>OZ020616.1:21021712-21341712 GCA_963971575.1 Liopterus haemorrhoidalis | reverse complement strand
AGCGCGGCCATCGGTCATTGTTGAGCCCAATAGGAAGAAAAGCACAATCACTGTATAGTGTGTCTAAGCAAATAAAAGCCTTGAGTATGTCGCTGTATTCATTTTATAAGTAAACTCAACTTTATAATTTTAATGGGACCAAAGATACAGCATAATATTTTATTTTATATGGATCTTTCGGATCCATACATAAGTACGGGATGTACTATAACTTGGTATAAACTGATCTTGGTGTTCCTAGACAGAAGATTCGTTCTGAAGAGGGGACTAAGTTTAAAATACGATGCATTAGCAGCTTTAATTCTATTCGTTATTTCCTGATGTATCAAATTCAACTGATTTATCATGATTCCCCAGTATTTGAAAGTATAAACTCTCTCAAAAGTGTTGTCATTAATTTTTAAGTCGGTCGTTTCCTCATGACTGCGTCTACTAACAATAAGATACTTGATTTTTTCATTACTGATTATGAGTCCTACTTTACGACCTTCGATCAATAACATAAGTAAGATATATTTCGTCTTCAACCTTATCTGAAATAATATCCAGGTCATCTGCATATCCTAAAAGCTTGTGGTACCCATTGAAATCTAGTGCACAACTAGATTGCTTGAAGCAGAATTGAATCGAAAAAGACCAAGATTGGTAAACAGAAGTAGAGTCATACTGCAAAATGACAACGCACGATTTCATACATCTAAAAAAACTTCACGTCACCCTCTTTCACACCAGATATTGCGACATCGTATTTTCCCTTATTCTCCCCTTGGTACACTTTTTTAAAGCAGAGTCCGCAAACTTTTCATGCTGCACCCCGCTTTTGTTCGATGCATGGTCAGGCTATTGGCAAGTTCCAGAATTTATCAACAAATTAATTGATTTATTCAATCAGTGACGTAATCGATGGAACCGATGTGATATGATTTGTTCGTTTGATTTGTTTAGTATTTATTTAACCATAAATTTTGCTGACACTACAAAACATTATCTTCCTCTTCGTCTGATTCTAATGAACTAAGCAATTCAGATAAATAATTTTATTAATGCGTGACAATAATAATAATAATAATATATAATAATAATCTCTTTATTCCATACTAAAAATATACATTTAGGAAACGTCACACATGAGTTTGGAGTTACTCCAATTATATTAATTACAATTTAGGTGTACACAGTATTGTTTTTTAAAACATCTGGTTTAAACATTATGAAGTTACATTTAATGTAATCATCTATGGAATACGGACACAATTCTATAAGAAAATTTTTAAACATATTTATAAATTTGCCATGCATAAGATCAGTCCATGATTTGGGTACTATATTATATAAATCAGACCGAAGATTTACAACATTTTTTGATTTGTTTGTTTTTATTGTCGATTTTATTACTGATTTGGTGGTTCGATCTAGTTGGACAATTATGAATATTGCTTTGTGTGGCAAATTGTGTTTTATTTTTGTTTGTCCAGATGACTGAGAAATAAATGAAACAAGAATAAATAGTTAATATTTTCAGTTCCTTAAAAATAGGCCTACAGTGAGCACAACGCGACTTACTTACAATGGCCCGAATAGCCCTCTTTTGAAGTAAGAACATCTGCTCAATTTTAGGAGAACTGCCCCACTCAGTTATGCCTTGGCACATTCGGAAATGGAATAACTATATATAACGATATATATTCGTCGGGTGGTCCTAACATCCGCAAGCTGTGCGATTTTCTTTATAGCAAAAACATTTTTTGCTAATTTTGTGCCAACTTGTTGTACTTGTGCGCTCCATGCTAGATTATCAGCTATGGTGACTCCTAAGAATTTCACACTATTTCCTTCTTTAGCTAACTGCCCAAAGAACGATAGGGTAGATGTTTTTATCGAATTTAAGGTGAGATAGTTTGAGGCAAACCATTCGTTAGCTGTTGACATTGTTATTTGTTTATTTATTTCTAGTTCATCAACGTTGTTAGCCTGAACCAGTAAAGTGGCATTGACTGGAAGATCGTTTATGTATATCAGGAAGAACAATGAGCCGAGAAAAGCACTGCTTCTTTTTTGTGCTTGAAGACCTTGTCTGATATACAACTTGATATCGCTGGGCTAAATAGGATTTTATAAGCTGTAACGCTGGTCCTCTGATGCCATAGTACTGCAGTTTCGATATAAGTATTTTGTGATCAACACACTCGAATGCCTTTGTTAGGTCAATAAACACACCTGCACTACTATGGTTGGATTCTTTGGCTTTTATAACTTCTGTGGTTAGGTTATAAATTGCAATAGATTACCAATTTATCAATTATGTGGCACTAGTGGATAAATATTTAGATAATGATTTCCAGAAACATTTAAAGATTACTCGTTCATCATTGAGAAATTGCGGTATAAATTTCATTTAAAAACGTAGATTAAGTTATACGGCCAACTATATCTCTTGATAGAGTTGGTCTTGCTTCAATCAGTTTATCAGTCTTTTCATCCGAAAGAAGCCATTGTGAATCGGATTTTATATCGGTGACTTTAGAAATGCTTCGATTAATAAAATCGATAAATTAAGAAACGGTTTGATAGATTTTCGATGCAATGGATGAATTCTAAAAATTGCCCTATAACATTTTGGGCTTCCAGTGCCCCCGAATAGGGACGCGCCCCCTAGTTTGCGTACCCCTGTTTTAAGGAATAAAAATCTTATACTTATACCTCATGAAAACAAAACTTGAAAACTATTTTTGTCAAAACAAAAGGACTTATAAAAAAGGGATTTTTAATCCCTGATAAATGGGAAAAAAATTTATAGCTATTACAAAAAAAAAAAAACTGACTTGACTTTTTAATGACAAGGTAAAGCCCATCAAAGATTTTATACCTTTATATTGTTTAATTTGAATGTTATATTATTAGAAACTTTCTGGCACACCTAATATCAAAATACAATTTTAGTATTTATCTATTTTTTAGGGCTTCGTAGGTAAAACCAAAAAATCCTATACTGTCACCTATGTATCTACGTATTCTGTAGGTCCATTGTGGCCAAATGGACCTACAGAATTGAAATTTGATATGCATATGCTATTTGTCCGATATATAGAAAATAAACTAGTTCGAAATAAATATATATTTTTAAACTTTGAGTAAGGTCGATTGCAATGATTTTAAAAAAATATATTTTTTTATGTTATTTTCGCCAAAAATATGTGAAATATAATTTTTTCTCCAGTCTATTTCCCAGAATGGCTGATTTATATACATGCAGAAAAAAAAAATACAGATAATTACACATTGATGTGAACTGGAATAGGACACTGGAAAGTTTTTATCAGATTATTTTTTCGAAAATCATCGAATATCTTATACGTAAATTTATTATTAGAATTGTTTTATTTATTTAATGCGGGGCAGCAAATAAAGGATTTTCAAAATTCTGCCTTGATTAAAGAACGAAAATTATTATTTTATTAAACTTGGTATTAAATTTGGACGATTTTTACCAAAAAAATTTGTCAAAATGCTTTTCCACTCCACACTGACTCTCGAGGCGTTGATTGAAAATCTGAAAAAAAATTCTCTGATTTTTTTACGTGTTTGTTATGTTTTTACGAATTGCACGTAATCCAATTCGCATGAACAAAATTATATTTAAAAAAATATATTTTTCACGTGACTCGCCAAAAATATGTCAAATATAATTTTTCCTCCACTCTATTTCCCAGAAAACCTGATTTAAAAATATGAAAAAAACGGGTTTTTTTGATAATATGTATTTCGTTTCCGAAAGATATCGATTTTTTTTTTTTTTTTTGTATAATTAAATAAATGTATTTGTTTATTTACTGTCGAGATTTAATTAAGGCTCTTAGTACTTAGAACAACGGATGAAATTCATTTTTAAATTTTTTTGTTTTTGATGCGATTATAGCTTTTTGTTGACTTCTTTGACGAACTATATATCAACAGAACCCAATAATGTGTTAAAATAAATACTACACATTTAAAAAAAATTATTTTCGAACACTATTCATTCCGATACTGTTTTAGGCTAACCACACATCTGTAGTGGTAAATAAAATTCGTTACAAGTCGATCTGCTCAACTTCTCTGAAGGAAATGGTAAGACATCATATAATAAGTAATTAAGTGTTCTGAACTCCTCCTTACTCCTCCTGCCTACAAGTAGAGCAGGGGTTCTTATGCTTTTACCCTCTCACATCCCCTGAGAGCAAACCCAATATCCACTTCCCATCCTTTCTTAATTTCATGTATGCATCAATTAGCAGTGTTGAGCATAGATAACTTAAAATGTTATCTAGTTAAAGATAAGATAATACCACCTTTTTGTGATCTAAACAAAGATAAAGATAATTAAAAAAATAATTATCTAGGAAAGATAAGATAATCTAAAAAATCAAATAATAGATAAGATAACCCCCTTCACATTTTTATGGTCCGAGTAACTCAAATTATTCATGATAAATTGATCATATCGCTCATTTTTAGAACGCAGTAGAAAAAACTGTTTCACGAAAATACTCTA
Source organism: Liopterus haemorrhoidalis (assembly GCA_963971575.1). Lineage (NCBI taxonomy): Eukaryota > Metazoa > Arthropoda > Insecta > Coleoptera > Dytiscidae > Liopterus > Liopterus haemorrhoidalis. The sequence goes on along the minus strand of OZ020616.1, from coordinate 21,337,181 downwards.
CGGACAACAAAATTGCTCTAGCGAGTTCAAACTCGTACTGAAGACGTATCGCATGTTCACCTGCCGCCCCTCTACGTCCCGCGTCCCAAATGTTGCCAGATAAAACGCTATGTTACCAGTTCGATTACTTAATTTACAAACCTCGTAGAAGCAGCTGCCACAATATCAGGGTAGTTAATTCTATTTAATTTTCACTACTACCCATTATTATTTAATAAATCAAAATACGTGATGTTTTTCTGGCAAATTAGTTATTTCAATTATAACTGATTTTTGAGGTTATCATGACGACACTTGCTTTTGTTCGCCTGTCACGTCATGCCCGTACACTATGAATTCATCACCATATTATCACCTAGATGATTGTATCGTAATGAATAAACAAATAATGGAACGAACTAAATTAATTAACTAATAAATGTATCATAAGTGATATCTTGTAGTTTGATAGTAGAAAAAAAAATTATACCTATTTCTGCCTGTTTATGCAAAAACATTGTGTGCAATAAGCATTGTATATATTACGGGTGAAATAGATATGGCACTCTGTGCATTTTAAGTTTGTTCCTCGTACCATAAACCATATTATTTCGCTCTTAATACATAAATAACTATTATTTATTAATTACAAAAAAAGGTGAACTAAGAAATTATAAATTTCATTATAACATTCAGGGCCGCCGAATGCCGCCGCCTCGCGAATGCTAGCATTCGCGAGGCCCAGGACAAAAATGAATTGCGGGCTCCACCAATACGCATTAATTTTTTACCACATTTTTAATTAACAAGAAAAATTAAACAGACGAACACAATATTTCTAAAATTATGACCATTAACTTATGGGTTACCTTTACGGTAAATAATGTCTGTTATTTATAATTACTATTTATTGAATATATATTTTTTGATTAAAATAAAAACAGACGCCTTCTTTAATAATAATATTTTTTTAATATCTTGTCTATTTAGCAGTAACTGTCATATGGATAGAGTAGATTCAAATAAAGTTGAGTACATCAATAAAAGTGTGCAGAAACCATTTTTCGTCTGGATGGATCTAATTTACTTATAATAGGGGTGTTAGGTAGGTTTGTAACTCATAGCCATTCGTAGCCGTAGAAGTCTTGTATGACTTAGGAGCTTCCAACGTGTTTATATAAAATACCTATATTATTAGAATACATCTACAATCAAAAATCGTATTTAAGCTTTTGTTTTTTATTATAAAATTTGTATTCTTTTTTGACATATTTTATATGATTGTATTGAACTTTATAGCAATATAAGCTAAATAAATAAGTGATTATTATTATAATATATTATTATTTTGTAAATTTAATAATAAAATTAATTTTACTGCAATATATATTTTTTTCCCCGTCTGGGAGGCATAATTATTTTTCTGTTCATAATTAATTTGCCTTCTTTCATTTATGACTGACATATTTATATTAAACAGCATTTTATTTATATTTTTTCATTTATATTTTAAAATATAGCTTTTAAATCGTTCCTTAACTAATTCAATAAAAAATATTACCATGTCTAAGTGTGAACTGCGGATTTTTTTTTTTTTTTAATAAAACACATTAAACTCAAAAGAACAGTAAAAGTTTATTCATTCAAAGTATGCTCCATTAGAAGTTATACATTTTTCCCATCTTTCAGGCAATTTGTGAATACCTCGCCAGTAGAACTCTTCCCCTTTCCCCGCAAACCATTCATCTAGCCATTCTTTCACATTTTCATATGAACAAAAGTGCTGCTCGGCAAGTGCGTGACCCATCGAAGCGAACAAGTGGTAATCTGAAGGGGCCAAGTCTGGTGAGTAAGCGGCATGGGGTAGCACTTCCCACTTGAGTGCCTCCAATGTGTTGCAAACTGCTTTTGCCTTATGTGATGAAGCGTTATCGTGAAGAAAGATTACCTTGTGCTGTCTTCTTTCGTATTCTGGTCGTTTTATGAGCAGCGAATGGTTCAATTCGATCAGTTGTTGTTGGTAGCGTTGGGTATTAACTGTTTCACCAGGTTTTAACAATTCATAATAGACCATACCCTTTTGGTCCCACCAAGTACAGAGCATTGTCTTTTTGCCAAAGCGATCCGGTCTTGCAGTTGATGTGGATGGTGAGCCTGGGTTCACCCATGATTTTTTGCGTTTAGGATTTTCAAAATAAATCCATTTTTCATCGCCAGTAATGATACGATGCACAAAAGACTTTCTTTTGTATCGTGCAAGCAAAATTTCACAAGTGTTTTTACGTTTTTCCAATTGCCGACTTTCTGGATCTTACCCATCTCTCGTAGGCGATTGGAAACAGCTTGTTAACTAACGCCTAACTGCTCTGCTAGTTGTTTTTGTGATTGACTATCGGCTTCCTGTAGCAATATTTCCAATTTTGTATCTTCATAATTTTTTGGAGGTTTTCCATGTTCTTTGTCTGTAAGATCAAAGTCACCACTTTTGAAACGCCGAAACCATCGTTCACACGTATCTTGCGATGGAACATATTCACCATAAGCTTCTCGAAGCAGTCGGTATGATTCAACAGCAGTTTTTTCCAAATGAAAACAAAACAGTAGTACTGTCCGCAAATGCTCTTTATTTGGCACAAAATTTTTAACACAGTACAACAAAACTATATGATCACTTTTCAAATTATAACCTATACGCATTTGACACTTAATGATAACTTAACAAAATGCCATATGTGTTGAAACTTTGAACTATAACAGGAGTTTGCGCGGTAAGTTTGAAAAAAATCCGCATTTCATACTTGTAGACCTGGTATTTAATTTTCTCATTTGGTTTGAAAATATTTTATTTGTCTCCGCCATTGGCGTTATTTTGTTTGCGCAATTTTATAACGGTCGTGTATCCTTCTCTATTTGAATCTACTCTACAATACCTAATACCTCCCTTGTATATGGCAAGGCGATTGATAAGGAAGAATTATTATTAATGGCTAATGGCTATTGATAAATTAACAAACTTATTTTATTATATTTAAAAAATTGAAATAATAAACTTCTACGGGGCCCAGATCAAGTACCCTGCTGCTTCTTTTTATTAATATAAGTAGAATTCTGAGCGACAGTCTTAAACAAGGCAAAGCGCATAACATCTCCGACATGCAACGCAATTCTAGCTTTTGTTTTTACACTAACCACTGTGGAAAATCCAGATTCGCAGAGATAGATATTTGCATATTGGATTACAGCTAGAAATTTTTTTTTAGCTAAAAGAGAAAAAAAGATTTGTCAAAACTAGCTTGTACACAATCATAGTTGGCGGCGGCAGGCAACCAACAATACAGTAGTGCATTACATACAACTAACCACACATATTTGGTTACCCTGGTGAGTTAGGCAACTGCCATACAGCCCAGTACACTGGGAAGGCATGGATCAAAGGAGCGTACTCGTTAGACCCTGCACGGGCCGGGCTCAAGTTATCGGGCCTAGGCCTAGGCCCGTGGGCCGGGTAATTTTAAATTAATTCGGGTCTGGGCTGGGCTCGGGCCTCATATTACCAAGCTAGTATTTGGAACAACGGGCTTATTTCGGGTTAGATAAAAATATTTTTTTTTTATGAAATTTATTTTCATTAGTTTTTTATCGACCGCCAACATATATAAGGGAGGTATTGTGATCATACCGATTTTGACATTTCGAGATTTCGATAATCCACGCACTGAGGTCCCTTCATAAGGTTTTGACTATTTTTAGCATGATGTCTGTCGGTCTGTCTGTCTGTCTGTCCGTTTGTCTGTCTGTCTGTCTGTCCGTCTGTCAGTTTGTCTGTCTGTCTGTCTGTCCGTCCGTCTGTCTGTTTACACGTGCAGAGCAAATTCGGCTAAAAGGATTTTTATGAAACTTTACATTTAAGCTTTTGACATCAATGGCACGAGTTGATCAACTTTTGATAAAAATCGGTTGACTAGAAATGAGAGTTTACTCGTGTCGATTTTAAGATTTTTGCGAATATTTAACAACAGAAAAATATTTCGAAAAAAATTATTTAACAAAAGTTGCTATAAAAGCAATAACTAAAAAGTTTTATTTGAGACATTTTTTAATAAAACGAAAACAAAATTGAAAGTTGGTCCTGTGGTGGCCACAGCTGATTTTTTTTTATATGAGAATTGCGCCAGAAATGTGTCATAAAACTTTTATCCCCTACCCTATTTTCAGCGAGTTTTATCTAAAAATCAAAAAAGAATCAATAATGTACATTGATGGAAACCGATATAGATAAAAACAGGAATTTTTGATCATAGTTTTTCGAAAAATAACGAATGATTTGTGAAAAAATAATTTATGTTGTGGTATTAGTCCAGTAACCTAGTACATCATAAGTTGCATCGAGTGGGGGTAGTTAGTTTCGTTTTTTTTTTTTTTTTTCTTGTATGGGTTATGCCTGAGATGCAAAATCCAAGTTTTCGACCTCGGCAGCCTTCCGGAACCCTTTTGAATTTCGCAAAAACTGCTACATTTTCGCACTCTTTTCGGTTTTAGCCCATTTTGACCATAAAGGAGCACGTTTTCGACAAACACTATTCTATGCATTTTTAAACTAGATTAAATTTTCTACAATTTAAGACCAAAATGGGCTCGGTAGTCTTAATAGTTTCCGAGATACAGCTTTTCAAAGTTTGAAAAAATCTCCAAACTTGAAAATTGTATGCTATATCATGCTCATGGGTACTGTTTATTTTTAGAAGTGAAAACTACTCCTTATTGTCAAAAATTATAAAATAACATTGCAAAACCTTATATTGCTGCCGAAAATACTGGTTATGTAGATTATTACGATCCGAACCGTGCTATTCGAATGTTTCAATTTATTGGTTTTTTAAACATACCTCCTTCATTTTTAGTGATAGAAAGTTTTTTCAAAAACGATTTTGTAGGGCTTTTCAAGAGCTATAAGACTGTGTAAATTAAATTCCTTAAGATCCCTTAGTTTTTAAATGGGGTGAGTTTGAAAGGCTCGAATAAGGTGGTGTTCGCTTGTAAATAGAGGTTTTAAACGGCTATATCTCGCCAAATATTCACTGTACAGAAAATGTATGCACAGGGAAATTTAAGTTATTAAAAAAGCTACAATTTAGTGCTCTATCATTTTTTTCGTATCTCCAGTAATTTCGGAGATATTTTGAAGAAAAGGGTGAAAAATACGAAATCGCAAAAAATCGTTTTTTCTTTAAACTCCAATTTTTCTAAAACTAGGCATTTTAAATTGGTCAAACTTCTTGGGTGTACTGAAAATACATATATGAAGAGAACCACAGAAGTGTGAGGATCAATTTTAATTAGGGGGGTAAATAGTGGGTTGTTTTCACTGATTTTTTCGTAGAAAAAAGTAGGTACCGACCTTATTTTGATCATAAGTCGCTTAATTTTTATACTAGACAATTTTTTTTTTATTTGAAAGTTCTAATCAAATACTTTAAAAAGGATTCAATGAGTTTTCTTCGAAAAATGCAAATTTTTCCTGTTATTTGACTTTGAATCTTTCAAATTATGCATTTGGCGAAAAAAAGTTAACCATTAACATGCCGTATCTCGGTTCGTATTAGTCGTAGAAAAATAATAAAAAAAAGGATTTTGCTTGTTTTTTTAAAAGCTACAATTTTGCTTTCTACAGTTTTTTTTATAAAATGCATATTTTTCGAGTTATTCACAAAAAACTTTTTAAAAACATCGATTTTTTCGTCGAAGAACTGTTACACTCGTATTGTAGTTGAAAGTTACCATTATTTATAATAATTAATTCTTACCCACATGCTATAGATACCATTACTTCTATTTATTAATGCTTACCAACTTTCATGTGCGGTGTATTTATATTATGACAAGGTTTTACCTTGGGACATTGAATATATAATTTTTCATTTCAGGCGATTGAGGACGAAGAAGAAAACGGTGAACAGTGACTTCCCTCCACCCATACCATCCTTCCTAAAGTTGCTATAAAAGCAATAACTAATATCTTTTATTTGACACATTTTTTAGTAAAACGAAAAAATTTTGAAAAATTACTTACATATGTATAAGTATTTTTTCATACTTATACATATGTAAGTTTCCATGGTCATTATAAATAATATCTCTGTTACAAAATATTAGTCCAAGTTATTTCTACTCTGCTGCTAGAATGTATTTTATGATGGTACAAGTACTTTATGACGGTGGTCGGTTCTGTGGTAGCCACAGCTGATTTTTTTTTTTTTACTAATTTCTTACATTAAATGCGAATATTTTACCTCAGTTACACGGACAGCTGCTTCCTAAAAACACAAAAACTAAAAACTAAGCAATCGAAAATAAAAATCATCTTTTTTATTAATAAAAATTAAATTAATATATAAGCCCACCCCTCTCCGTAAAATATCAATATTAAATTTGTATTATTTTGCGGATATTTTTTCAAAATGGACCCGCCCCCTAGACTAGAGATGGGAATTTCGGCTCAGTTTGCGGAACCGGATCAGTGGAGGTCGCTCAGTTTGTTGAGCCGGTACATTGACCCGGCTCAGGGATCCGGTTAAGTAAACATGTTTCCGAGACACAGGTCGGTCGTTCCTTCGTAGGTAGGACGTCGCTTAGAGCCGGCTCTTGCATTATATGAACTGGAAACATGTTTCCGAGACACAGGTCGGTCAGTTGTCGGTCGTTCGTTCGTAGGTAGAACGTCGCTTAGAGCCGGCTTTTGCTTAGAGCCGGTTCTTGCATTATATGAACTGTAAACATGATCCCTAGACACAGGTCGGTCGGTCGGTCGTTAGTTCGTAGGTAGAACGTCGCTTAGCTATTATCTAACATTTTTGAAACAAACAATTCACTTTATGTAGCTACTGTATTTTAAACCAGATGTGTTAAGTTTATGGCGATGTTTGTTGCCCTTATAAATCGGACATCTGGGATTTGGGCAATATTTTTAATATTTTTATATAGTATGGTTGTAAGAAAATACAGACTAAGTCTATTAGTTTCAAATAAACTGCCCTACAAATTGATGACAAAATACACTTTATGATAATACATTACAAGCCGAGTTCTCGCGAAGTTCAACATGACATCGTCATGTCACTGCTCACATCGCCCGACCAATCGTATCCTTGAAACTTGAAACTATACAGTGAGCCGTGAACCGGCTCATTTCAATTTGGTGAACCGTGTCACTTCGGTCAGTGTACTGAGCCGGCTCAGTGAGCCGGTTCATTCATGAACGACCCATCTCTACCCTAGACCAATTTTCAAGGTACGCGCTTGTATCATTGAAACAAATAATTGTTTTTAAAAATGTATTGTGCGGTATAAAAAGAAAGCTCTGGAGACTTAGACAAGTCGTTTTTTAAGGTTCTTTATTTTAATAAGATTTTTGCCTAAAATATCCAGAAAAACTTTTGGTATGAACCAGTTGCGTACGCAGGGGGGGATTACAAAATCCTCCACGAAAATACTAAAAGTACTGCAATTATAATTACCGTATTTTAAAATTGCGCCCTTTTCAATACGTATAAATTCTGATATTGTGAAATATCTAAACTGATTTAAAAAATAAACTATAAATATCTGTAAAATAATTATAAAGGGTAGCGAATATTTAAGCCATCTTCGTCACAGATTGCAGACACAGAAATGAATATGGAGCTATTGCTCATGTTAATTAGAAACTTAGGTTATTCACATTTAATAAAAAATTGATAATACTAAATTTAAAAAAAAATAAGTTGCGCAAGCACACCACAAACTTCTACATTTTGTGTAAAGAAAGATTTAGACTGCTCTAGGAGTTTCCCATTAGGACTCCCATTGCATTTGCCTTCGCCTTAAGGCGGCGCACAACCCTATAGTTTTTAATAGTTTCTTATACAAAACTAATAATCGTAAATAAAATTAATAACAATCTATATATCAAAATTTGCAGCGAATTTTTATCTATCTAATAGGATATTTTTAATTGTAGAAAAAACTGTTATGTAATTGTAAATAAGCAAATTGCATTATAGACGCCATCTTGTAAACCAATCGATGCATATTTGCATACGACGCGGCAAATTGTAGCTAAAGTTCATTCTACAAATACTTTTGTAGCTATTTTGCTCTATTGTGAAAACTACTTATAGTTATTGTACTTGGTATTCTATTTTTGCCGCCATCTTGAATCTGCAGCGGTTTTCAAAATAGGTGATACGGGTAAAAATGATTTATTTTTTGTAAATAATACGTGTGCCAAGTGGCATTCTATTATCATCAAGTATAATATTTTTCGACAAAGGCTCTAAACTATAAGTAATAGTCGAAAAAAATGTTGACGTATTATTTGAACATTTCTACACAAAACTATATATGTAAATATAAAAGTTATTCGAAACCCACAAATAGATTTAAAAAAATACAGAACAATATCGCTGATGTCTATTTTTAAGTTATTGAGCGATAATATTTTTACAATTATTTTTTTTACAATTAAAAATATCCTATTAGATAGATAAAAATTCGGTGCAACATTTGATGTATAGATTGTTACTAATTTTCTTTCAGATTGTTCGTTTTGTATAAGAAACTAGTAAGCTCTGGGGGTTGTACGCAGCCTTAACGTCCGACGCACGGTGTAGCGTGAAAAGGCTACGTATAAGCTGCCCATGGCTGAACACTACATTGGGCATTGGAATTTTTTATTTTTATTAATCGTGATGGAAAATGCCAGTTTGACTGGAAACTGTCTTCGGCGTAAGATGAATGGGAAATTGGGATCGGTGGGAGTTAAATCAATCCTAGGAATGAAAGCTTGATTTCCTTGGGAAGATCTAGTTATAACAGTGGTAGTTATTAGGTTTTTAAACAATTTTGTCATTACTAGGCTTGTGCCATTACATAGGTCTTTTTTTTGTTGAGGTTGCGTACCAACATAATTATTCCCCCAACTTTTAAGTTTAATCTGTGAGGTGACATCCCTGAGGGGGTAAGTCTATTCAAAAATTCTATTGGATAGTTTTCTGTTCCTGATGCGTCCTCACAGTCGATTGAATCGATATGAAGATCTGTTGCAGACTCGCCCTTCAAAAAATTCAGAACCTCTTAGTTGATGCTTGTAGCGTCTTCATTTCGGGGGCAAAGGATGGCTGTATTGGAATAATTAACGACATGGCTGGCAGTCAAACTGATTCCAAATGTAGCCGTCACTATTGATTCATTGATGATGCGCTTATCTGGAATTTCAATGATATGCTCTCCTAGACAGGCGGGGCTCATAGGCGGCTGCCAACTCTGCCTATTAGGTAATACGGCACTGGTGAAAACCACTGATACAGGGAGACATGCATGCGAAACCCTAAAAACCGAATTATGTTCAGCAGTAATAAAGGGGTAGACAATCAAAATTTCGGAAAACTGATAACAGTGTCGTGTTTAGGAGTCTAGAACAGTGTTTTTCAAACGGTGGTCCTTAGCAAAAATTTTGTAGTCCGCGAAAGGCTTATAAATTATTATTTTTGAGATTTTTTGTTCATTTTCTGTGATTTTGGTTCGTTTTCAGTTTTTTATTACTGAGATATAATACAGATGTAGAGTGCATATACAATAAATTTTTATTCAATAGTACAGTTATTTTTTGTGGTACGCCGTTAAAAATTTAATATTTTATGGGTCCGCGGTAAGTTTTCGGTTGAGAAATGCTGGTCTAGAACAGTGTTTCTCAACCAATTACCAGTAAAATATATAAATTTCTAACGCGGACCACTAATAATAATTGTTGATTCATTTATTGCAAGAAAACAAAATATATTTAATGTGCAACTAAATACATTTATATTAATTCTAGAAAATCACAGAAAGTTTACAGAAAATAAACAAAATATAAATTATAAAAATAACAAAAATGCCGCAAAAAATATATACAAAAACTTTCGCGGACCATTAAAATTTTGCTGCGGACCACCTGTTGAGTAACACTGGTCTAGAACACACCCAGAATTGAAATTAAACGAAATAAAACAAACTTTATTTTCTTGTCCCATTTTCCGACCCTTCTGGGAAATAAAGTGCGGGACAAAAGTTTTTAGACACATTTTGAGCAAAAATCTAGTTAAAATATTATTTGGCAAAAATAAAATTTTGTTTGTTAATCTACCTGTCAATAACTTTAATTTGATACCCCAGTCATATTTTGATATAATACAGCAGTGGTTCTTAACCATTTTTAGATGACATCCGCATTAATTCTAGGGATTTAGCCTTTCATATACCTCCGGCAGAGTGCGGTGACACCTGAAAACTACTGGTGCAGGCAGATAGTCATACGAAACTCTAAAAATCACATTGTGTTTGTTAGAAAAAAACCCCAACAGAAGTAAAAAATCAACTGTGGCCGCCATCACAGGACCGACCGCCATCATAAAGTACTTGTATAAAATACATTCTAGCGGCAGAGTAGAAATAACTTGGCCTAATATTTTCTAACAGAGATATTATTTATCATGACCATGGAAACGTTACATATACATAAGTATGAAAAAATTGAGAATTAGAAAAAAATTTCAAAATTTTACAAAAATGTTTCTAAATTTTTCGTTTTATCAAAAAATGTCTCAAATAAAAGTTAATTAATTATTGCATTTATAGCAAATTATGTTCAATAAATTTTTTCGAAATATTTTTCTGTTGCTAAATATTCGCAAAAATCTTAAAATCGATACGAATAAACTTCCATTTCTAGTCAACCGATTTTTACCAAAAGTTGATCAACTTGTGTCATTGATGTCAAAAGCTTAAATATGCAGTTTCATAAAAATCCTTTTAGCCAAATTTGCTCTGCACGTGTACACAGACAGACAGATGGACGGACGGACGGACGGACGGACGGACGGACGGACGGACGGACGGACGGACGGACATACGGACAGACGGACAGACGGACGGACAGACAGATCGACAGAAATTATGCTAAAAATAGTCAAAACGTTATGTAGGGACCTCAATTCGTGGAGAGCCATCAAAATCTCGAAATGTCAAAATCGGTATGATCACAATACCTCCCTTATATATGTTGACGGTCGGTAAAAACGATTTAGAAATTTCTTGTATCATTCGGGTACCGATTTTGGAGTAGATAATCAAAATTTTGGAAAACTAATGACAGGGTCGTGTTTAGGAGTTTCAAGTTCCCCCACATATTAAATTTCAACGCAATCGAACAAACTTCATTTTTTATCCCATTAAGATAACATGGGAACGTTTTTGGGTCGCAGGCTCGTCCCCTTTTTGAATTTTCCAGGTTTAGGATTTTTCTTATCTTAAGAATGTTTCCAGAAAACCACATGCCAAATTTTAACTTTCTAGGTCACCGGGAAGTACGAAAAAAAGGGACATCTGACAGACACCTAAGGGATTTTATATATGTATATAGATTACATTTTTTTTCTTTCATTTAACAAGATTTGCTCAATGTTTCAGGTATCTATATATATAGTGATTTTAAAACATCACCATTTAGAGTTTACGGCCTGTGGATTTTTCAAAGTAGATGAAACTCTTTTATATTCTGTAAGTGTGTAGCGTTGAATTTGTTTAATGCATTTATTCATGCTCCTTTGATTGTTTTAGATTTTCGCTGCTATATCAACATATATGGTTATCTTAATACAGTTCAAATTATCTGGATCACCAAAAATAAGTAACTGAAAGAATGTAATTTACTTTTTTTTTAAGTAAATTGTCATGTAAAAAAGTTAAATATATTTTTATAAATTATGTTTGTCTAATTTTATTATATTCTTTTCAAAAATATAGTCCTTTTGTCCCAAAATAGTTGTTACTTTTCAAGTTTTTTTATTTATTTATTGTAGTTTGTAACCGTTGTAAACGGGTCTACGTGTAGGGTTACGACGACGAAAATGGTACATAAATATTACATATTGAAAGTTACATAACAATAATAACTAATAAGCATAAAAATAAAAGCATAACAGAATATTAAAATAAATGAAGATAATAAAGAATATAAAATTAACTGATATTAACAGATATAATAATTTGAAGGTTACATAGTGAGTATAAAAGGTTGACAAAATTTTAAAAGTATATTAACAAATATTTGAATTTAAATTGATCAAGTGTTTTTTGATAGATTTTATACTGTGACAGAAAATGTCTACTTAAGCCTCTTCACATAATTTGTTTAGGGTTGATGACATTCTGATAACTGGAGCATTTTGGTTGGATTGCGTTCTGGCAAAGGATTGGGTGAATGAGGTGTTTTGTTCCTAAGATCGCGACTTGGATCATTTAGAATAAACATTGACAGTAAGGATGGACAATCGACTGAACAATTAAAAAAAAAATGTTGATAAAACAACATCTGACAATGTTCTTTTGTCCGTTAATGCCTTGGTTCTCAAACTTTTTCAAGTCGGGGAACATTAAATTCTGACATATTTTTAGGCGGAACATCTACAATAAAACATAAACTTTAAATAGGGGGCGCGGGTAGCTAACCTTTTTGAAACCAAAAGAGCAAAAAAAAACAGAATAATGTTCGCAAAAACACTATTACTATAGAGCAAAAAAGAAACGGAATCGTGTCCCAGCGTGTAATTGGCAACCCCCTGCTTCAAAGTGCTACTTTTAGAAAATAATATGCCTATAAATAAAATATGAACCGATATTAATTGATGCAAATATATTTATTGAAAACACAATTAAAATTACAATACTTTTGAAAAATCTCAAACTTAATGCGATACGTGAGCTTGATGATCTTTACAGATCTCAGCGATATTGAGACGAATAAATGATACAGCCACACGCATTTCTTCTTCTAAATTCCCTAGTCTCTCGCGACTGTTTGTTTTTATATTAACCATAGTTGAAAATCCTGCTTCGCAAAGATATGACGTGGAAAATAACAATAATATGTTCAGGGCATTTTTGCTTATACTCGGGTATTAATCTTTAACAGAGATCCAAACATTTTCAGGAGTGTTTTCGTGGAACTGTAATTTTAATCCACGATCTGAAGAAAGCGACGTCAGTTCTTTTTCTTCTTTTAAAGTAAAACTAGAAAATTCGGAAGAAAGAAACGGGTTTCTTATCCAATCTTATTGTTCTGTGTTTAACAAAGGAAAATATTTTTCAAATTTTTCTTCTATTGTTGATGAATGTTCCATTATTAAAGAAACAATTGCCTCATTGATATTTTGCACAGAGGGGAACATTTCTGTGTTTCTCTCTCTTACGTGCAGTGTTGTAATGTATCTAGGTACATTTTAAAATATGTATCTGTATCTGTATCTAGATATTTAAATCAGTATCTAAGTATCTGTATTTCAGGTACTTTTTTCAGATACTTTCCTATTTTCTCTTTTTCAAGGTCATTTTACAAAATATGTCCTTATGATTTTTCAAGTTGGTAATACATTTAGCATCATTCAGATATTTGAATTTTAAGTTTAAATTAACCAATCAGCGACCAGTAAACTCTTTCTTGCTTGGTGGAGAATTATGATAAAATACAAGTTCTATATGTAATTAATTAAATTTTGGAAAACATTCTTTTATTTTTTATTTATTTATTTTTTTTTTTATTTAAAAAAAAGGAAAAAAATAAAAGGATGTTTTCCAAAATTTAATTAATTATATATAGAACTTGTATTTTATCATAATTCTCAAACTTATAATTTATTTAGTTATTTAATTTATTTTTATCTATAAAATTTTAATAAAGTGTAATTGTATTTCCAACTCTGAATAAATTTATAAAAATAATAAAAAAAAAAAATTAAATAATTTTATTAACAACGGTTAAGTAAAACAACCATTAAGAAATTATCTAATCTAAGAATAAGAATTAATTTTATAAATATGAATTAAATAAAGAAAAATATAATAAATAAAATTGTTGTTTTATTTTTGTCATCCTAAATACTCATTTAATAATCAGTAATTTATTAGCGAACAAAAAATGTTCGAGATATCCGCTGAAATTGGAATAAAAAAGTGATTTTTTTAAAGATTACATAGGTATATAGTTAGTTAATATGTCTGACACACAGCTTCAAAGGCTATTTGTGTTTATTTTAAGAGTAATAATAGTGCATAACTTATTTTTTATTGTGAACAAATATATTCCTTGCTCTAGTTATTTCTTTTTTTTGTGGTGCTTTCATTTTTCCGAAAGTATCGTAAAAGTATCTTGAAGTATCTAGATACATTGTTAAAAAAAATGTATCTGTATCTAGATACTTTTTAAAATTTTTATCTGTATCTGCATCTAGATACATTTTTCCTCATGTATCTGTATCTGTATCTAGATATATTTTCAAATGTATCTATTACAACACTGCTTACGTGTCTTTTCCATGGTAAAACTCTTTTTTTCATTGCACATAATTTGTCAGTCGATGTTTTCATCTTTTCCTTGCATACTTATATTGTCAGTATTAAAGTAATCAATTATATCAGCCAAATACGGCAAATTATTGCACCAATCATCATTTTTTAGATAATATACAAGTTTTTGCGCATTTTTCAACTCATTCGCCGCAGGGGACTACCCCTAGCGAAAGAGTAAAGGAACCCGCATGCGCCCGACATCCGTAACGATGTAAGTCTTTAATTGTTGAATCGGCTTAAGCAGAATTTTAAAAACTGCAATAATATTTTATGTTTCCAAGAAGTAATTTTAACCCGAAAGATATTTTTATTCATACAAAGCAGAATGATACGTGTAAATTTTAGATTTAATTGATTTTTATTTGCAAACAATTTTAATTGAATTGTACATTTGATTTTTTTTGCGGAACACTTGAAGGTGCATCGTGGAACACTAGTGTTCCGCGGAACACGCTTTGAGAACCAAGGCGTTAATGTGCTGATATTAAAATAGGTACAGGCCTCAGTATAATTAGAACATGTCATTGGAGCCTTTCTAGAGAGGTAACATACGAATTTCATTTGTATGCGTTCCATTTTATTGATGTGTACGTGGAACTGAGGGTTCCAAACTGTACTACAGTAGCTTAGGTGTGAGTATACACAAGCGTTATATAGTGTAATAATACATCTTGTGTTGGTAAAATATTTTGCAGTTCTTATAATGAACCCTAGCATATTGTAGGCTTTCTTAGAGATTTTATCAATGTGTTCATTAAAGCTAAGTTTCGAATCGATTATAATACCTAAGTCTCTGATGTGATTTACCTGATTGATAATATGTAAGCCTAGACTGTAATTGAAGTTAAATTGGTTAAAAATTCTAGTAAAGCTAATTTTAAACATTTGGACAGGTTTAAATATAATTTATTGACAGTAATTATGAAAACGGTTTAGATTATCTTGTAAAAGATGGCAGTCAGAAAATGAAGAAATGTTTGAGAATAACTTTAAATTATCCTCGTATAGTAGTATTTGGGAGTGCTTGAAACAGTTAACTATGTCATTTATATAAATAGCTATAATAGTTATAATTATTATAATTTTTGTTATCAGGTAAATAAAGATTTATTCAGCTTTTTGGACACGGTCAAAGTCTCGGACAAACAGACAGAGACAAAAATAGTTTTTTTGTGGATATTGTCTTATAATTATTATGATAAAATAAAAAAATTGATGGGCAGTATGAATTTTCACACATTTCAGAATTTTGTAGATATTTAAGAAGATATCTAGGAATATTTGTTCTATAATCACATAAAAATCATTTGATGTGATTAATTAATAATTTTTGATAATTATTTTTATTCTTTATTTGAGTACTAAGAGCTTCCATTTAATTTTTTTAAACAAAATTTATATAAATCCCTAAGAAATCCAGCATTTTTTTCTGCATTTTCTTCGTAGATTAATAAGAATTATATTGATAATTGGTTTCATTTTCAGAAACGTATATATCACTATTAACAATGTGCTATTTGATTTATAAATATTTCATTACTATAAATCAGCGATTCCCAAACTGTACGACGCGGTGCACTGGGGCGCCAAGGCTAAGCTACAGGGGCGAAATTCGAAAATATTCCAACATTCCTCCAACTATGTTAGTTAGACCAATGTTCAGACTTTGGGCGCTTCTGAAAAATTCTGATACATTAGGGCGCCGGGAACCGAAAATTTTTGGAAACCACTGCTATAAATGATATATTCCTTTTTGATACCTTAAAAAAAAATCTAAAATAATTCAAACAGTAGGTTGAATCACAACGTATAATAGTATAACAAAATAACTGAATACTGAACACTATACTCTACAGCAGGGGTCGGCAACGCGGTGCCCGCGGGCACCAGGTTACCCGCGAAGCAATTTCTAAGTGCCCGCCTAACCATGCGAAATTCTATTTCCGAGCCGCTTTTAGTAAAAAAGTACTGTCAAGAAGACTAGAAGTGTTATAGTTTTATAAATAGTTATAATTTAATATTATTGTAAAACTATATAAAAACGTAATAGAAAATTATTGCGATGGAAATGCTACGACTCATCAATTTGCCAAACACTTTGATACATTATTGGAAGAATTTAATACCAGATTTGAAGACTTCTACCAATTGGAGGCATTTTTAACATTTTTATTAGTCCTTTTTCTGAAAGAGAGGATGATGTGACTAATAAAATCGCAACATATTTCGGTATTTCCAATAAGGAGGACTTAGAATTGGAAGTTATAAATATAACAAATGACATTGAATTAAAATCACATTGTAACGAAGAAAAATTCTGGAACTTGGTGAATGGGAATAGCTACCCATTGTTGAGAAAATGTGCTCTAAAATTGAATTCTCTCTGCGCATCGTCATATGCTTGTAAATGTATATTTTCTAATATGAAATACTTAAAATCAAAATACCGAACAGGCCTCACTGACGCTCATTTGGACCAATGCCTGAGAACTGGAAATTCTACTTATGTCCCACATTACAACGAATTGGCCACGAATTTTCATTGTCAAATATCGCATTAATTATCACTTTGATATTAGGTTTTTTTTTTTATGAAAATTAAAATTTTAAATTGCATTAATATTTATAAGTTTAAATTTTACCACCCCCCCCCCCTTTGTCCCACGGTGCCCACCGAACTCTCGCATTTCTGAAATATGCCCACTTAGTAAAAAAGGTTGCCGCCCCGTGCTCTACAGTGTATAGTATATTGTGGTGTTCAAAACTCGCCCCTCAGCTTTATATAGAGCTTTAAGTTAGTGGAAGTAGAACATATAGAAAACATTATTCTAGAGTTACCTAATAAAGGTAGCCCTGATAGTATAACAGGGGAAATTCTAAAAACATCATTAGAGGAGTTAAACTTCTAAAAACAGTTCGTTAGAGTCAAGAGTAGTACCTGATAAATTTAAGATAACAACAATTATACCGACAAAGAAAATAGCAGGAACAAAGAAGGTAGATGAATTCAGGCCTATTAATACAATTCCAACTAATGCCAAAATTTTAGAAGTAGTGGTACATAGGCAATTATTAGACTATATTGAGGAAAATGACATATTAACCACATTTCAGTCAGGATTTAGAAAACAACATAACTGTGAAATGGCTTTTCAATTCCTCTAGTAGGCATAACCAAGAAACTCTAGACACTCCTATATGCTTTAACTGATATGAACAATATTTTGCAGATTTATTCTCTAAGAATCTGGGGATAAAATAACATATAGAAATATCTAGGGTTTCGTAGACATAAACGAGAAACTCTAAACACTCTTATAACCTTTGACTGATATGAACAATATTTTGCAGATTTATTCTTTAAGAATCTACGAATATAAATACATACAGAAATGTCTAAGGTTTCATAGGTATAAACAAGAAACATTCTTATATCCTTCGACCGATGTGAATAATATTTTGCAGATTTATCCCCATATAACACTGACCTTATTTTTTATTTACACGGTGATTTAAACTGATTTGAGATATTTAATACATTTTGGTAAATATGGTAAATTAATGTAAAAATAAATTAAATGTTTTAAATTATCTTTATTTTGAAAAATGTAAATGTAATGCATTGAGTAAAATTCGCCTTGATAAAAATTAATAATTTTTACTAAGAATTACTGGCGGAGTTTGGTCATTCATATCAGCTTATCAACTTATTTATGTAAATTTAAAATTGGTTCAAAATATTTGAAATATTTTGGTAAAAATTACAAATTGATACATTCAATAGTTTGCACCTTTGAAGTTGTATGTCATGTTGGTATTAAAACATGGTAAAAAATTTCACTTCCTTAAAATGTCATTCCATTTGACATATATAACAATATATGACAATATCTTAATTGTAATGATCATAACCAACCAATCTGAAGTAGGTTTTATAGCGTAAGGGATATTTTGAAATGACAAATTTACATTTAAAAGCCAGTACTACACTGTAAAAGTAACCAAAATACCCAGATCTGGTTTTACCTTACAAAAGTGAACGCAATATATTAAAGTGGTCAAACAATTAAATTTTACTGAGTAATAAATATTTTTTCACGATTTATTTAAAATTGATTTGAGATATTGTAAGTACGCTTTTTGTCGTGTGAGCTTTTTTCCGTCTGTGTATTTTTTCATGTGCGCTTTTTCCATTTGCGCCTTTTTTCATGTGCACTTATTTCAGTGTGCGTATTAATCTTTATATTATATAAGTCATCGGCAAATTTATTTTAATAAATATATTTTTAATTTAACGTCTCAAATCATTTTTAGTTTTAACAATATAAATGTAATGCACTGAGAAAAAATGAATCTTAAAAAGTTTATGAATAAATAATTCCGAATAATACTTATTATTTGTCCAGTTTTTAATAAAGGAGTGTTTAGAGTTTCTTGTTTATGTCTACGAAACCCTAGATATTTCTATATATTATTTTATCCCCAGATTCTTAGAAAATAAATCTTATAAATATTGTTCATAGCAGTCAAAGGATATAGGAGTGTCTGTCTAGAGTTTCTTGTTTATGACTACGAAACCCTAGACATTTTTATGTTATTTTATCCGCAGTTTCTTAAAGAATAAATCCGCAAAATATTGTTTATATCGATCAAAGCATATAAGAGTGTCTAGGGTTTCTTGTTTATGCCTATGAAATCCTAAACATTTCTATATTTTGTTTTATCCGCAGTTTCTTAGAGAATAAATCTGAAAAATATTGTTCATATCGGTCAAAGGATAGAGGAGAGTTTAGAATTTCTCATTTATGCCTACGAAACCCTAGACATTTCTATATGTTATTTTATTCGCACATTCATAGAGAAGAAATCTGCAAAATATTATTAATGTCAGTCAAAGTATGTAGGGGAAAAACTAACCTGATCAAAAATTCTTGTTGAACTATCCGGTTCCCACAATGTTCTTTGTAATGATTTTTTTCAGATTTTTAGAATAACCCCTTTGAGAAATAGGGAGGGGGGACAAAAGTATTTTGACATAATTTTGGCAAAAATGCTATAAAAAAATGTATTTTTCAAAAATAAAAATTTGCCTTTTGAACCACGTATAAGGAAGTTTCATTTCGTATACCACTCAAAATTAATAAATATATTTATTTACTTTTTGTTAAATACATAATTGATTATATTTATTTCGGGATGTGTTTTTTGAACTCTCAGAATTTTTCCTATGTGTGGGTCAAAAAGTTGTATAAGCATACAAAATTTTAACTTTCTATGTTAAGCCGTTTGTCTATAAATTCTACCGTACAGACAGACACATGAGTGACGTTATAAGGGTTTTTTGGTGGTCATTCCTACAAAACCTACAACATTCCTACAACAGATATAGCTTCCAATTTTATTAAAATAGATATTTTGGCGGTCATTCAAATTATTCGTGTTCAAATTCCTAAATATAAATATTTCTTATTAGTTTAAAAATGTACGAAGAATGACAATATATCAACAAGTAGTACCAACGGACCAAAACATAAATTTAGTATCGTAATTGGTACAATGGTACTACCGCGGCAACACTAAATATAATATAAGCCGTTCACTTTTGTAAGAACACACTAGATCTGGTTATTTTGGTTACTTTTATGGTGTGTTACTGACTTTAAATGTCAATTAAAAATATTCCTTACGCTGTAAAACCGACTTTAGGTTGATAAGGTTATGATCATTATAATTAAGATATCATTTTTCATTATGACATATGTCAAATGGATCGACATATTAAAAAAGTGACATTTTTTAATATCAACATGACGTACAGTTACAAGGTGCAAACTATTGAAAACAAAATTCACTCTTAGTTTGTTCTTACAAAAGTGAATAGCATATACAAATGTTACGTGATATTATGTACGCCATATTTGTAGTAGTTCCACGCCATCCCGTACATAAACAGTGGCACTAGTGTACACATGGAGATGCGCTAACCACCCCTAAATGTACAACCCGTGAGCGTTTTAATATCGACTCGCGGGGTTGTGATCAATACGATTGCGCAAGCGTTCATTTCACTTGTTTCCAACATCCCAAACATCTTAAATGAGACAGGTGATCTTTTTTAAGTGATTGTGAATTTAAAAAGACCCAATAACACAAAAGGTAAGTTTGAAGTGAATTATTATTGCAATGTTTTATCAAATTATGCAAAATTATGTTGAAATATAGTTAGTTCTGTTAGTATTTAGGCATTATTTGTATTATTGACGTTATATTTTTAAGCTGTCATACATTTTTTTTAGTGCCATTTCATATCAAAATATATTATGATCAGTACTAGATCGTTGTGGTTAAACAAATTATTGCCTTTTCTCACATATCTCATGTATCATACCTGTAATCGCCATTTATGTTCATAACTGACGTAAATAAACAATACTTATATTTAAAATAAACTAGTCGGAAATAAATAATTTGTACACTAGCTTTAATAATATGTTTCCGTATGCGCGTGAACAATGTCCTCAAACGGACCTTTGACCCACTTTGCATATATCGTACCCAGACGTTGCGCATCTATATCTCACCCCTTTATAGAACCCTCAACCATTTTTGTACCAGGTACAAAAAGATTGATAATAACGAAGTTATCACACTGTTAAGTGTACGTTGAAAGTTGTAGATAACACTGCTGGAGAATTCTTTATTTCCCATCGCCTAATAGTTAATTGCAAATTATATTATCGTTTCATATGTTTAACTTTAACGTTGTGAGCGTTATTTTCTACTTTCTTAGATTTAAAGTAATTAAATGCCGTACCGAAGTACGGGTACCCCAGCTAATGTATTGTAAATATACAACATAAAAAAATGACAAAGTGAAACATATAATACTTATTCTCATTTAGTTTGCAATTTTCTACCGAAATATTTGGGCACCATTTTCAGCGTATAGACGTACCTTAGACGCAAGATTATTAAAGTAAAGGTTGTCTCGTAACTTGTAGTGGTGGGGGTAAATAACGAAGCTACGCGTCATCTGTATGTTAACGAGAGATCAGTCTTTGTTTATCGTATATGTTATATACTCGTGAAGTTTCATTTTTCTATAAATATCAAAATATCGTTTAATTTTTTGATTTTCTACTTGTTTTAATGTCTTTTTTTTTCTTTGAAAGGAATGTTTCTTCATTCTAAATAAATTTTCTTACATTAATTTTTGATGTGAAGTGAAATATTTCAATATTTTAGTTTTAGGATGTCGCCCCGTAACTACCCTGATATTCATCAAATTGAAAAAATGCATAGAACAAATAAGATTTGTTTCCTTATAAACAATTTTTATTGTATAGTTTTTCTGGTAAGATAGTTCTGTTTATAAAGGAAATATTACAAGTTTTTTAGTACCAGTTTTAACCCAGAAACAACCCCTAAGATTTTTTTTTTTTTTTAAGATATCATGTCTATATTTGACCCTGGTTCTACTCTATTGTACCAAATTTCGTTAAAATACGTCCTGCCGTTTTTAAAACCTGATATAACCTCCAATTTTATTAATTACTATATTATTTTTGCCTTAAATTAATCCTACATAACGTTTTGACTATTTTTAGCATGATGTCTGTCTGTCTGTGTGTCCGTCCATCTGTATGTCTGTCTCTGTACACGTGCAGAGCAAATTCGGCTTAAAGAATTGTTATGAAACTTCATATTTAAGCTTTTGACAACAATGGCACGAGTTGATCAACTTTTGGTAAAAATCGGTTGACTAGAAATGGGAGTTTACTCGTGTCGATTTTAAGATTTTTGCGAATATTTCACAACAGAAAAATATTTCGAAAAAAAATATGTAACAAAAGTTGCTATAAAAGCAATAACTAACTACTTTTATTTGAGACATTTTTTGATAAAACGAAAAAAATTTGAAAAACTTTTCGAAATTTTGTAAGTTTTTTTAATTTATCTATTTTTTCATACTTATATGTAACGTTTCCATGGTCATGATAAATAATATCTCTGTTAGAAAATATTAAGCCAAGTTATTTCTACTCTGCTGCTAGAAAATATTTTATACAAGTACTTTGTGATGGCGGTCGGTCCTGTGGTGGCCACAGCTGATTTTTATTTAAATATTCCTAAAATTATATTTGTATTCGATTTTATTGTTATTTATCAACTATAATACAAATACCCATCTCCTTCAATTTGATATAAATCAGCATAAAATTTCCTTAGGTTTTTATCTATAATTTATCCAGTAGAACTGTCTTGAAATAAATATCTATTATGAATATAGTCAATAAAAATATTTAAAAACATGCAACATCTATATTAATTTTGTATGCTAGTTTGAACTAAGCATACATGTGACGTATTCCCTCTCACGCTCTGATTGGTCGGAAGTTCAATTAAAAGTAGATTGGTCAGACAACCTCTACTTTAATAATCTTGCCTTAGACGTACTCGTATAGTGCGTCTAAGCAAATAAAAACCTCGGAAAATATATGAACTAATTTGAAAAAAATTAGGCGGGTTTCGATCCGACCAATGAGCGACCATCTTACCCAACCAGTATACTCTTAGATAAAAGTTGATTTATATTTGCGTTTTAGTATTTATATTTTATATATTGTGTAATATATACAAGTTTAACTGGGTCATATTTGTATTTATTATAAATTTATATAGAAGTTATTTCATTATTTCTATAGTGACGTTAGCAACAGTAGCGCTAGTGGGCTTTTGTCTAACTAGTCTTACAAATATCTCATTTGTACATTGCCAAAGAATAATGAATAACTTTATTTTCAAAGAAAATGACGTATCGGGTGCGAAATTAAAATATGTTAAAATAGAAAATCATTCTATTTAAGAATTAAAATGTAAATAGATATCGAGCATTACAAAAAAACTGGAAACAAGAAAGTTTTAATAGAGAGGTTAGGTTAAAGTAGTAGGTCTTTGCTTGTATTTTTGAAGTTAGAAGTGAGCAAGATTATTAAAGTAAAGGTTGTCTCGTAACGTTCTGACCAATCAGAGCGTGAGAGGGAATACGTCATAATACGGATTAGTTCAAACTAGAATACAGAATTAATATAAATGCTGATTATTTTATACTGATTTATATAAAATTTAAGGTGATGGGTATTTGTATTATAGTAAATAAATAACAATAAAATCGAATTCAAATATAATTTTACGAATGTTCAAATAAAAATAGAAAAATAAATTGCTATAATAATATAGTAATTAATAAAATTGGAGGTTTTATCAGTTTTTAAAAACGGCTGGACCTATTTTAACGAAATTTGGTACAATAGAGTAGAACCAGGATCAAATATAGGCATGATATCTCAAAAAAAAAATTCTTAGGGGGTGTTTCTGGGTAAAAACTGGTATTAAAAAACTTAAAATATTTCATTTATAAACAGAACTATCTTAACACAAAAAACTATACAATAAAAATTGTTTATAAGAAAACAAATCTTATTTGTTCTATGCATTTATTCAATTTGATGAATATTAGGGTAGTTTCAGGGGGACATCCTAAAACTAAAATATTGAAATATTTCACTTATTATTCTCTTCACATTAAAAATGAATGTAAGAAAATTTATTTAGAACAAAGAAACATTCCTTTCAAAGGAAAACCACATTAACACAAGTAGAAAATCAAAAAATTAAACGATATTTTTTTATTTATATACAAAATTCAAACTTCACGTGCATATAACATATACAATAAACAAAGGCTGAGTACCGTTAGCATAGAGATGACGTACATTTACCCCCACCAGTTCAAGTTATGAGACAACCTTTACTTTAATAATCTTGAGAAGTGAGGACCTTTTATTTTTTAGGTCTTCTCATGTGTATGTATGTCTGTCTGCATGTCTGTCTGTCTGTATGTCTGTCTGTATGCCTGTCTATATGTCAGTACGGTAGAAATTGTAACCAAATGGCTTAACATAGAAAGTTGAAATTTGGCATGCTTTTACAACTCTTTGACCCACATATAAGAAAAATACTGTGTTCTGAAATACTGAGTTCAAAAAACACCTCCCGCGAAAATTATAAACAAATATGTATTTAATGAAAAAAAAATGTAGTATGTTTTAAAAATTATGAGTGGTATATGAAATAAAACCTTTTAATGCGTTGATGAACAAGCAAATTTTTATTTTTGAAAAAAAAAAAATTATGGGATTTTCGCCAAAAATATGTCAAATAACTTTTGTCTCCCATCCTATCTTCCAGAAAAGTTGATCTAAAAAACTGAAAAAGATCTCCATAATGTATATTGATGGAAACCAGAATAATTTAATAGGAATGAATTTTCAATCAGATTACTTTTTCGAAAAATATAATTATTTAAAAAATTCATTGAAAAAATAATAATTTTTTAAAATTTATTGTAGGGTATCAAAAGAAAGCTATTAGGACATACATTAAGGAACAAAAAGTAGTTTTTTTAAATTCATATCTTTTAAGGCGATTTTAGCCAAAAATGTGCTAAAAAAGTTCTTGGCTCGCAATCTTTTTTCAAACATATTATTTTGATTTAGATGGTTGCAATTTAAATATTTTTACATTTTAAGTTAATACTAATGATTTACATGAATTACAGTGGTACCTCGACTTACAAATCTCTCGAAATACGAATTTTTCGAGGTACAACCTATTTTCAAATCCTATTTTGATCTCTAAATACGAACCGTGATGTTTTGCTTTTTAAATGAATCAAAGCCTGCTTTACATTATACTTTTTTAACTTTTTACCCTAGTACTAGAAACAGGCTACTACTAAATGTAACAAATTGAAAACTCCTGAACCACAAAACCAGACACAAGAAAATTGTTCATTTTTTACAATTTAAAGAAAGATGCTTTTCATACTAATCATGTGAAACAGAAAATTTCATAAAAAAAATTGAATATGTAATGGTATACAAAAATGCACATTTATAGTGAAAAAATGCTTCTTCTCACTCCTTCACCATGTCTTTGCATTTTCTTCATTTAGTTGAAAATAGTTTTTTAATTTTTTTGATTTGTTTATTATTTTTTAATCTGGGAACGGATTAATTGATTTTCCATAAGATATAATGGAAAATTAGGTTTCTAGATACATACTTTTTAAGATACGAACCGCTATCAGGAGCAAATTAAATTTGTCAAAGTGGCATTGTATATCTAAATGTGCAACCAAAATCAGTTATAGATGTTTTCAGATGTGTAAGAAAGTTAATCAAATATATTGCTATGAAAGCTGTTAAAAATATTAGTAACGCTACCAGTAAACAACGTACTGCTGAACGATTATTTTCTACGTTATATTATTTAAAACACTATCTCCGAAACACCGTCTTCAAACAAGTCATAAGATTGAAAAATGAACTTTCTTTTCATTTATATACAAATATAGACATATATGATGCTTTATATATTTTGCAGAAGTCCAAAAAAGACTGAATATTATTATATAATCAATAAATGTGTACATCTTTAAATTCAGTTTTGTATTTAATATGTACGAGCCTGATATAGAAATGAAAATTTATATTTTTGATCTAAATAAAAATAGAATATGTATATCTTAGCGTTTGTTTTGGCGCCCCTAAGAGCCGGCGCCCTGGGCTTGTGCTCCTGGCGCCCCTACCTTCCACCGCCGCTGCATGTGTGTAAGGAGCTTACAGGCGGAGCGCCTAAAGTTCAGCCTATTGTTTGAATTAGTATAGGTTTTTGTTTTTAAGGTATCAAACAAGAATAAATAATTTTTAGTAGTGAAATACTTATAAAACAAATAACACATTGTTAATAGTGAGAAATACGTTTCAGAAATTGAATAAATAATTAAACCATTTATCAATATATTTCTTATTTATTTAACGAAGACCTAGATACGAAGCAAATGCAGAAAACCGCTGAAATTTTTTAATTTAAATTTTATTGTGATGAAATTTTTCGTATATTAATTAAATTTAATTTTAAAAAAATGATAAAAATTGTTATCAAAAACCTTTTTATCAAAAAAATATTCTTAGACATTCAGCATTCTTTTGACTTCTTAAACTTATTAAATACTTACAAAACCCTGAAATGTGTGAAAATTCACACTTCATATAAATGTTTTTAATTCATTTTCCTTTTCTAATTCGTTTTTCATTTCAGTTTTCAGCATGTCTTGCCTTGGAGATTGCTGGGAACTAGGCCCCCCACCAGATCAAATCTTGTTCCTACCCCCACCACCCGCACCAGCATTTCTTCAGATTAGAAACTTCCTCCAGGATAATGTAACGTCCCCATGCGCCGCTGCTCAGTTCTGTGACTTTGGAGCCAGTAATGGTGCTGCCGGTCATGCACCCTCACCTGTTGACAGCAATGATTACGTTGATATGTCACATCATGAAGTAGAATCTACTTCATGGACAGGTGGCGACACCTGGCTCTTAGTTGTTGTTGCTTCCTCGATTGGCGTTCTATTACTAGGAGCGTTACTGGCATTGTTTTTATTGAAATGTAGGGAGGAACACAGACAACAAACTAAACACTTGGAACAGAGACAGGTAAGCGAAATTATGATGTACAAAATTGTTGGTAAATCGTGTAATTAACTGCAACAAATTTATCGGAAAATTACACTATAGATTGTCCACGTTATCAGAGTATTTATGTAATTAAGGTAGTAAAAACCTTCAAAATGAAATAATTTTATATCTCAAATATTTTTATTGAATTAATACATGAATTTGTATATTTTTGTCTTCGACCATGAAACACCATAGACACGCCCCTACTGGTTGAGCGTTTAAGCCAAGCGTCGGAAACCTTTTGGAAACGAAGAGTCGTTTTAACAAAAAACGTACAAAAAATAAAATTTAGGGAGGCGCAGTTTTAATTAGATTTATTTATTCATTATTTCAATATGTACAACTGATACACATATACAAATAGAACTTCAAAAAAAAATAGTTATTGTTTTCTCTAAGTACAATAAATAAAAGGGTGTAAATTAGCAGCTTCTTTAATAAAGTTCTCGTAGCGTTAAAAGAGGTCCTTCTAACGGAACAAAATGAATATAGCCCATTAAATAAATTTGCGCCATTTTTCGCCGTGGGTAACTTATTACTCAAAAGATCTTTTTAACCGTGAAAAATCATTTTTACCGTGCTTATCTTGCAGTTTGATAGATCTTTTCAACCGTGCATAGCTTACTGTTCGAAAGACCAATTGTACCGTGCATAAACATTTTTTCATCGTGAGTAATTTACCGTTCATAGACCAATTTTATCGTGTAAAAGTCTTTTTTCACTGTGATTAACTTACCATTCGAAAGACTTATTTTACCGTGCGGAGAATCTATCTTAATGTGCCTCTAATATTTCCCCTAAATAAAACGATATTTTTTATAAATATTTATTTTATTTGTGTAAACGTAAATTCGACAAAGTATTGCAAAAATAATATAACCATTATTAGTTAAATAATATTTAATTAATTGATTTAATATTTAAAATTTAATTAATTTAATTAATATTTAATGCGATTTTTGGACTGCTGTCCAAATTTTGTCGAATCTTGAGTGTACTTCGTACATTTCAGAAGCAGTTCCGCTTTTAGACTTGTATCCGTTCTATGTTGCATTATGCTTCTATGTTTGTTTTTAAGGTAGTTCATCGTAAAGAAAAATTGTTCACAATTGTATGTGGACCTAAATAAGGTCAAAATCCCAAAAACTAATCTTCTGGCATTAGAATAGTTAGCTGGAAAGGAGTTCCAGCTTTTAAATATAATGTCCTGTGGTGTTTTCTCCATAGTTGTCTCATTTTTACCGACCGCCGAACATATGAGCCGTTGATTTCGAAAGTGAGACAAGTCCACTTTTCGTTATTTGTAGATTTTATTGTTTTGCATTTAAATGGAATTAAAAATATTCGTAAGGAGTAATAGACTTATTTTACATTTTTGGTACTCACAATGCATGTAATTTTATTATACGATAAGTGTTATAGGCGTTATTTGAAAAAAGTCGTGATTTTGTGTACCTCAATGGACTGGTCTCACTTTCAAAGGCAATGATTTGCTGAAAATGTTGATTTCTCTTAATGAAATGGAATTATAGTAGCAAACAAATGAAAATTGTATTTAATTATTTATTTTATTTCAATATAATTTTATTCTTTGTTAGAAAAATAACAATAAAAACAAAAAAAAAATAATAATTTTATAGGAAAAAAATTGAAAAAATAAGAAAAAATATTCAATTATAAGTTGTATACATATAAATTATATTTTGTTAGTTTAAACTTTTAAGATTTTTAAAGTATTCATGATGAATGGGTGGTATATAAAGTAATAAATCCATCATATCTTTATATTTTTCTTTAGTAATAGCCCTAGTTTTTTCATATAAAGATGATAATATTATTTTTCCGAAATTACACGGCCTACCGCGCTTTGGTGATAAATCAAGAGTTTTAAATTGTGAATCTTTTTCTATTGACGTTTTATAAAACATTTTATATGGCGCATTTCTCAAAAATCTTATCCAGAAATATTCAACCAGTTAATTATTTCTCCATCAGTGTTTTTCCTTATTTTTATAATTGCCTCCTCGAGAGGTTTGGTAGAGTAAAAGTCTTCACTTTTCATTTCATGTACTAAAAAGGGATTGTGCTTACGACATTTTTGTATCAATTTATAATAATCCTGAGGTATATACAGTAAACTAGTCGAATTTCCATTTCTACAACACCAAAGTTGCGATCGTTGGGCAAGAATGAATGCCCCGACAATAAAAATTTATGGTTAATTATATCTATATTATTGTCGTTAGACTGTACAATTTTTATCTACATTAAGGCTAATTTTAGGTTTCTATTTTGCCCGGTGCAGATATCACTATAAGCGATAATGTGTTTTTGAGTTGTCACGTTTTGTAGGTGCCTTACACAGCAAGAAGCTACTTCTAGTGATCCCCCCGATGCTACGGTCTCATCCTAAGTATACATATGAACTTCATTGTCATGTAAATTGTAGAACCCTTGATTTAAAACATACATGTTTCTCTTATAATATGCAATAGACACTGTTAGTCTAGGGCCTAGGCTACGGCAGCGCTTTTTGCAAATCAAAAGTAAAAGCGAAATACATTTCTGGATTATTTGAAATTAACACTGTATCTTCTTGTAATGATCTTCTAGCTATTTCGGCCTCTTTTAAATGAATTTCATGTTGTTCTATTAAGTTAGCTTTTTCTTCGATATTACATGTTGTTTTAATTTTCATGTTGACCAAATCGCATTTTTGGCAGGTGTCTTTACGTGGATGATAGAAATGCAAATTAAAGTCTTTGTTACAAATATTTCTATAAACTTTCTCCTTAACATTATGTGTTATTTTCATTACATTTATCCACATATAAATTGTACATCTTTCTTATATTTAATTCAGGATTTACATATTTTCTGTTTGGATTGTGAGATCTTGTATAATGACTTTCAAATTGTGGGAAACTATGAATATGTTCCTTGACGATATTTACTTCTCTTTCATCGGTTTTCCTAGAAGAACTTTCCATTCGACCCCGGAAATCTTCCCCTGAATTTTTTGCTTTAAGGGCACGTTCCAGTCTTCCTTTAGATATTTTAAAGGAGTCAACAAAAAACTTTTTACATACCAAAATATCTGCTCGGGTAATATTCAAATAGTATTTAAATCTATGAGTTCTTGGCGTTCCTCTCTTTCTCTTCCGCAATTTTTTTGTAGCGCATTTCTTAGCTTTTCCATTTAGAAATATATTTTTTTCTTATTGAATTCCCTAAGACTCCAAAATTTTGTTTCCGCTCTTCAGCGCTAAGTAGATTAATACAACCTTTATTGCAGTGGCAATTTTTATTTTCAAACTGTTTTTCAGAAATAATTTTTCCATTTTGCATGTAATATTTCTTACCACTATTACGTTTAGCTTTCCTTTCCCTTTGGGCATAAATATCATCGTTTGTTTTGTTGTATCTAGAAACATCATTTGACTGTTCCAGAATTCTTCGTCTTTTTATGACTTTCCTTGATATATTGTCATTTCTCTCCAAGTCATTTTCACTTTCTGATGACAGAATTTTCCCTTTTTTATTAATATTCATGGGCTTTATTTCTACAAAATTAGAATAAATGCGATAGTAAGTACACATTTAGTGATATTTTTGACATTAATCATGATTTTTTCTATTTATTTATTGAGTTGTTTAACTTTTGTCCGACACTATAGATATTACAATAAGTTTTATTTACCAGTTTCACTGTCCGATGTAACTATAAAATAATTATTAAGATTCATACTAATTTATACCGTGCGATCAAAATTTCTTGTCAGTTACATAACAGTAAACAATGAGTTTAAAAATATCAAAACTGTATTCTAACCCACAGCTGAAACTCCCAAATTAACAAAGAACCAATCACATTACTTCGTTCTCCCGAACTCACCCGAGAATCAACGAAAATATGTGTTTCTAACTTAATACCTGTTGTCAACTCATTGGCGTGTAGAGAAAAATAGTGTTCATTTAATAATCAATTCGTATAAGGTAATAAAAATAGAATGTACGCCTATGTATACATGTCCTTGGAAATAAGTTTGATAACTAAATGTTTCTGTCAACTATTGTATAACGGACAAGATTTCTTGATCGCTCTGTATTATAACAGTAATGAAAACAAAACTTAATGACAATAAATGACAAGAAATAAGAATACGGCTTTAAAGAATAAAATACGAATTTTTATCAACAGAAACATAATCTCACACGAATATGCTCGCTCTGTCGGGTTTCGGTTCGAGAGAATTTATTCGAGTGGACTTGTCTCACTTTCAAAATCAATGCATTTGAAATACTGTTGACCATATAAACTAACAGTAACGAATTTTTACTGATATTGAGTCGATATTCATTGTAAATGATTAAAAACATGAAGTTAATCTCAATTTGTAATAAGACGTAACATTAACTCATATTGTTCACAAAATGGACTTATCTCACTTCCAAAATCAACGGCTCATATATAAAGAAGGTATTGTGATCATACCGATTTTGAAATTTCGATGGATCTCCACGAATTGAGGTCCCTACATAACGGTTTAACTATTTTTAGCATGATGTCTGTCGGTCTGTCTGTCCGTCTGCCTGTCTGTCTGTCTATCTGTCTGTCTCTCTGTCCGTCCGTCTGTCTGTGTACACGTGCAGAACAAATTCGGCTGAAAGGATTTTTATGAAACTTTATATTTAAGCTTTTACATCAATGGCACGAGTTGATCAACTTTTGGTAAAAATCGGTTGACTAGAAATGGGAGTTTACAGCAGAGTTTAGCAACAGAAAAATATTTCGAAAAAAATTATATAACAAAAGTAGCTATAAATGCAATACTAACAACTTTTATTTGAGACATTTTTTGATAAAACGAAAAATTTTTGAAAAGTTTTCTATTTTTTCATACTTATATGTATCGTTTTCATGGTCATGATAAATAATATCTCTGTTAGAAAATATTAGGCCAAGTTATTTCTACTCATCTGCTAGAATGTATTTTATGCAAGTACTTTGTGATGGCGGTCGGTCCTGTGGTGGTCACAGCTGATTTTTTTTTTTCTAGTGCTAGTTTTTCTACATTTTTTTAAATTTACTTAACACTTTACTTGACCCCTGGTTTAAGCTTAGAAAAACACACGTTTATCTATTGCTGTTGTGACGTCACGATTAGGCAAGAAACATTAGCAGTCATATAGCGCTTGTATTATTATAACCGTGTTTGTTGTTTTCATTTGTAAAAATCATTATATTAACGTGCTTCATCTCTTTCGGCATTTCAGAAATACAATTTTTGAAAATGGTACACTCTTGTAGTGCCTCCAATTATATGGAAACGTATAAAAAGGGTGGTGAACTATCATTTCGCAAGTAAGTTATGAATTGTTGAAATATATCATATTAAAAATTATTATTAGAGCGCGGATTTATAAGAATTATTTTTTCAAATATAAGTGCCTATAAAAAGCACGAAAAAGCGAATAAAAGTACCTAAAATGAAGAAGAAAAAAAAACGAAAAATACAAAAAAATCTCAAAAAACGCAGAAAACTATAAAATGTGCAAAAAGTGAAAAGCACGACAAAAAAGACAAATATGGTACCTATTTTATTTATATCTTCCAAAATAATAATAAATCAATCATATAATTAATAATTTACCAGTCAGACCAGTAATCCAATGATTAAGTCTGACTGGTAAATTATAGGTTTATAACAATTTACAATTACATATTTTTCAATGTTTTCTACTGTAAATGATTGATTCCTATTTTTTACTATTGTTTCATAAATGGAGAAGCTCCTTTCTTTGTCTACGGACGTAATTGGAGCATACTTAAAAAAGTTCAGAGGGACATATGTTTTGAAATCATCAATGTGATTTCCAGTGGCGGCAGTAGCCATTAAAATCCTGGGGCACCAGGAAACATTTAATGGGGGCACCATTTTATTATCGTTATAAATGATAATGAAAATATGATGGTTTTCAATTTTCAAAAGATGAAAGCGGGTCGTAAGCGGCCCTTGACCCGCTTCCATCTTTCACAATTCGTAATATTCCCAAAATGAACCGGGCGCTTAGTTTTATCTAAACTTTTTAATTCTTTCCAAGCGTATCTGGGAGGCACGAATAATATTTAAGGGGAATCGCCCCCCACCCCCCGCTAGCGCCGCTACTGACGATTTCTAATCTGAAATAAAGCAAAATAAGCAAAATTAAAATGGTGTCAAACGTTAACATTTTCCGTGAAACATTGAGATCTCAAAGAAAATTTGTTCTGCTTAGTCTAGTGCCTACGCACCATATTTTACGTTTATACTGCACTTGATGAAAATGGAATGCCATTTGGCACACGTGTTCTTTGTAAATAGACATGACAGTTTTTGGTCTCCGATTTCATACAGCATGCCTTTTGGAGGAGAGAATATTTACCCTGTGACAACAAAAAAGGGATGGTACTAAACCCCTGCACGCTTTCCGGTCATAGGGAAAATTGCATTTCCACTTAAACACAAAATTTTTGTGCTTTTCTCTGATTTAATATTACTTGCCCTTTTGTCAAAAGAAAGTTATAACAAATTTAAAGTCTTTTAAATATATGCATGCGATTCGGAGGGTCCCAAAGGGCTCAAATGGTCATGTGATCTTGTAATAAAAAAATAGGATTTTCCGCGTTTTCATACAGCATGCCTATAATTAAAAGACTTTTAATTTGTTATAACTTTCTTTTGACAAAAGGGCAAGCAATATTAAATCAGAGAAAACCACAAAAAAAAATTGCAAGTGGAAATGCAATTTTCCCTATGCACGGAAAGCGTGCAGGGGTTTAGTACCATCCCATTTTTGTTGTCACAGGGTAAATATTCTCTCCTCCAAAAGGCATGCTGTATGAAATCGGAGACCAAAAATGTCATGAGCTCCCGGTCTAAAAAATTTAAATCATTTTGACCCACAGCACCTATTTGTGAAAGGAGGCATATTCAAGATGACGGCGAAAAAAGAACGTCAATTACGATAACAATAACTAATTTTTATGATAGAGCGAAATAGCTAAAACAAATTCGTAGAATGAACCTTTAGCTACAATTTGCTGCGTCGCACGCCAATATCCGTCGCTAAGTTTACAAGATACCGCCATAATTCATTTTCAGATGCAAATAAGTGATTTCCGAAATGGCTAACGAATTTCGTATGATATGGTTCGTTTTCTCTTAACTTGATGTCATAGATTACGAATCTGTTATCAAAATGGCGAAAATTTAAAATTTTGATATATTTTTTTCCCAAATTTGAGACATGGATGACAAACTCTAACACTGCAAATCTGCGTATATTAACATTTTGTTCCAATTCGTGCTAAATCTGTAGGATATATCCTAGGATACAAGAATATGTGCGGAATTTTTCTCTGAGGTGCGCCGAAATTAAGATAGCGGCCGAAATGTGTAAAGTTTCAACTTCGTATTATTTTGACACTTTTTATATCGCTCTCAACTAAATCGGACCTGTAAATTACAAAAATAAAATAAAAAAAGGTATATGACGTTATTATTTGGGATTTTCCCGGAATGAAATTAAATAATTATGACATTTAAGTAAGATGGTCAATGCATATACGGAATGCATCTATTTGCTTAGGTTTGTCCGCACCTGGTCTCTAATGAAGCCGCTTTCGAAATACTGCTATTCGACTCACTTTACGAACGGATCGGGAGCACTTGGATCGCTCGGATTGATCTGGTTGACTAAACGTAAACGCCTATTATGTAGTGGCGGTCTGGCCAACCGAGCAATATCCCGGTGGGCCGATCCCGATAGGACCGAATCTTGAATCAATGGGGCCGGCTCTTGATCAAATAAGGCCAGCTCTTGACCTAATGGGGCCGATTTATTCCAATGCTGGAAAACTTTGCCAGTCCAGTTTTGATATTATGTATGACTGACATCTATATTGATGAAAAACAACAATTATAACTTTATTTATGAAGAGTTTTGACTAATTTTAATTATTCATTCATAACATTCGTGTATTATTTTTATTTGATATTTAGAACTAAATCTGTTCCTTTGGTTTAGGCGGAACTAGATTTTCAATTCTAGTTACTTTTACCGATTGATTGAAGCTTTTGATCATTTTGTTCAGAAAAAGCCAACTTCAATATATAAATAAATAGCTAATGACAACTTACAAAAATGAAAATTCCGGTTAGTTCCGCCTAATAGTTTGGAAGAGACTTTATTTCATTTTTAAGGTTTTTACTAACTTTATGACATAATTCATCTGATATCGTTAATCATCTATACCGTATGAAATAGAATCATTTTAAACGTTACAAAAATATTATATTGGAATTTGTGGGATAAAAATTATTATCGTATGAGAATCACATGAATAAGTTAAATTTATTTAAGATTTTGAAATTGTTATTTCCGGACAGACTTTTTGTCCTATTTCCAGTTTCATATGTATGATATGCATATAAGTATTTAATTTTATGCTTCCGTTCAAAATTAATATATTCATACTCAAAATTAACAACATAACCAACAGAACGAAATAAAATTCTAACCTGCAAACTTTTATTCAATCCTGTATTTTCCATTTACCAATGTCAAGTTAATTTTTTAGGTTGTTACTTTTGAATATTTATTAAATATATTAACCATATTTAATAAATATTCAAAAGTCTTTTTATCAATGCTTATTTACCTTCTACGTGGTGATGTCCCCTTATACACTTATGTAGTGCGTGTTGCATGTATCTCAGATCATATATTTGTGATACCCACAGTTTAAGTGGGTTCTGAACTAGATTTAAGCACGTGAGCGATTTTTGTGGTTCGTTCAAGCTTGCTCACGAGCATGAAATATTGGCTACGTGACCCGCGAGTCACGTGCTAATTATATTCATGGAAGATCAAAATGTGATTTAACGAAACCCAATACGACACGAATTACCCATAAATTAACATGTAATTAATCGCTTTTAACGTGTAGAAGAATACGGTATTTAAAAAACGCACCTAATATAAAAAATAAATTAACTGAAACCTGACAAGTTTCTGGGATTATGTACCGAATATATGCAAACATACTTCGGCTCTCCGCTCTCCGAAAGAGAACGACTGGGAAGCGATTTGAAAAATGTTTGCCGGCATCGGGAGCTGAACTTAAGCAAGGCTAGCCACACACTAACCAACTGCGTTACAATCTTTTTTATTTATTTATTTATTTATTAAATAAATGTATCATTACAATTTCTATTTATTTATATTGTAAACTAACTATAATATCTAAACCAACGTACACGCGTATCGCTATCAGTGTACATTTATTTCTATCTCTGTTGGTCGGCTTAATAATTTGGCTAGGATAAGCAACATAGAAATATTAAAAATAGGTATGATCATTGACGTCATATGAATAGACACAGCACGCTCTATGCCTTAGCACTGTTTGTTATGAAGCCAAGATCCTATGGAGACGAAAGGGGGATTCGCCCCGAGGAGTAGAACAATTTGCCTAATTTACATTTATTTTATTCAGCTATTGCTAAGAAAAATGCCGGCGCCATATTGTGTTTATGATTGTTTTGTTGTGTTATTTTTTTCTATTTCACTATTTTACCTTTTCATCATCTTTCAACTTTTAATAATATTGCCGTAAATTGCATTTTAAGAATTGCGAACTGTATTTCAACTACGTAGTATATTAAATACTAAAAAGTAATGTTACATTAAAATGTTACACATAGTTTTTCCTTAAAAAATTATTTTACCCAGCATTGATTAATAGATATACATCTTTATAATTTGTCAGCTAAATTTTAATTTATCATGGAATAAATGATTTAATATATGTATGCCTGTTTTAAATTTAGAAAGAAAAAATCATATTATATTTTAAATGTATGTAATTTAGAAACCTACTAATTATCTTAAATATATACTAATAAATTCAGGTTAATTTAATATTATTTATGAAATTTATTTTATTAAAATTTACAGTTTACAGTATTAAAAAAATATATTTTTACTTCCAATTTTTATCGGTAAAACATTGATGTATGCAAACTGTACAACTCCTCGGGGCAGCCCCCGTTTCCCCGCCTAAAGAGGTGTTAGCTTCATAACAACTCGTCCTCGTTCAGTCTCTATGTTATACTACCTCATTGGGTATGATCATATGATCAAACATGGCGTATATCACGTGATATACGCTAATGCACAGAAATTAATAAAATCTAACGTCTTTCAGTTTGATTTACAGGTTCCAACAGCAACAGCCAAATCCCGAATACACCAAGCAACTGGTGATATTGGGGATAATCGTATGGTATGGGCAGCACTGACACCTAGAGGTGGAACTCAACATTACGTATCTGATGGTACTTGTTCATATCGTGCGGGGCCACATCTGCCACCACCGGTTCCTCCACCCCCGCAACCGCATCTAGTCGAAGCAGAGGACCATTACGAGACAATTGATGAGAACAATCTTGGCACTCTGGGATATCAACATCGTTATTCTAGTAAATTAGCAAGTTTTGATAATTCAGGTTAGTTTTAATAATAATATCAAATATCAAAACATAAAAACTGATATATTTCATTCTGTTAACAGTTTGGCCAACTTAGATTAGCAAAAAGAAAATAAGTTCTACAAATTTTAATGATTTCGTACAGAATGTTTGAACATGACGTGACTTAGGAACGTCTTAATTTTAATCAATATTGATTTTCGACTCTCAAACATACGCAAAGCATACGTAAACATAGCTTTCGTCACCCTACAGAATTTATGTCAGAGACAGTGGCGTATTTAGGGGGGGGGCACAGAGGGTACGTGCCTCCCTTAAGGTCCAATGAAATTAAAATTTAACAAATTTAAAATACTCGTACAACCAAGAAATATTTATTCCGTCACATGAGTCTGTCTGTTCGGTAGAAATTGTGGCACATTTATGAGAAATACAAAGACAAAAATATATCCCGTGCAAAATATATACAAATATGTATTTATCGAAAAAAAAAAAAATAATTGTAAAATTTTGAAGAATATCAAATGAAAGTTTTTGATACACGGATTAACAATTATTTTTTTTTTTTAGTAACACATATAGAAATTATCATCTCTTTTTGGTTTTGATATAAATATCAATATCCAACAGCAAATATACATTTTTAAGTATACGAGCCCTGTCCACTATCAGTTGGCCCAGCTACGAAATTTTTACTTATTGGTGTTCAATAGGGGATAGGCATGATTTTTTTTTATTTTTTTATTATATTCCTCTTGTTGTATATAAACATAAAAAACAGTTTTTAATTTTTTTTTTTTTAATTTGAAGGCTTTAAAAAATCAAAAATGTATGTAGCGCGCGAAAACGACGTGTGACGTCATAATCCTTTCTAACTGACGCATGAGACTACTAGCCAATCCAGCGAACGGTTGTTTATGCAGCGAACATAGTCTGTTGTGAATTATTTGTTTGTGTAACTTTTATAGGTTATGTAAAGGAGAGTGATTTTAATTAAAATAAAGTTTAATTCTATAAAAACAATTTATACATGTTTACCGAATTAAATTTTATATTAAAATATATAAAATATGGAAGATCCAGGCCCCAGTATTTCGAAACATAATTGTAATATTCTAAGGACGGGCGTGGGTGAGGTATAGAAATAACTGTTCGCAACAAACGCTCGATTAAGACTGTTTAATAATTGGTCCGGACTTGTCAATTCCGACCCTGAGTTTGACTCTGTTATCACCAATACACAAAATAATACATTACATTTCCACCCTTAATTAGAAACTTATCTATACATTTATTTAGACAATTAATACAATTACAAATCCAAAAATATTTACATAATACATTTATCATAAACTCGTAAGAGATTTTATTTATTACGAGGATATGTTAATCTATCAGGTGGTTTAATTTTCCGTTTAGTACGTTCCGTTACATTTTCCAAAACAGGCGGATTTGTAACTATTGGGCTCGTCTCGTTAACTGGCAATATTTCGCACCAAGGCACCGTTCTGTTATTTTCTACCACTACATCACTATTAGGAACAACAATACTATTATTATCTACCGGAATACTAGTATTTTGACTCATTTTGCCTTTACGAATTTGGTTAACATGACGTTTCCAATTTTCTTGTACTTTTGGAACATAAATGATATAATTTCGAGAACCTAATTTTTCTTTTACTATCCCCTCTGTCCAAAACGACTTATTTCCCAAATATTCTTTAACTAATACCTTTTCATTATCATTAAATTTCCTTAAACTTTTCCCTTGATAATATTCTTTTTGTTTATTTTGTTTCCTTTCTACCTGTTTCCTTACCACTTCTCTACTTAAAATCATTTTAGTCTTTTGATTATTTTGATTTACTCTCGGTCTAATTAAATCTAAACGCGTATTTAATTTCCTACCGAACATGAGTTCCGCTGGACTACGTCCCGTGGTACAATGTTCGGTGTTTCTGTAGTCTAATAAGAAATTATTCAGACCTAACACATTTAAATTTGCTGCATTATTTTCTATTATTTTCAAAATAGCTCGTTTAACGGTTTTCACTGCGTTTTCGGCTGCGCCATTGGTGGCGGGATGATATGGAGC
Organism: Liopterus haemorrhoidalis; assembly: GCA_963971575.1. Taxonomy (NCBI): domain Eukaryota; kingdom Metazoa; phylum Arthropoda; class Insecta; order Coleoptera; family Dytiscidae; genus Liopterus; species Liopterus haemorrhoidalis. The sequence goes on along the minus strand of OZ020616.1, from coordinate 21,297,564 downwards.
GCTCGTTTGTGCCTTTATTCCGTTATCATTTAAAAAACTTTTAAATTCTTTTGACACAAACTGTGTCCCATTGTCTGAAACCATTACTCTAGGTACCCCAAATCTTGAAAAAATATTTCGTAATATGTTGATAGTAGTCAGTGAAGTTATACTTTTTGTAATTATCGCTTCAATCCATTTTGTATAAGCGTCTACTAAAATAAAAACATAATTACCCTTAATTGGCCCTAAATAATCCACGTGAACTCTATCCCACGGATTGGTAGGCCAAGGCCATACCTTGAGTTCCGATTTTGGAGGGGAATTCTGATATTTCATGCAAATATCACATTCCTTACAATGTGTCTCGATGTCCCTGCCTAGCCGTGGCCACCACACATACGATCGCGCTAATGATTTTGTTTTCGTAATGCCCATATGCGACTTATGTACTTCGTTTAAAACATATTTCCGACAACTTTGGGGAATAACTACTCTGTAACCAAAAAGCAAACAACCCTCCTGAACCGATAAAGATTCTTTTGCCAAAAAATATGGTTTAAACGAATCTGAAACTGTTTTAGGCCATCCGTTTTTTACCCACTTGAATACTTGGCTTAGGATTTTATCCTTTTTAGATTCTACTTGCATCTGCTCTATATTCAACGGTAATTGATTATTTTGCCGGATATATTTTAATTCATCTCGAAGCAGTGAATCCTCTTCACTGTTCGTATTTTCTAGGGGTAGCCGAGACAACGCATCCGCGCAATTTTTCTTGGACTCAATATATTCTATTTCAAAATTGTAATTAGATAATGTTAATGCCCAATTTTGTAGACGTCTGGACGTCATTTGCGGAATGCCCTTTTTAGGATTAAAAATACTCACTAAAGGTTTGTGATCCGTAACTAAAATAAAAGTACGCGCCCATAAATATTGATTAAATTTAAATAATCCAAAAATTACCGCGAGACCTTCTTTTTCTATTTGTGAATAGTTGTGTTCACTTTTGTTAAGTGTGCGTGAAGCGTACGCCACTGGCTTTTCTTCCCCGGATGGCAAAATATGCGCCAACACTGCGCCGATACCGTAGTCGGACGCGTCCACCGTTAACTTTAATTGCCACTCGGGATTATAATGCACTAAAACGGGGGCTTCTATCAATACCCTTTTTATTTTTTTAAATGATGTTTCACAATCCCGCGTCCATGTCCATTTTTTATTTTTCTTTAACAATTCATACAGAGGCCCTAAAGTTTCTGCTGCATTTTGTATAAATTTATTATAATAATTTATTAACCCTAAGAAACCTTTCAATTGCGTTATATCAGTAGGTCTTTTTGCTTCCTTGATTGCCGCTATTTTCGTTTCTGTCGTATGTAAACCTTCACTATCAATTTTGTATCCTAAATACACTACCGAATCTTTAAAAAATTCACATTTTTCCTTGCTTACTCTTAACCCACAATTTTTAAATCTATCTAATACCTCCGCTAATCTTTTCATATGCTCTTCGCGATTTTCCCCGGTTATTAATACGTCATCCAAAAAACATATAACCCCTTCTATGCCTTGTAACATGGCTTCCATAATTTTTTGGAATTTTGCTGGCGAACATGCAACTCCGAATGGTAATCTCGTATACATGAACAACCCCTTATGTGTACTTATGGTTGTCAGTTCTCTAGATTTCTCATCTAATAAGATTTGCTGATAAGCATGTGACAAATCCATTTTTGAAAAATATTGACCCCCTTGTAACTGAGTAAATAAATCCTCAATCCGCGGCAAAGGATATTTGTCTACTTCTAATACTGGATTTATCGTGACCTTATAGTCCCCGCATAATCGTACTGACCCATCCTTTTTTATAATCGGTACCACCGGTGTTCCCCAATTACTATAGTTAACCGGTATTAATACTTTCAATCGTACTAATCGCTCTATTTCCTGTTCCACCTTTTCGCGAATCGCATATGGTAATGGTCTCGGCTTAAAAAATTTTGGCGTAACATCCTTTTTAATTTTTATTGTTTCTACGCTTTTATTAAAAGTACCTAATTCTGTTAAAAATACTTCTTTATAAATTTTAAATAAATTTGGTAACGTTAGCTCTTTACTTTTTAGTGTTTTTATTTCACTTATACCTAAATTAAACTCATGAATCCAATCTCTACCCATTAATGGTACACTACCGTTTCTAATAACATACAAAAATAATGATTTTTTAATATTATTATACTTTACATCGACTTTTATTTTGCCCAATGGGTAAATTTTACTACCTTCATATGTAGTTAAAATATTGTTTACTTTATTTAACCAAACATTTTTGAAATTCGATTCATAAAATTTTTCAGAAATGACTGATACGCTAGCACCCGTATCAATTTCAAATTTACAATACAATTTTTCAACAATTAATTCTATAAACATAGGTTTATCTTTATGACATTTCATATGAAACAACACATCTTCCATGTAATTATTTGTCTGTTTGGACTGCGCATGCGTTTTTTTCCTACACACTGCTGCCAAATGACCTTTCACACCACACACATGACACTGATACTCACTAAATTTGCATTTCTTATCAAAAAAATGATTTTTCCCGCAAACCTTGCATGGCTTGTTCGGGCGCCTGCCGGTGAAGTCTCTGCCTTCGCTGCTCGTGCCCGGTCGGCTTTTCTCGGTGTGCGTTGCTGTAGCTGCGTTGCCTCTGCCTGCTTCGCGCCGTTTTCCCGCTAACCGATGAATATCGTCATTTTCTTGCTTGATACATACATCTGCTTCATAATTATGTCTGCTTGCCTCCTTCGCTGCCGCGATCTGGATGGCTTTCTCGAACGTTAATGTTGCTGCATCCTCCTCGAACACCCTGTCCATGATGAACCCTTTATTTAGCCCCATCACGAATCTATCACGCATTGCTGATTCCAGTTCTGGTCCGAATGCACAATGTGACGCCAAACTACGAACTCGTGTTGCCCACTCATAAATTGTTTCATTATTGTCTTTCTTTGCATTATAAAATTTATATCTTTCTGCAAATGTTGACTTTTTCGGAGCACAGTAACTGTTCAATAACTGGACTAATTGTTCGTATGATTTTAATTCTGGATTTGTCGGTACGCACAAGTTATACACTAACCGATACGATTCCTCACTACATACATTTAACAATATTGCACGTTTACGATCTGCCGAGTTAATTTCATTTGCAATGAAATACTGCTCTAAACGCGCTTTATAAATTGTCCAATCTGTTGATTTTACATCAAATTCACGTAAATGTCCAACTGAATTTACTTCTGCCATTTTTGCCACAATATTAACACTATTTCTTTTTAATCCTCGTCGCCAACTGTAATATTCTAAGGACGGGCGTGGGTGAGGTATAGAAATAACTGTTCGCAACAAACGCTCGATTAAGACTGTTTAATAATTGGTCCGGACTTGTCAATTCCGACCCTGAGTTTGACTCTGTTATCACCAATACACAAAATAATACATTACAATAATCGAAAATATTGTTCAGTACCGATGTGCACAATTAGTTCAACTAGAAATCCAAAAAAACAATTTATATCATTTGAAAAATTTGCGAAATTTGTGGCTGGAAGCTATGGGGCGAAATAAAACCGATATTTCAGAAAAAAGTAAATTTTATGTTTGTGAGCATAAATGCATCACGCATGTTGGATAAATTATCACTCTGAGCCCTAACAAAATCTTTATCTGCCATTTTAATAATAAATGCGTGAAAAATTGTTTAAAAACAAATACAAAACTCTCGAACAATACAATACACACACGTGTGAAGATTATGTTGTAGCTGTCTGTATCTGTGATGTGAAAACCCTATCGTTTGACGTCATACTCAGTCGTTTCTACTCGGCAACCTTCGCCCCGTGCTCGGAATATTTCAAATTTACAATATTTTAATTAAAAAATTTGGCTATAATGTTAATTAAAATGTGATTTTTGTTTTGTTAGGTGACATAACTAACATTAACATATCAAAATAATGTAGTTTTAAGGAAATACAAATTTTATGCGTATCCCCTATTAACAGAATGCGAATAAACTCCATTTACCGTAACTATAAAATGACGTCACAGTTGAAAAACTCACCTTGTTGCCAATTCGTAAACTGTCAAAAAAAGTTAGGTTATATCAAACAACTTCTAAACACCTAAATGTCAACCTGACAAATAACGATTGAACAATCCAATTTCAAACCGGCAACATTGAAAAAATTTACCAAAATTAAATAAATAAATGTACTACAGTCTGTTCCAAACGGTTAAGCGGAACTAAATGGGAATTTAGTTCTTTTAGGTTGTCACGAGAAGGGACCTTGCTTGGGTTATTTCATTTTTCACGTTGGGATGTCAAAATTAAAAATTCCAACAATGAAACTATGGAAACGAATGACATATGTCAATATTAAATATTTTTTTTAGATATTTTAATGACAAAAAAATAAATAAATGGGAAATTTGTATTAAGAATGACACAAAAAATCAAAATATAAAGAATGACATTTTAAAATGATATTAACCTTAACCAAAAAATGTTTATTGTAAGTATGATTTACAAAGCTTAAACAAAACGGCCGAAAGGCACGATTTAAACGATGAAAGTAACTAGATTGCAAAATCTAGTTCCACTTAACCGTTTGGAACAGACTTTAACTGAGTTATGGATTGATGTTGATTAAAACATATCATAACGTTGGTACTTAAATTAACCAAGTGTGACGTCATTTCATAGTTACCGTAAACCGACTTTAGCTTATGAAATCTAGGTAATATTTTATTTTCAATTAAACATTTTACAGATTTACCATTAATATTTACAACTATTAAAGTAAATTAATAAGAAAAAAATAATATTTCCATTGGAAAGCCATTAACTTGGAAACCTATTTCAGAAATTACCACTGGGTAACGTCACCTTTCATTTTTATAACGGCATTAATTCTTCTAGGCATAGTATCTACAAGGTCTTGGCATTGTCGAGGAGTAAAATTATCCCATATTTCTCGAAGCTTTAGTCTTAATTCTGGAATTGTTCTAGCGTGTTATACGCAATCGTTTTTTCATTTCGTGCCAAAGTGTCTCGATGGGGGATAAGTCTGGGCTACTTGAAACCCACTCTAAAAGGGGAACAGAATGATCACGGAACCATGCCAAAGATTTTTTTGACGTATGACAAGCGGCTCCATCTTGTTGAAAAATAAAATCCTTCCCAGAGATTAATGTATGTTCCGTAGTTGGCAACAGAGACTCCTCTAAAATACTTAAATATTTGGCTATGTTAACAATACCATCGATAAAGTGAAGTTTTCCTACACCTCTTGCAGACATTGAAGCCCACACTATGACAGCTGCTGGAAATTTCACCTTCCTTTTCAAGCAATCGGAATGATATGCTTCATGTTTCTGACGAACAACTCTGCTCCGGTTGTCCCCTACACAGACTTCAAACCTTGACTCATCGCTCCATTGCACGCTGTTCCACTTTTCACAATTCCATATTTTATGTTCTCTTGCGCATTTCAACCTGTTTTTATTTTGCTTAGACGTCAACAATGGTTTTTCTTTGGCCTAAGAAAGTTTTATAAATTTCTGTAAATATATATTTAAGAGTCCGATTAAAAAAATATTACTTTATAGGTTCCAAATCCTAATTTTTTAGCTTCCTTATGACATGTAGACCTTGAAACACGTCTTCCAACAACATCGCTCCACAGTACACTCAATTGACTGTAGTTAGCACGTCTGTCATCCTTAATAATTCTTTTCAATGCACGTTTGTCATTGTCCGTCAGTGTAGTTTTCTTCACGTACTGGGGCTTTGGGGCAACCGAACCACTTGTTTGGTACAATTTTACAATATTTCTAATACTGTATCTTGACAAATCTAATAATTTTCCGATTTCGGAATTGGTTTTTCCTGTTTTTGCTAAGTTCACAATGATTAACCGAATTTTTTCATCAATAGCTTTGCCTCTGCCCATGTTTTAAAATTATTTCGACTTAACACTTTTAATACATCACAGTCAATAAAAAAAACTTTGTTTTCCAACGCCTACTACGCATAGCTACCGCAAAAACCAAGTTATTTTATATACAGTACAAGAATACATGAACTCAAAAAATACGTTTGTTTTACGAATATTATTTTTATAATCACAAATTAAATATTACGGAATAAATTTTGACCCCTTTGCTTCTAATATGATTATATTGGCAAAAAATGTACAAAGCAGCATTTACTTTTACTTATTATTTAATAATTTCTAAAGAAACTGAAAATTTCATAGCTGGGCTAACTGAGTGGACAGGGCTCGTATTTGTATGTAAGTTTTTTTTTGTTTTTTTTCATTAACGCTTTAAGGCCACATAAAATTATATTGCGGGCTGTATGCAGTCCTAACCAAGAGTCCTTTATACGCCACTGGTCAGAGACGTTGCAGGACAGCGTCGTGCGTAATAACAGTTTATCCTGCATTTTTTCCGTGTCTTTGTACTTCAATATTAACCTAGTCGCTGAAAATTTCTTGCAGCTTGACGAAAACTAAGAAAGAAAAAAATTGTTTTGGAACAAACTGTTTTATTGCCTTTCAAAATATTCGCCTTTAAGATTTATACACATTTGCATGCATTCAAGCCAATTCTCGAAACATTTTCTCCACTCTGAAGTTGGTATCTCAAAAACATGGTTTTCGAAGGCTTCAACGGCTTCTTGAGGTGATGAAAATCGCTGCCCACGCATTTTTTGTTTGACATTGGGGAACAAAAAAAAGTTGTTAGGGGACAAATCAAGGGAATACGGACAATGAGACATTAATTCGATGTTTTTCTCCTCCAAATATGTTAAAATATGTTTTGCCTCTCTTTGTACAAATAATTGCTATCAATAATTATACTAAATTGGTATACTAAAAATATAATATTACAAGTATTTGTTAGTAAATTACCTATTTTCCAAACCTCTGTCGGAGATCACGCGCTTCGAATATGCGCCCTCTTTGAAAAACTCCCTATGATTATTTTATTATCGGGAAACACGACTAAAATAGATAAAAGAAAAAATACTTTATTTTTAAGAATATAAATTTTCTTCAAAAAAAACTAAAACAAGTGCAAAAATCCCCTATATTCACCGAATAGGGTCTAATATGTTAATTACGTCTGACAACAAAAATCACATATATAGGTATATTTTTTGTTGGCACCGGAACATTCAACATTGTCCCACTCACGGCACATTGTGTATCTGTACCACAAGTTCATTACTTTTACCCAATTCTTTACCTACGATGCTTTTATCGGCCAAAAAGCTATAATTATCACCATCGTAAATTTGTTTATCAATTTTTTCATCATATGAACTTTTTTAGACTCTTATTTTCTTTAGAAGGTCCTGGCAAAGCTCAAATTTCCTCCAAAGAAACATTCATCCTGTTGCCTTCTGATGTGAAAATCATTTCACTAGGCTGAAATTTTAACTGGTTGTAGATCAATGTTAGAGATGAACTTTTGCAAAATTTCAGGTCGTTACATGAAATATCTAGTGAGATATGGTCTTTTGTTTGAATATCTATCGGCAACGCATTTGAGCGATCGGAAATTATACAAAGTCTCACTGTCTGACACTTGACAACCAAAGCAGCTGTTTATCTGAAAATGGACATTCAAGTTTCTCTTTTTTCTGTGATGCAGAAAAGAGCATGCTAAGAATCCAAAAAGTATTGCTTTTTTGCTGAATAAGGGGTGAAACTGGACAAATAAAGCCTGATTTGCAAATTTAAGCCCAACTTTGGAGGCCATTATTTTCAAAACGAATAAGCTGGGTAGCTTACTGTTTGGTGCTTTTACTATGTAATATATAAATAATGTACTCGTATAAATCTATTTCATTAAATGTGTTATACAGGCTGATTATGGAAGGAAAATATTATGAAGTTGGAAATTATTTGAAATTATGCGTTAGCTTGTTGACGCTGTGGCATAAATTATAAGACACAAAACTAGATACTAGTGTTATCTATATGCCTAAATATTGAACTAAAAGTCTGAATTTTGTAAAACATTATTTCACATTGAAAGAAAAATTACACCTGCCCTTAAAGGTATGAAAATTCGCATTTCACATCAATTTTAGCTGATAGTTGGCCTAACTAATAATGATATTTTATTATTTTTAAAACTAACTACATTCAATATAAATACTATGTGTTATTATTAATCTATCAAAATTTTGTAGGTTTTACAGATTACGATTACGAGGAACCTACTCCATTGATGCAGTTGGGTTATGGGCAGGATATGAGGTGTATAAGCACCTTACGCAGACTCCCCCCGCCACCAAGGCCAAGAGTATCATCTCCTACACGTATTGAGCACCCAAATCTCCCTCCACTTAACCTTAATCCACAATTAATGACAACTAAAAGAGGGACGTTATCAAGAAGACCTAGTGATGCCAATGCAATACTGAAATATAACATCAATTAAACGTGAAAGATTCATATTGTTTATCGGAGAAGAAGAGTTTTTAAATAATATTTGAAAAAAACAGGTATGTTTTACCAGGGCCGCCGCAGAATTATAAAGTAAAACCTTTGTATATAAATCTTATTGCCGCTCTTTACCTTAATTATTTACCAATTTTTAGGGATTTGTATTTGAAAGGAAGAAATCCAAGTAGTTTTCAACATTTTTAGTTGACGGTACCCTAATATAAAATATGAAAAACTCGAGGCACCCGACCCTAATTTCGTCGTGGTATATCCTATTTATTCTGCGGAGTTCACAGAACCCGAGAGAAATGTGATATTTAGATGCAATTTTAGTTACATAATATTTTCAATAATGTTGTTTCTCAACTTATAATTTTAGTTAGTTTAAAAAAATGAACAAAATAAATAAACAAATAAAAAATGGGCTAATGTGAATTGGTACAACACATAAAGGAACAGTGCAAAAATAATTTTTGGAAAGATATCAAATTTATTTTATGATTCTATCGTTTTGATTATCGGTTAATGTTCCGTATTAGTCCACCAAAACTAGGCTTGTATATTTAGAATGAATTATATTCTAACGTTATAAACGAGAAGGCACGGTCGTAAGAGTGGGGAGCCAATAGTAATCATTCATGCATCTGTAGTTGGCAGAGAAATACCCGTTTTTCACACGAGAAACGTCCGAATATAACTGATATTTTTGAAACTATTTATGAAGTATAATATTTTTCAAAATACGTATACTATAAATCTCATTGGAAACAGGTAAAAATTCCGTATGAGTTCATATACGTCTAGCAAGTTTAAGTTTTTTCTGTCTTAAATTTTTGCTAACTAAACCTAACCTAATAAGTTTTATCATTGATTGTTTGCATATAGTGAAGATATATAAATGATTTATACAATTTTACTACATTTACATAATTTAGCATCTATGAATGCGACGAAAAACAGAATTTTCTATTTCAGACATAAAATTGGTAGGTCGGAATATATTGATAATTTTGAGAATTCTCTCTTTTAATAAAGTTAGTGTTTTTCAACATATAAATTACTATAAATCTCATTCAAACTATTTCAATATGACTTTAAGCGTATAAATACTGAAATTTCGTTATTCAAGTTTTTCTTTAAAAACCTTAATACGAGCTAAATGTTAACAAACACTTATTAAATAATTGCTTGGATTTCAAAACGTATAACTATCAACTACTTATTTAGATTTCAGTTTTGAATAAAAATTTTGGAAATGATAAAGTGTATCGTAATATGCTAATATGCTAAATAACACCATAGTACAGTGGAACTCCGATATTCGTCCACGCCAATATTCGTCTTTTTTTATATTCTTCCTGTTTTTTGTTGAAATTTTTATTGGATATTAATCCGAAAAGTCAATATTCGTCCGAGTCAGCTGATCGTCTGTTGAATGGCTCAGTTTCGAGCAGTGACTTAAGTGTGCGCATTAACTCTCGTTTAATACTTTATTTTGTTTTTAATATTTACGAGTTTTTACAGTTAATTTTTTAATAAATACAATACTGTAAGTCACCATGGGTCGTAAAAGATTTTGGCACGAATACAATCAAAAATATGTCTAAAAAGCTATCACTTTTTATGGTTTTGTAAGTATGACCACCAAAAAACCCTTACAACGTCACTCATGTGTCTGCCTGTCTGTCTGTACGGTAGAAATTGTACACAACCGACTGAATATAGAATGTTGAAATTTGGCTTGCTTGTACAACTCTTTGACCCACATATAAGAAAAATATAATGAATTTAAAAAATCACGGTATAAATATAAACAAATATGTATTTAATGAAAAAATATATTTTTTTAAATTTTGAGTGGAGTAGCACATAAAATTTCTTAAAGCGTAAACAAACTAATTTTTATTTTGATAAAATCATTTTTTTATGGGATTTTCGCCAAAATTATGTCAAAAAACTTTTGTCTCGAACCCTATTTTCCAGAGGGGTTGATTTAAAAATCAGAAAAAATTCTCAATAGTGTACAATGATGAGAACGGGAATAGTTCAACAGGAATTTTTGATAGTTTAAAACTTGACCGAAAAATGTCGATTTTAGGGTTTTGTAGGTATGACCAAAAAACCCTTATACTAGCATTTTGTCGTCTCTCTGTCTGTCTGTCTATCTGTCTGGTAAAAATTGTAGCCAAACGGCTAAACCTAGATAGTTGAAATTTGACATGCTTATACAACTCTTAACCCGCACATAGGAAAAATACTAAAACATCAAAAAAACATATCCCCCTAAAAATATAAACAAATATCTGCTCATCGAAAAAAAAATATATACTTTTTTAATTCTGAGTACTTGGATTAACGATCAAAATTTTATTTTTGCAAAATAAATTATTTTTGGGCTACCTTTGCCAATATTGTGCAAAAAACCACGTGCGTCCCACATCCTGTAGCCCAGATGGTTTAAACTAAAAATCTGAATAAATTCTAAGTAATGTACATTTGTGTGAACCGGAATAGTACAACAGGAATTTTTGATTAGATTATGTTTTCGGAAAATAACGCATTTTTTTTTTTTGCTTGATCATGTAAAATATTTAATAACTTATGTAACACAGTAGAGCAGCTTGCTTCCAGAGTGTAATGGTTAGCATTCTCGCGTTTTAACTTGTAAACTAGGATTCGCTACCGGCCTCGAGACAATTTTATATTTTCTGTTTTTTTTTTGCATATTTATTTTGTTTAAATTATTTTTTTCAAAATTCTAGTTATATTTGGGCAAATGTTGCATTTAATTTTTAAAAGCGTAAATTTAATAACCAGTGGAAATTGTTAAAATTGAATACACGAAATCAGAGGGGCAGAGTTATGACTTAAAATAACCATTGGAAGCCATAGGGGCAATTTTCAAAATCTTAATGAACCTTGCCATATAAAAAAAATACTGCACATATTTAGAAACCTTAAATAATGGTATTTGGCATTCGAATTAAAATTAACAAAAAAAATATATTAACATAAAATTTGTTTTGGTATCCCAAATAATCATCATTCACTTACTAAATACCTGCGAACCATGAAATGTGTTAAAATTCACACTACACATCAATTTTTTTGTGTTACTGAAAAAAGTAATTATTTTTAAAAACTTATTGTGTGGTATCAAAAGAAAGCCATTAAAACGTTGATTAAGAAATGAAAAGTAGTTTTTTAAAGTTCCTATCTTTTAACACGATTTTAGCCAAAAAGGTAATAAACAAGTTCTTGTTTCAAAAAACTTGCCAGAAATTAAGAATATAATAAATAAATTTTACCAGTGTAGAATCCAGTTCAGGTATTCATGGAGCCTACTGTTATATGCAATGATTCAACCTATTGTTTGAATTAGTTTAGCTTTTTTTGTTTTTAATATATTTAACAAGAATCAATCATTTTTAGCAGTGAAATACATATAAAACAAATAACATATTGTTAATAGTGGGAAATACCTTTTTGAAATTGAAAAAAGCTATTTATCAATATATTAAATTTAATGAAGACTTAGTTACGAAACAAATGCAAAAAAAATCACTGAGATTTTGTAAATTATTTTTATTGTGATGAAATTTTCACAAATTATTCAAATTTAGTTTTAAAAATTAAATGCAGTCAAATTCAATACTCAAATAACGAATAAAAATGATTATCAAAAACTTTTTGATACCAAACAAATCGAAAATAGACAACAATAACTATCGCCCTATTTCACTAGTAAATTGTTTAAGTAAAATATTACAGAAAATATTGAATAATAGGCTAATATAGCATCTAGAAAGAAACAATTTACTAAACAACTCACAAAGCGGATTCCAAAGAGAACGTTCAACAATAGATCAATTAGTCTGCCTAAAAACGGAAATAGAATATGCATTCAAGCATAAACAACATCTAATCGCTACATTGTTCGATCTAACGAGAGCATACGACACAACCATAAAAGAATACAAAATTGACGGAAACATCTTAAAATACACGAATAACTTCCTTGAAAAAGAAAATTTAAAGTCAGAACAAATGGATGCTACTCAAATGAACAAATCCAAGAAAATGGTGTACAGGGCGAAATTCTTAGTGTAACTCTCTTTCTAATAGCCATAAACAAAATTAATAGCTTATGTCGCAGATGACCTGGTAATATATGCAAAAAACAAAAACCTTAAACAACTGAAAATAATCCTACAAAAAACAATAAAAAATCTAGAAAATTGGACTAAACATACAGGATTTAGCTTCTCCGTCCCAGAAACAAACGCAATCCACTTAACAAAACTACACACCCCAACATTTAACTATGGATTACGACTAGATAACCAATATATAAACTTTGTCGATAATATAAAATTTCTAGGAGTGACATTCGATAAAAAACTAACCTGGGTACCACACATAAAAAAACTTAAAAAAGAATGCATGCAAAGAATGAACTTACTGAAAACCTTAGGACATGGTAAATGGGGATCACAAAAGGAAAATCTACTTAGGATATATACAACTAAGATACAATCCAAACTGGATTATGGAAGTATAGTCTACGCAACAGCAAAAAATACTAATATACGTGGATTGGAAACTATACAAAACACTGTGATAAGAATTTCTACAGGAGCCCTGAGAACTAGCCCGATAAATAGCCTTCTCTGCGAAGCCGGAGTTATTCCTTTATTACACCACCACAACCAAGTAATTCTAAATTACGTAACAATTGTTGCAAAAAAATCTACAAACCCTGCCTACAAATATATATACCAAAACACAACTAACAACCAAAAACTCCTAGACAAAACTCCTCTTCAAAAACATATCTGCAAATTAACCCAACATTATAACATTACCATTCACAAAATAAAAGAAACGTATCATAATAAATCCCTACCATGAACGCTACTCTCTCCACAGATTGACCTAACCCTAACAAAATATCCTAAACACCAAACCAGCCCTGATATATATAAGCCAGCTTACCACGAAATACGAAATGAGTACTTCGACGCAATAGAAATATATACAGACGGATCAAAAATAGATGAACAAACGGTATCAGCAACTGTACAATTTATTTTACTAGTTAGTGCATTATGCACTCGATTGTACCTCGCAAGGAGTGGGGGAAATGTGTCGAAGGACGAACGACAGAATGTATTAAACTTTCTCAAAAGAATGTTGTGTTTTTTGTTTTTTCTTGAAACCTCAATACAGTCCACTAATATCAAAATAATTCATTTCAATGAAAAAATATAAACATAAAATTGGTCCAATACGAGACGGATTCAACATATAAAATTAATACAAGTGCGTATTAAACATTCAAGCTAATACAAGTGCGTATTGAACGTTCAAAATTAATACAAGTCAGTATTAAAACATTTAAAACAGGTACAAGTGCGTATCGAACATTTCAAACTAATACAAGTGCGTATTAAACATTCGAAACTAATACAAGTGCGTATTAAGCATTCAAAAATATACAACTGCACAAAAGAGCGCGCTTATCAACTTCAAACCAAGAACGAGGATTACATCGTTGGACGATCCTATTGGCGGTTGGCGTGCTTCAGCAGCAGGACGAGGAAGGGGGATTACGCTCACACTCGTAGTAAACAAAGTGGTGAGAGTCCAAAGATCATTTCTTATCTTTCCTTACATTGCATACCTTATATTTCTGTCGCATTTTAGAAGTAAAACATTTTGCATACTTTACACAATGGTCAATCCCGGAGATATTAAAACTTTAAAAACATTACACCGAAAACGCGGTAATGTTAAACATCGCTTATCATCATTAGAAGCATTTTATAAAGAAATGTCTACCTTTTTACAATCGGACACACAATTAACAACTGAACAAATTGCTATAATTCAATCGCGCTTAGATGACGCAAACGATATTTTAAAAACGTTCAGAGAATTACAAGATAAAATTGAAGAGACGTGTAGTGAAGATACATTAAATGATGAATACAGCGAACGGGATAAATTTGAGTTATTGTATCATACAGTTACAACTAAATTTAAATTGATTATCACAGACGTTTCTTATAATCCAAATACGGATAATTTAGATTCAACCCTATCACATTCTTTCACACCACATGTTGAAAGTCAGGTTAAATTACCCAAAATTGATTTAATAAAATTTGATGGTACTTATACCGATTGGATAGAATTTAAAGAATTATTTCTATCTCTCATCCACAACAATACACAAATAAATAACGTACAGAAATTTCATTATCTTAAAGCTTCCTTAGTTGGGTCCGCGGCGAGGGCAATTCAAAAACCAAATTTATCAAGTGATAATTACATGGCAGTATGGGATAATTTATGTAGTCGATTTGACAACAATGACATGCTTATACATGAGCATATAAAGGCTATCTTTGAATTAAAACAAACTAATTCACATGATCATCTTGGTTTTCGTGATATGATAGACGAGTTAAATAAACATTTAAAACTTTTAACGAAATTAGGAGATGAAACCATGCAAAGAAATGCTCTGCTTATTTTTATCCTGACAAGTAAGTTAGATAAAAATTCATTAAAAGAATGGGAAGAATTTATAAAAATTAATAACGGTTCTTCACTCGAAAATTTAGAACTTTTCTTAGTTAATAAAGCTCAGGTTTTAGAGAAAATGGAGAAACGTACCGGTAAAGTAAATCCTAGTAAGCGGCATAGTTTTTTATCCACAAATGAACAACAATGTAAACTTTGTAGATCTAATCACTCTTTGTATCAATGTAAAGACTTGCTAAGCTTATCGCCACAACTAAGATATGAAAAAATAAAAGAATTAAAATTATGCATTAATTGCTTTCGTGACGGTCACACCAGCTCAAATTGTAAATCGGGACATTGTAAAAAATGTAACAAGAACCACAATACCTTGTTACACTTTGACAGCCCTAGAACTTCAGAAATTCAGCCGTCTTCAAAATCTTTTCAAAATGTTATGACTAGTCATGTCCAAAATAATACGCAAGTATTATTATCAACAGTATGCATTACATTGATTGGTAAAAATGGAAACAAAATCAAATGTCGGGCATTATTAGATAATGGTTCGCAGTCAAACTTCTTATCTTATTCATGTTTCAATAAATTAGGTTTCTCTAAACAATCAACAAATATGACCATTATGGGTATAGGCAATATGACCTCAAATTTACAAGAAAAATGCAAGGTTGAAATTCAGTCAAATAATACAAAATTTAAAGAAAAAATTGATTGTTTTCTTTTGCCAAAAATTAGCAATCAGCTACCAAACGTACATTTGAATATTGAAGGATTACAAATACCAAATAACATACGCTTAGCAGATCCTAACTTTAATGAACCTGGTAATATTGATATGTTACTTGGTGCAGAGTTATTTTGGCAAACACTTAAACCAGAAAGAATTAAATTAGGGAAATATCTGCCAATATTACAAAACACTACCTTTGGCTGGGTTGTAACAGGCATATGCAACACCAATTATTACGGTGATAGCTTACAGTGTAATCTATCATTACAATCATTACATAACGATTTATCCAAATTTTGGGAACTAGAAGAAATTTGTAATAAATCGGTAAATCTTACTCATGATGAGATTCAGTGCGAAACTCATTTTGAAAATACTTTCGCGCGTAAGCCTAATGGACGATTTGTGGTATCTATACCTTTCAGGGAGTCTCCAAATCAATTAGGATCTTCTTATAAAAACGCATTAAGTCGATTTTATCAAATGGAACGTAAATTAACAGGTAATCAAAATCTCAAACAACAATATGTTCAGTTTTTGAACGAATACAAGAGCTTAGGACATATGACTAAACTCTCTAAAGATAGTAACCAAATTCTTGCTTACTATCTTCCGCATCACGCAGTTTTAAAATCAGACAGCTTAACGACAAAATGCAGAGTCGTATTTGATGGCTCAGCGGCTACTGACAATGGTCGCTCACTAAATGATCTCCAATATGCGGGACCAGTAGTTCAAGACGATCTTATGTCAATAATTACAAGATTTAGACAGCATGCGTACGTATTTACTGCGGATATCTCTAAAATGTTTCGGCAGATTGAAGTCGCAAGTTCCGATCAGAGATTCCAAAGAATACTTTGGCGATCTGAACCGACCGAAAAAATAGAAACCTATGAGCTATGTACTGTTACATACGGTACTAAATCAGCACCATACTTAGCAACGCGATGCCTAAAACAGCTGTCAATTGAAAATATTGACAGATACCCCAAAGCTTCGAGAATAATCGGCCGTGACTTCTACATGGACGATCTTTCATCGGGCACAGACTCAGTCGAAGAAGCAAAATCAATTATTGAACGTATCTCTGATATTCTCAACACGGGATGTTTTCCCTTAACAAAATGGTGTTCGAACAATCCAGACGTTTTAGTAAACGTAAAAGATACAAATCAGTTATCACATTTTATCAACATTGGCGAAATTTCTGAAACCAAATTGTTGGGTCTACAATGGAAATTCAATAATGATAAATTAACATATCACATTAACAGTATTACTTCAGATACAATTACAAAAAGAACTATTCTGTCAAACCTTGCCAAAACGTTTGACCCTTTAGGTTTGCTAGCTCCAGCTGTAACCTTAATCAAAATTATTTTACAAGAATTATGGTCTTTAAAACTAGACTGGGATGACGAGATTCCAGAACTCTTAAAAACGAAATGGTTAAATTTTAAATCAAATCTATACCGTATTAATGAAATTTCCATACCGCGATTTGTATTTTGCAAAGATCGGAAAGTGGTAGAATTACACGGTTTCTGTGATGCGTCGCAGAAAGCGTACGGAGCATGCGTATATGCCAGATGCATAGATAATAAAAATAAAATTTACGTTAAATTATTTTGTGCAAAGGGTAAAGTAGCACCATTAAAGGTTCAAACTATTCCTCGCCTAGAATTATGTGGCGCAGTTGTTTTAGCAAAATTAATGCAAAAAATTAAATCTTCCATAACAATCAATGTTAGTTGCTACTATTGGACTGACTCGCAAGTAGTTTTAGCGTGGATAAAAAATCAGTCGAAACTATTTCATGTTTTCGTCTCAAATAGGATATCGGAAATACAAACCCTTTCACAAATTGAAAATTGGCATTATGTAAACACTCAGGAAAATCCCGCAGATCTCATATCAAGAGGTGTACAACCTAATAAACTCAAAAAATCAGTATTATGGTGGGAAGGCCCTTCCTGGCTCTCACAGCCTACAGATTTCTGGCCAAGTACGGTCATAATTCCAATGCCAGAACGTGAAATACCCGAAAAGAAATCGCATATCAATAGTCTATTTGTAAATCAAAGGGATGATATTTTAATTACAAAATATTCATCGCTCGTGAAAGCTAAACGTATAACAGCGTATTGTTGCAGATTTATTAAAAATTGCAAAGAAAACCTTAAAATCAACCGTAATTTCAACGCACTGTCGGTTACAGAAACAGAGCATGCTTTCATGATTATGATAAAATTGTCGCAACAAGGATCATTTGAGCAAGAAATCCAACAGTTAAGGACAAATAAACAATTACCTTCAAAACATAAATTAAATTGCCTTGCACCCCTTTTAGACTCCCAGGGTATTCTTAGGGTTGGGGGTAGGATTCAGAGCTCAAAATTAGCATTTGATCGGATACATCCAATACTTTTAAAGGCTGAATGTAATCTTTCCAAATTAATTATGACTTATGAGCATTTACGTCATTACCACGCAGGTCCGCAGCATCTGCTTTACATATCACGCCAAAGGTTTTGGATCATTGGCGGTCGTTCTTTAGCGAAAAGTATAGTACGTAACTGTATCACTTGTGTTAAGGCTAAGCCCATACAAATAAATCCTCTCATGGGAAATTTGCCATCGTCTCGCACACAGCTAAGCTATCCATTTATTAACACGGGTACAGATTTTGCGGGACCCTTTTTCGTTCGCGAAAAAAAGGGTCGTGGACAAAAATTATTTAAATGCTATGTTTGTGTATTTGTGTGCATGAGCACAAAAGCGATCCATTTAGAAACCGTCACCGACTTGACGACTGATTCGTTTATTCAAACTTTACGCAGATTTATAGCTCGACGGGGGCTACCTACGGATATTTTCTCTGATAACGGGAAAACATTTGTCAAGGCTAGTACCGATTTGCACGAATTAGGCAAATTTATACAAACCAGTACTGATCTATTACAGACTCAGATTGGTAAGCAAGGTATCAAATGGCATTTTATACCTGCATATTCTCCAAATTTTGGTGGATTATGGGAGGCCGGTGTAAAGTCTACAAAACATCATTTAAAGCGAGTTTTATCTAACGCTTCGGTTACGTTAGAGGAATTTATGACCATCATTACAGAAATAGAAGGTATATTAAATTCCCGACCTTTATCTCCCATGTCTTCTGATCCTAACGATTATCAACCTCTCTCACCTGGCCACTTCTTAATTGGACGACCAATTACTTCAATTGTCGAACCTAACATAGTCGATATTCCGATAAATCGCCTTTCAAAATATCACCGGATCGAGCAAATACGACAACACTTTTGGAACAGGTGGTATAAAGAATACATCTCAGAACTGCAATTCCGCTACAAGTGGAAGAACACTGATGACAACATCCAACTTAATTCCCTAGTGTTAATCAAGGATCCCCATTTGCCGCCACTGTGTTGGAAACTTGGCCGCGTTGTGCAGCTCCACCCAGGTCAGGATGGTGTAGTGAGAGTAGTGTCAATAAAGACCCCTACCAGTGTGATAAAACGTGCAACATCTCAAGTGTGTGTGTTACCCATAAATCCGAAGAATGACAATTGATCTAGCATTAAGATAGATAGATAATATACTACATTGTTTTTTCATAAATTTCAGCATTACTAACTGTTGTAACCAAGCACGTATTCAAGGGGGGGGTAATGGGGGTAATTACCCCCCCCAAGATTCTGGAAAATTTATCCCTTAACCCTCCGCAAGCCGTGCGAATTTCGTACGTCGCAAACCATGGTAGCCATTTTGACACCTTTTATAATTCTGCTAAATAAAATACGGATAGAAGCATATTTTAGCATAATTCTTCACAAATAATTATACTAATATATTCTTAAAATATTTAGACACTTTGAATGTAAAAATATTTACATTTTTTACTATTTTTTGATTAATAATTATAACATTACAGAAATTATGTGCATCTCTGCGCTGTACTGAGAGCTGAATGCATGTTAGACCGTTCAACATCAACATAGCATTGCAGCGTGTTCTATGGCATTAGTTATCTCGATGCAGAGGGCAGACGGGCAGTACTACATAAGCCAGTCGCTTGACCAATATTTTATTACTTTCCGTTGAATTTAATAGGTTTTAAGTAAATTTTTAATTATAAATGAATGAGTTTAAGATAGTAAAATTAAATAAATGTTCATAATAATTGATTTGAAAGGTGTCATTTTGACTACCATGGCAACGGGAGGGTTCAGCGCTGTAACATAAATTTTAAGTACTGCTGTTAAACATCAGTGACCATGCGCAACACGTCATTATGCGCGGGAAATTGTCATTCGTTATCACATTCGCCTCATATTGTTGAGAGTCATGAGTTACTCAGTTTGGTTAGTGCAATAGTGGCAACTTGTAACTACAAGTATATAAAAGTGATGTACATCGTTTAATTATTAATACGAATAGTATAAGGATTACGTATAATTTCATACAAAATAAAAAAAAGCTAGGTAAGAAAATATAGATATTGGAACTTTAATAGTACATCATTGATTACTAACAAAATATTGTTTAATTTTAGTAAAATTTAAAACATTTAAAAATATGAGTAAACGCAAGCAGTCAAAAACACTTGAATACTTTTTTTCAAAACAAAGCAAGCCAGTGGAAACGGCTTCAAAGTCTATTATAGATACATTAAATGAAGCTGGACCAAGTACAACGACTGACGACAGCAATAGTAATAAAAATAATGAGTTGACGTCAAGGTCACTGCCTGTGCTAGAAGATACCTTAGATGTAAGTGATGATACTGGAGCTACTGTTACTGGAAAAAATAAATCTGTAGATGTTGCTTCCTATGTAAATTGCAATGGAAATATTTCTGATCTTGAGAAGTATAACATTTTGAAATATGCTATGGTCCCTGATTGTAATGAAGCATTTATCTATCCCTACTCTGTTCATATGAAAAACAATAGGGAAGTTCAATGTTATTTATCAAAAAAACATTTTGAAACTTTTAACTGGCTTACATATTCTAAAAAAATGCAAGGACTGTTTTGTAAATACTGTGTAATTTTTTCAAAATTTGGTGGAATTCATAAAGCAACATCATTAAATAAATTGGTTAAAACCCCATTAAATAAATATTCGAAACTCTATGGGAAGGATGGTGATTTAGTTGTACATAACCAGAATAAATATCACAAAGAAGCTTTACAGAATGCAGTCAACTTTATTAGGATTTACGAAAATCCTACATCAGATATTAGGAACACGTTGGACAGTAATAGAAAGAAACAGGTACTAGAAAACAGACAAAGATTAACGCCAATTATTGAGTCAATAATTTTTCTTGGGCGACAAAATATCCCTTTGAGAGGCAATCGGGACAGTGGCAAATTAAATTTAGAAGAAATTTCTAGCGATGACGAAAATAACCATTCAATTGTGAATAATGAAGGAAATTTCAGAGAGCTTCTTCGATTTAGAGTAGCTAGTGGCGATTCTGTCCTAAAAAAACACATGGAAAATGCTGGTGCTAATGCCACCTATATAAGCAGTGTAACTCAGAATCAGATAATTGAATGCTGCGGAGAAGAAATTCTCGAAAACATATTACTTAAAGTAAAAAAAAAGCATTTTTTATAGTATTGTGTTTGACGAAACAACTGATATTAGCCGTAAATCCCAAATGTCTCTGATTATCCGCTATGTATATGAAAACAATGTATTTGAAGATTTTATTGGATTTATTGACTGTCACAAAGATAATTATGATGATATTACAATGGAACCAGTCATAACAGGAAAAATATTAGCCGAAACTGTTTTGAACTTCCTAAGAAAATACAATTTAAATGTAGATTACTGTGTTGGAATTGGCACAGATACGTGCAACTTAATGATAGGGGAACATAAAGGTGCAATTGTTGAACTTCAAAAAATATTACGAAATGCTGTAAAATGCCCATGCAGTAGCCATGCATTGAATCTTTCAATTTCAAAGAGTTCAAATATACAAGGGGTTCGAAATGCGATTGGAACAATCAAAGAAGTGGTTGGATTTTTTAGAGCATCAGCCAAAAGAAATATTGTTTTAAAAATGAAAATCCAGGGTCAACTTAAATGTCTTTGTGAAACAAGATGGGTTGAGAGACACGAATCTGTACTACTCTTCAAATCAAATTTTATAAATATTGTAGAATTATTAAATACAATGTCCAAATGGAGAGATCGAGAAACGTCCTCAAAAGCGGATTGTCTAAAACATGCCATAATGTCAACAAATTTTATTGTTGCTCTTTGCTGTTTATGTGATATATTAGCTCTAACTATTAATTTAAGTAAAATTTTGCAAACAAAATCAATTGACAAACAGTATGCTGTCAATTGTATTCAAAATATACTAAGAGTTTTAAAAGAGAAACGAGCAAATTCCGAACAGTATTTTAAAAATATTTACAAAGACATTTCAGAAATTCATGAAAAACTAAGCATTGACATGTCCCTACCACGACTAACTCAAAAACAGGTAAATAGGCAAAATATTGAAGTGAACAATGCAGAAGACTACTATAGAATTACAGTATACAACCCTATTTTCGAAAATGTGACCGAAGATTTTCTATTTCGTTTTAATGAAGATACTCTTAATCTTTATGAACTTAACTTGTTTGTACCATCCATCATCATTACGAAAACTCCACATGAAATTATAGAATCAGTCAAAAGAATACATGAATATATACAAAAATTCAGTGATGATTCAAAAGACTTTTTATACTTAAAATTACAAACTGAAAGTGAGTTGTGGTTATCAACAATAAAAAGTTCAGAAAATGTATC
The DNA here is from genome assembly GCA_963971575.1 of Liopterus haemorrhoidalis. NCBI lineage: Eukaryota > Metazoa > Arthropoda > Insecta > Coleoptera > Dytiscidae > Liopterus > Liopterus haemorrhoidalis. The sequence continues at coordinate 21,274,927 of OZ020616.1, read as the reverse complement.
AAAAGATGGTCTATCTTCATACAGAGATTGTGATGGGGATATATTTCCCACAATAAAAAAATGTCTTCAGATTTTGGTGACCCTGCCAATAAGTATTGCTTCAGCAGAAAGGAGTTTCTCGTCCTTAAAAAGATTGAAGACCTGGCTGCGAGCAACTATGACTGAAGAAAGATTGGTAGGGTTAGCATTACTAAATATTCATAGAGATATTGACCTAAATGTTTCTGAAATCATAAACAGATTTGCTACAAAAAAATCTAGAAAACTTGATTTCATACTGTAATGATTAATTTGTATTACTAAAATAGTTTTTATTTTGCCAAAGATTTTTGTAGTCATCTAATTATACATTATACATTTTTATACAAATCGCAACTTTTAAATTTTACCCCAACTACCCCCCCCAAAAAAAAATCCTGGATACGTCCTTGGTTGTAACATTGTAATGTTAAATTTTGTTTTTTCTCATTGTGCTTGTCAAAATGTTTATTTGTTTTGAAAGCCAGCCTTTCAAGGTTGGGGGTATGTACAATTTATTTTACTAGTTAGTGCATTATGCACTCGATTGTACCTCGCAAGGAGTGGGGGAAATGTGTCGAAGGACGAACGACAGAATGTATTAAACTTTCTCAAAAGAATGTTGTGTTTTTTGTTTTTTCTTGAAACCTCAATACAGTCCACTAATATCAAAATAATTCATTTCAATGAAAAAATATAAACAGCAACCATAATAGCCAATAAAACCTATAGATACCATTTACTCAACCAGTGCAGCATCTACACAGCAGAGGCATTTAGCATACAGAAGACGACAAAACACATAAAGACATCCAAAGAACAACGCAAACACTACATAATATACACCAACTCACTTAGTGTACTTCAATCGTATTAACAGACCTACCCAAAAAATCCTCACATCAAAAAAGGACAAGATATATAACAATAAGAAAATATACACGATGCCATTAGAAACTACAAAAATTCAGTCACTTTATGTGGATCTCATCCCCCATAGGCATAAAGGGGAATGAAAAAGCAGACGAAAACGCAAGACAAGCAATTCAAGATGAAGAACTCAAAATATCAATACAACCCGAAGATAAAAAAAAACATAATTAAAGCAAGAATCAAAGAAGAGTAGAGCAATGAATGGACCAACACAAATATTACCAACAAATTAAGAAACATAAAAGAAACTACCAAAAACTTGGACATCTACACACAGAAGGAAAGACCAGGTCACACTAACAAGACTCAGAATAGGGCACACCCTGTTAACACATGAACACATCTTCAAAAAAACACAGCAACCGACATGCGACACTTGCGACACACCACTTACCCTCGAACACATCATACTATACTGCACAAAATATCAACAAGAAAAACTAAGAAACAACATCCCAAACACAATGAGACAAGCTCTCGCGAACGACACAAATACAATGACAAATATACTCAACTTTATCACACAAGTAAATCTATATAATAAAATCTAAATATCTTTATTTTTAACAAAAAAAATGTTTTTTTTTTCTTAGGCATCCAGCATTCTGTTGGCTCTTATACTTATTAACTACCTACAAATCCCTGAAACGTATGAAAATTCACACTTCACATCAATGATTTATTGGCCATTAGTCTTTCGACCATATTAGCCAAATATTGTCACTCAGTAGATACCTAAGACATCTTGAAAATTGTGAAACTTTACACTTCTCAACAAATTTTTCAATAAAAAACAGGCTTATGGTTTAAGATTGGACGGGACATTTTGGACAATTATTATGTTGTACCAGTTGTCTACTTTTTTTATAGAACATAGAAAGTACAATTTTCATTCCTCTTTACATATTCATTTTGAGCAAAAAGTGTAAGTACCAAAAATATTCAAAATTAAATCAGTGCAAAAAATGCAAACGTGTTCGCCCGAATTGTACTTCGCACGTTTCTTGACCGTATTCGGTCGACTGAATGAAGCACGCAGAAGTAAACAAGGGTGGTTACAGAAGAAGCGAATTAGTCGCGCAAGTAACTGGTTATCGCTAGAAGTTCAAACGAGTTTGCTTGCGCTTGCACAACTTATGTCGATTTGCATACTCGCACTAGTCTGTGACACAAAAATTTTATGGAAAAAAGCAGCAAAAACTTTTAGGGAAATATTTGTTTTCGAATCTGGCAACACTGAAGTGAAGTCTGGCAGAATCGATTCCCACGTAATAATTTAGAAATGGCAAATTAATTTTTAAAACTTAATTCGCGTCCTTGTTAAATACTCTTTGTGCGGTGCACAACTGCGGCGGCCGTGATTTCTACTTAATATTATGAACATTTGCTAAAAATTGTGTTTTTCAGTATTTTACCTATGCTACAAAATCATAAACCACGAGGCTCCCCAATACTGCAAGACTTTTCCCATCTTATGTTGTATCATGTCATGTATTGTGTAATTTATAATATTTGTTGTATATTTGTTGCTAATTTTACTAGATTTAAATAAACTAATATAAATAAAAAGATTTTTATGTTTATTCAAGTGTTTATTTATTTATTTATTTATTTATTTTTTCTTTAGTTTAAGAACCTGTAATTTACAAAAAAAAAAAGTTCCATTATTTTATACGTATACGCCACTGAACTGGTTCTATAAGTTTCAGTGGCGGCTCGTGACAGAAATGATTGGATGTTCTGCAAGGAAGAAGAAAAAAATAATATTAATAAGAGTAAAAATTATATGCTTATGTTGTTCCCTTGCAATACGCCGTTCTTTTTTAGCAGCAAATTTATCGTTAAAGTTCGGTATTATTGATATGATTTTTTTTCTATTGACAGCGGTAAAAGGGCCGTTAGACGATCTTCACACATCGAGTTTCTGAGAAAAGTTTTTATCCGTTTTAGAGTGGAAAAACAACGTTTAGTTTCATCAGTAACCAGGGGTGTTGTACAAGAATTTGTAACAATTTCTTTGTCTCCGCCATCGATTTTTCCAAATTATTTAAAATTATAAGTTTTAGGAAAGACACAGCGCCACATATTTTTCTGCATTCACTATTGAGAAGTGACATTACCGTTCGCGGCGCTGTACTCCAAGGCAATATGGCTGTCGTGTCTAGTATTCAGCTGTCAATATGCTAACAGCGAATAGGTTAATTTAAGCACAGTATATTTGTATTTTATTAAAGTGCGAGTAAATATTTGCGAATTTTTTTAATTTTTACGCGCTACCCCTGTATTGAGGTGTATAACAGAAAGTGGGCAGCAATTTACATTATTTATTAAGTTTAATTTCAGTAGATTTATTGAAGTGTAATTTGTAGATGAGCAGGTGTTACATGCCGGGCATTTAATTTTATGTGGTACAGTCTGTTCCAAACGGTTAAGCGGAACTAGATTTTGCAATCTAGTTACTTTCATCGTTTAAATCGTGCCTTTCGGCCGTTTTGTTTAAGCTTTGTAAATCATACTTACAATAAACATTTTTTGGTTAAGGTTAATATCATTTTAAAATGTCATTTTCTTTATATTTTGATTTTTTGTGTCATTCTTAATACAAATTTCCCATTTATTTATTTTTTTGTCATTAAAATATTAAAAAAATATATTTAATTTTGACATATGTCAGTCGTTTCCATGGTTTCATTGTTGGAATTTTCAATTTTGACATCCCAACGTGAAAAATGAAATAACCCAAGCAAGGTCCCTTCTCGTGACAACCTAAAAGAACTAAATTCCCATTTAGTTCTGCTTAACCGTTTAGAACAGAGTGTACATCTGAGTGTCGGTCATCTGACTTATGTTCATTGCCTCATGAAATAAAATTAGTTTTAGTTGGACAGAAGCAGCTAATATTATTAGCTATTATTATTAATATATTAGTGCAGTTTAGTTTTTCTGCGACAAATGTAATGAACAAACTCGCATAGTATCAGTTACTCTTTAACTCAAAATATATTCCCATGCCTTCCTCCTAACCAAATCTTTTCCAATCTGGACTTAATATTAACTTTCCCTCCATTTTTCTTAAGAAAAGAAAAAGAACTAAGATGCCTATCTTTGTCCTGTCTTGAATGACAGCCAAAAACACTACAATTTGTTCTACTTTTACAGTTTTTCACAACTTCTATCGATATTCTAACAAAAAATCAACATCTATATGTATAAAAATGAATATTTGTGGCTTTGTCCGGAAATTCTAACCCACTTCCAGATATGCTACCGAGTTGAAATTTTGCATACAGGTAGAAATGCCTTCATCATAACTAGAAAAATCTGAAAAAAGTCCCATCAGAAACGAGAAATTAATAATTTTGTTTTTAATTATATTGTACCATTGAAACCTTTATGAGACTTTCAGCGGGAACGCGGGAATTTCTATTCAATACTTGACTGTATGACTATACTGACTTCGTCGAGCGTTCGACCAATATCGGAAATGGCGCCGTAATGAGACCGTAAACATTAATGTCAGTGGATGAATGCTTTGTTAGAACTGATTAGAGTTTGCGTTATTCAATTATTATTTAGCAAAACTTAAGATCATAGTTTTTGATTAGTGTATGCAAAGGCAACACCTGTTTTCTGGTTTTTTATTTGTGCGGATATTTATGAATTTTGTTATTTTATTTATTTATTTTTTCGACGAAGGTCCATTAGAATGCGCTCGATTAGCATTTTTTTTATTGTGAGCTATTTATTTGCTTATTCTTCTATTTTTGTTTAATAAAATCTTCTTCTATAAATATAAAAGAGAATATATGTATATGTGTATGTCCGAAAATTCTAATCCATTTGCAGATGTGGTGCCGAGTTAAAATTTGATATACAGATGGAAATGCCGTTAATATAACAGAAAAAAAGTCGTTTCAGAAAAAAGAAATCATGAATTTTGTTTTTAGTTATATTGGTACTTCCATAATACTTATTGAAATTTACAGTTAGAAGACAAGAATTTCTTGTAACTGTTCAAGTCGCCTGAGATTTCATATGCTAACATTGAGTTTTATAATTTTTAATAACTGAAAAATTTCTCAATTCATATGGGCTTACGTTATCTATATAAATAAAACTAACGGCTACATCTGTTTATTTATTTGTTTAAATATTTATCTCCCTCATATTTGGTTTTTACACGTTTCAGAATATCATAGTGACGTCAATATAAGAAGATATTCGGAATATAATCAATTTCTCTCTGTCTGTTTGTCCGAGTTTCACGCAAAAACGGCTGGATATATTTTAACGTAATTGGGTGTGATGATAGAGTAAAACCAGAATTAAAACATAGGCTATAAGGCATCTCAAAATTTTTATTCTAAGAGAGTGTTTCGAGGTTAAAACTATTTACTAAAAAACTTAACATATCTCTGTTCTTATTGACTTGACAGCAAAAAAATATATAACAAATATTGTTAATAATAATAAAAAAAATCTTTTCTGTTCTATTCATTTTTTCAGTTGGTTGAATATTTGGGAAATTAAGAGGGAGACCCAAAAATTAAAAATTTTAAATATTTCCCTTATTTCTTACATCAGCAAAAACGTGTATAGCAAATATTTTTGCTGAATGAATTAGTTCATTTAAATGAATATTTTGGGAAGTTGCGGGGAGGACACCCTAAACAAACTGTTTAAATATTTCACATATTTATTGACTTAACAGCAAAATCGTGTAGGACAAAAATGATTTATAATAAGAAAATAAATTATTTATGTTCTATGTATTTTTTCTTTTTTTTTTTTTTCAATTGTATGAATATTTTGGTGAGTTACGGGAGGACACCTTGAAACAATACTTTTGAAATAACTTATTTATTAATAGCAAAAACGCATGCGATGAAAATTGCATAAAATAAGGAAATAAATAATTTTTGTTCCACGCATTTTCATTTGGAACTGGGGGGGGGGAGCTAAAACAAAATTAAATATTATTATATTTAATATAAATTATATTTCTTGTTACTTTGTGCACTTAATACCAACGACTTCTGCTGTGGAGCTTTGAAATAAGAAGAAACATTTTCACAATCCATGTCGAAATTAACTCTAATTGCGAGTTCAGCTTTTACTAGATTCAAACGCATTCTGTTTCTATCACTCCTCCAAATAGATTCTGTAATAGAAAATATTCATTCCTCGAATGCGTAACTAACTGGAATAGACATGGCTTTAGAAACAAGTATTTTTATTTGGAACGCATTATTGCCGTTTTAAAAATTGCAACCCATATCTTTTCGCTACTTGAACAGCTGGAATCATTTCGTAACACATTGTCTAATTAGATTTATTTTGTCATATAATCGTTCTTCATTAATTTTTATGTTTAATGAAGATGCAATATTTAATATTCCTTCGTAACTTGGATCACTTTTTCTTATGTTCAATGCAACTAAATGTTTGAAACAACTATTTTCAAAACCATAATATTTTTGTATGTAGGTTTAGATGACTTTGTACTGTACATGAGTTAACCCGAAGAATTTTATTGAGAAGCCGGAGCCTGAAGTTTGGTCTGCAAACCCGGAGTTCCGGGTCAAAATGACTATCTTGGCAACCCTATTATGGCATCGAAACAAATGAAGCTACCAAATGAACAAATACCAAAAAAGCACGCCAAGTTCAATCGAATGTTAAAGTTCTTTTCTGTTTTTTTTTTTTTTTTTCGAATATCGTTGTATTGTGTACCATATTTTTTTACCGCAAGGTATTACAGTCACCAAAAAATACTATTTGAGCTTGCGTGAAACATTTCGTACAAAAAGGCAAGATTTGTGGAAGGATAATTCTTGAAAATTGCACTATGATAACGCACCAGCTCATACCTCATACCCTCACTACCACCCTATTCACCAGATATGGCCCCATGTAATTTTTTCTCTCCTCAAAGATGAAACAAACAATGAAAGGACAACGTTTTACGACCATTGAAGAAATAAGAGCTAAATCGCTGGAGGAGCTGAACGCTATAACAAAATCTGCGTTTCAGAAGTGTTTTGAAGACTGGAAAAACGGTGGTATAAGTGCATTATATCCGATGGGGACTTTTTTGAAGGGGGCAATATAAAAATTGATGAATAAATAAAAATTGTTTTGTGAATTAAAAAATTCCATGAACTTTTTGATCCCACCTCTTATATGTTTTATATGAACACGTGTCAATTCACACAATGAGAGCCAGTCAATCATATCCGTACACGACAATGCTAATTAACTAAATGATTTAAAATGTCAAATCTAAGATTAGCGAACTTATTATTTTATAATAGCTTATATAATCAGTTTTGCCATTTATATCTTTTTTTCTATTTGTAAATCCATTAGTTCAATATTAAAAACATAATAAACTTTTTGTAAATGTTATTTACCACGGTAGTGTAACGAAAACAACCGCTAGGTTTACTTGTCTAATTTTTCAAATAAATTAGTTCACAAATTATTGATTACATTACATTGTTTATACTCTAACAAAGGGCAAAGCTATCAACAATCATCTTTAAAATATAATTATTATAATTGTTTAAGCATTATTAATTTAATTTTTAGTGAATTATCACCAGGGACCTGCACTTATATGCAACGGTACCTTTAGTAGCTGTTTTTACCGAACGCCAACATATATAAGGGAGGTATTGTTATCATACCGATTTTGACATTTCGAGATTTCGATGGATCTCCACGAATTGAGGTCCCTGCATAACGTTTTGACTATTTTTAGCATGATATCTGTCGGTCTGTCTGTCCGTCCATCCGTCCGTCCGTCCGTCCGTCTGTCTGTGTACACGTGCAGAGCAAATTCGGTTAAAATGATTTTTATGAAACTGCATATTTAAGCTTTTGACATCAATGGCACAAGTTGATCAACTTTTGGAAAAAATCGGTTGACTAGAAATGGGAGTTTACTCGTGTCGATTTTAAGATTTTTGCGAATATTTAGCAACAGAAAAATATTTCGAAAAAATTCATTTAACAAAAGTTGCTATAAATGCAATAACTAACAACTTTTATTTGAGACGTTTTTTGAGAAAACGAAAAATTTCGAAAATTTTTTGTATAATTTTTCCATACCTACATGTAACGTTTCCATGGTCATAATAAATAATATCTCTGTATGTACTTTATGATGGCGGTCGGTCTTGTGGTGGCCACAGCTGATTTTTTTGATATAAATTTGTTAATTAGTTCCTTTAAAAATTTTTTGGCGAAAGCTCCATTAAGAGTATCCTTATATAAATAATTATGTATAAATTTACCTTTACCACCAAATCCTGTTGTGACACGGTGGGGAACTTCGCTTGAAGCGGCGTTATTTTATTTTACCAGTTTTGAAGTTTAAAAAAAAATCAATCTAACTCTGGATGCTCACAGCATTATAATATCAAAAAATATTATTCAAAAACCAAATATTTATGAAGAGTTAAAGTTCATAAAGAATAATTTTGAATTTCTTCCTTCAACCATAGTAAATTTAGAAAAAGAAAACCGGCCGGTGTCAGAATCTTCAAATATTATTTATTGGACAGTAATCAAACTTAAATCTGTTCCCGGCGAGTTTGGTTTATTTAACAAAAATCCTGACATTTCGAGATTTCGATGGAACTCCACGAATTGAGGTCCCTACATAACGTTTTGACTATTTTTAGCATGATGTCTCTCGGTCTGTCTGTCTGTCTGTCTGTCTGTCTGTCTGTCTGTTTGTCTGTCTATCTGTCTGTCCGCCCGTCTGTCTGTGTACACGTGCAGAGCAAATTCAGCTAAAAGGATTTTAATGAAACTTCATATTGTCACAATTATGATATAATTGTATTCTAATGCCCCAATTCCTTGAGCGGTTTTGGAACTTACGGTTTTGGGAATTAAAGAATGTGCAGAGTGTTGCGTGTTTGTCAACATAAGTTTTGAACTACTTTCTAATGTGTTGATAAACATTATTCATTTGTGTAATTGCTGGCAGCAATTAAAGATCATAGTCGGCGCAATTGAATAACGCCTATGGCAAAAGTACCGTTGCATATAAGTGCCGGTCTCTAATTATTACCCATTTAAAGATTAATAGTTTAAAAAGTAATTAAAAATAAAACGTAAACAAAATTTTATCATAAGTTCAAAGTGTAAAATATCACAAACTAATTTTAAACCAGAAGTGAAGATGAACTTACCTGTTTTCTTTATAATAATATTGCTGTTGTGTTCTTCTCAAGGAATCCACTATAGACCAACGTGGGACAGTCTAGATTCTAGACCGTTACCTACTTGGTACGATGATGCCAAAATCGGGATTTTTATCCATTGGGGTGTATTCTCTGTACCTAGTTTTGGATCGGAATGTTTTTGGATTTACTGGAAATCTAATGTGAAGAAATACGTAAAATTTATGAAAAGAAATTATGAACGTGGTTTCACTTATCAAGATTTTGCTATAGATTTTACAACAGAATTCTTCAATGCTAAAAAATGGGCAAATTTGTTTGTTTTATCAGGAGCAAAATATGTGGTTTTAACGAGTAAACATTATGAAGGGTATGCTTTGTGGCCATCGAAGTATTCTTCTAGTTGGAATGCAAAAGATATTGGTCCGAATAGAGATTTGGTTGGAGAGTTGGCTGCAGCTATTCGAAATAAAACTGATATAAGATTTGGGTTGTATCACTCTTTGCATGAATGGTGAGTAATGAACATTTTGAGATAATATAAAAATTATAATAGTATATTCTGTAACAAGGTTGTAATGAGAAAATTCGATGCGAGTGGAACATTCAGATCGTGAGCCGCAGGCGAGCGTGAGGAACCACGAGCATCGAATTTTCTCTTCCAACCAAGTCACAGACCGTACTTTCTCCACAACCACCAGAAAGAAAAAAAAATAATTATTTTAACAGACATTTTACCTTAACAAATAATTTATATTACATCACAAATTAATCAATTAAATAAACTGATTTTTTATTTATTTTTTGTTTAATTTAAATTTAATTTGCTACACATCGGCCACTATTTTAGTACTTTTTAGGAAGTTATATTGCATATATTATAATGTAAACCTACAAAAACAAATGACAACAAGCATGGAATAATTATTCCATAACAAGTGATGGAATGAAATACTCGCAAAATGCATAAGAAGATAAGTGTTTTGGAATAACATTCCAACTATTGTGTTAGAATATTAACTTTCAGTAGTCAAAATTGGTTTTAGAATTGGTAAATTCTATAGATGTTGTGGAGAAAGTCTATTCCAAACGTTTAAGCCGAACTAAATGCAATTATTATTTTTTTAAGTTATCACGAGTTCACTTTTAAACGATTGAAGTGGGCTTTTGTTAAACAAAATAATCAAACGTCTAATTACATCGTTAAATGTTACTAGATTTCAATATCTAGTTTCACTTAAACCAAAGAAACAGACTAATATTCATATAGAATGAATACTGAAAGAAGAATTAAATATCACATGGAATTTATTTACAAATTTGAAAACTGTTAGAACTAGAGCGCATGACCGGTTTTTATTCGGCAAGTGGTTGAGGTTTTTTAACCGCCTGGAATATTACACAATCGGGTCTATTCTGTATCTTTTGTGGTTAAAAAGATTGGCTTAAAAATGATGGTTAAAAAGTTACATTTTAACTAAGCGTTAAAATTTTAACCTTGTTTCTTATTCTGTATCTCAAGTTATAACCCAAGCGTTAAGTTATAAATTTTTAACCTTGTGGTTAAAAGTATGTTGTGAAATTATCTACAAGGGAAGGTATTTTGCTTGTGTTAGTGTGGATTTAATGTAAACAAGTGTTATGGTTGAATCGTGAATGAACAACGATCAAATATAATAAATCTATATTGCGGAAATGTACAATATTTATACATAAATAATTATGAGCGCAGAAAGTAAATAATATAATAGTACCATAACATGCAAATGTATCAATATTTTTTTATCTCTTTTCTTTCTTCTATATTAAGATACTTTTATTTTCAGGTTATGTTTGCCTTATTTTTATTTTTAAACAGAGAAATCAAAATTTATAAATGTATTACAATTTTAAAGTTATAAATATTTACTTGCAATATATTGGGAAATCTTTTGGTATTTCTCGGATTTTCAAACAACATTTGTAAAACGAGATATTCCGTACAATTTTTAGACAAATGAAAATATTTTAAAATGTTTTTTCAGGTAAATTAAAAGGGTCACCAATATCCCGCAGTTGTCTTAGTTTAATTCGAACTGATCTCATAAAAAGCATTTATAATATATATATATATATATATATATATATATATATGCAACACTGATTGAACACTACACTATATTCCGCGTCTATTAACTTTTTTGACACTTTTTCCAATTTTCGTATCGTCCTTTTTTGGGGATCACTAAGGTGATTAATAAAAAAGCCTATATTTTGAGACATATTTATTTATTATTGCAACGTTTCGATTGGTCTTACAATCATTATCAAGCTAAACTAAATAAAAACAATTGACAATGTTATTTATATACAATTTGTAACGGTAAATGAGTAAATGAGGTAATTGGGGAAAATCATGAATGGTTGCCATGCAGGTAGAGGGTCCGGGCTAATCCTGTGGATTGAAGGTTTATTTCGGGCTGGCTTTTCTTAATGATGAGTGCCTCTAGGATTTGTAGCCGATGGTAATCTGGGGATTTCTTCAGTATGGTTGTTTGATTAACTAATTCTTGTCGGGTTAAATGCATGTCATGTTCGAGTAAGAAATGTTTTTTGATGGCTCCGGTTTGTAGATGCATCGTGAGTCGTCTTGACAGGGTTGTTGTGGTTAATCCAACATAGGCTACATTACGTGGCTCACAGTCCTCGTGTTTGCATGAAAATTTGTAGATTACGTTGGTCTCCTTCAGGGCAGTCTTCTTGGGGTTTAAATTATTTTTCAAAATTAATTGTGCGTTTTTTAGGCTCTTATAATATATACGCAGCTGGAGTTTTTCTTCGCTGTTTGTAAGACCAATCGAAACGTTGCAATAATAAATAAATATGTCTCAAAATATAGGCTTTTTTATTAATCACCTTAGTGATCCCCAAAAAAGGACGATACGAAAATTGGAAAAAGTGTCAAAAAAGTTAATAGACGCGGAATATAGTGTAGTGTTCAATCAGTGTTGCATACAAGAGAAGCTGCTTCCTAAATATATATATATATATATATATATATATATATATATATATATATATATATATATATATTCACCTATATTAATTTTTTACTTATTAACCTCTTGATGTTCAATTTGTTCTATTAATAATTGGTTTAAAATATTAATAGATTTAAAAACAGACTTGCCATGATTAATTCTAAAAATTCATTTTTTCTGGTTATTTGACGTTTAGAGGTTAGAATTACAGCTGGTTAAAAGTTAACGCCATGTATTTGGCTGGTGTTATAATTCCAAATATAACCTACTGAATTAACCACATCGCAGTTAAAATTTTGACGCCATAGAGTTACAAAATAACAAAATATTGTAAAGCGTGGTTAAAATTTTTTAACTTCGACTTTGAAGTTAATTTTTAACTTTACAGATACTTTAAAGATACAGAATAGACCCGAATAAGCGTGGCCACACGAACGGTTGTTTTGGCGCTGTGGTAAAAAAAAAAAATTATGTAGGTGGAAAATAGTTATTCTATGTGCATAACCAACAGCGTTTTTTTATTTATTTATTTTTTTATATGAACGATGTATCTTCCTTACTAGCCTCGTGCTGCTTAGAGAGAGCTTATTTGATTTATTATTAATTAAGAATAAAGGATTATGGTGATATTGGTAGAGCCCTGCGGGGATACCTTTTTCTATATCCGCATCCGCATAGACAGGATCCGCATCCGCAGCCTTTGTAAATATAAAATCCGCATCCGATCCGCATCCGCAAATATATCCGCACAATCCGCACAGGCTTTGCTGTCTGTTTGGAAATATCTAACATGTTTCACCTTATTTGGCATATCGCTGTTTTAAAACACTACTAAGTTTTTTTAAATTTTATCACATTAATATTACTTGGTCCAGAAATATATTTTCTATCTAACTTCGTACTGAGATTACATAGATTAAAAAATAAAGATGGAAATTACAATTATTCGACTCTTAAAGCAAGTTTATATAAAATGTAAAACTTTAAACAGCAATAACTTAGAAACTTAGTTTAATAAGATAAATTTACAAATGGAATTAATTTACCTTCAGTCGAGTATAGAATTGAAATATATGTTTGGAGACAATGATAAATTGGAATTTTACGAAAAATATATTCTGAACGAAAAATTTCCCAACCTGAAACAACTAGCAATGTGCAGTAGAGCTGCAATAGGATGTACCTATGTCTGTGGATCTTTCTTCTCGAAACTTAAAATCCTTAATTCGAAGAATCGAAACAGGCCGACAGATGAAAATATGAAGAATCAATTGCGTTGCGCGTCGACTAAATTACCAGTTGATATTAAAAAATTAGCATATAATATAAAAAAAAAAAAATACATTAAAATTAAATTTGTAGCTTGATTTTTAATTTTATTCAATCAATCAATTGGCTTTTACAACCCTTAGAGGGTTTTTGCCGCCTCCACAAACTTCTTCCATCTTCCGCGGTCACGCGCTAATCTTCTCCAATTATGGGCATAGATTCTTTGCAGGTCTTTGTGCACATTGTCCACCCATCTTATTCGAGGTCTTCCTATTGGTCTGTTTGTGCCTGGAACGCTATCGAATAGTCTTCTCACTGGCATGTTGTTGGGCATTCTGATGACGTGTCCGATCCAAAATATTCTGGAGATTTTTATGAAGCCAATCACATCCAATTCATTATAAAGGTCACGCAGCTCATCATTTCTTCGGATTCTCCATATTCCATCCTCTTGGACAGGACCAAAAATTTTCCGTAAAATTTTACGTTCAAAAATTTTCAGCCAGCGTTCTTGTTCTTGTGTAAGTGTCCAAGATTCACTTTCATATGAGAGTATGGGTCGAAGAAGGGTCTTGTATAATCTTATTTTTGTGTGCCGGGATAGCAAGCGTGATCTGAGCAAACTGTTAACCGCATGAATTTACTTTACTGCATGAATTTTTATTTTTGGCTGAAATAATTCATGAGCATTAGGTATTGGTTCTTATTGATAGAAAAATTTATTAAAAAAATATATTTAAAATATTAATTATTATTTTTATGAAAAAATAATAATTAAAATAATAATTTAGGGTTTATGCCATACATGGAACGTTATGAACATTATGTTACAAAAGAAAATGATTCCGTATTATTTGCTCGTCAATTGCTAGGTGTTCTTCATTAGGGATTAAAAGCAGTCGCCCTCGAATTTTTGAAAGAAAAGGTCGTATCTTCTAGTTGTCCTTTCTCAATAAATTCAGAGTTATCGTTGAAGTGCAAATTCCGCTTGATATCCTTAAATCTATTGCAGCCCATTACTTGAGATACTGCAGGATCTATTGCTGCGTATGTGGCATATATGAACATTCATGAAGTAACGTTCTGATTCAGTTTTAAAAGTGAAATAAAAAATAAAAATCGGAATGTGTTATATATGGCACACTATGCGGTAAAGGGTTAAGGGCATAGTAGGCTTTGTTCGCAGAAAGGATTCTTAAAGTTATTTCTTCCGTGATGTTGCTGTTGCTGTTCACGGTGCTTCCGAGGTATTTAAAACGTGTTACGGATTCGCAGTTCTGCGATTGCTATCGGGCATCCGTTTTGAGGTGTACTCGATACCCTGAGGTACTTCGTATTTTCTGAGTTTATCACAAGCTCTTATGCTTCTGCTATTTCCTTTAATGAGTTATATGACTCGACAACATTTCTTTGGCATGTGCTTATTATGAGGAGATCATCTGCATAGCCCAGCACTTGGCTTCGGTTTCTGAATAGGTAGTGGTCGTGTTGGATCGGATTTTCCCTCATGATGGTGTCTAGCACCATGTTGAAGAGCGTGGGTGAAAGTGCGTCTCCTTGTCTTAGGCCAATATAACTGGAAATGGTATCAGTCTTGCATGACCCTATTGTAATTTTGTAGTACTTACCAATTATTGTTTCCATGATCAGGATTCTTAGTTTTTCTGGGACCTTGATTTTATTGATGATATTAAATAAAATTATTAAAGGATATAAAATATAGTGTGATTGATTTATCCTGTTTATATGTGCGGCCCACAATCGACCAATAAGATTTTTTTGAGCCCAGCAAACAATTTCGGTTGAACATCACTAGTATAGAGCCATGTGAGGATAAGCTTTTCAAAATTAACATCAGCATATCTGCTACCCGCATTAACCACAAAAAAATTAACAGATTTAAACCAATTAACCGTAATATTCTGAAAAAAAAACAGTTTTTTTTCTGTAGGTTTTAGCACCCTTTTAAGTAACCTTTTAAGTGGGAGGGCCACTTGGAAGTTTTGAGAAATCTTCGCGGGCCACACTACTTTCTATCAAGGATTATTTAATTTAATTTAATTTATTGAGAAATAGGGGATACAACAGACTTGAAAGTCCCAAAAGTGTCCCTACATTAAGTATACGCAATAGTATCTACACATGTAGATAAAAATCAAATTATATATATATATATACATAAAATATCAACAATATGCAAGAAATAAATATTAATAATAACAAAATAATAAGGTATACAACATATGCAAATAAATACTTTTAAATTAAATAAAATAAAAAAGAAATCAAATAAAAAGGAAAATATATGTGTACACATACAATGTATACACACATATATAAAAAAACATGTAACCAAATTTTACAAAGTGTTGCAAATCAGTTTTCGAAAATTGCCAAAACTCATATAAAAGATGTCAGACAAATTATTTCTTAGTAGTAATTGGTTATAAAGAGGGACCATTCGATTCAGTGAACTCATCCTACAAGATTCCGTTCTAGCAGCATTTTCCCGAAACAACTAATTTCTTATTCTCATTCCAGCTGGTGGAACTTTGATATAAATATCAGATAGGATGACCGAACAATTTATGCCACCGTTTCATATGTTATGTAGAAATAAAAAACTACGAATATCACGCCTATCTTTAAGAGATCTAATACATACATACATACATAATCTAAGACTCTTATACCCGAAGGTGTCGAGTTTACATTTAATATACTTATAACAAAATTTCTTGGTCGGCCGGTGTCTTACATAACTTTCTCCATTCTGCTCTGTTATGCGTTAATTGCTTCATATTTTGAGTATCTATTCCTTTATATGTAGCTGCTTCCTTGATACCCTCAAGCCATGTTTTCCTAGGTCTTCCTCTTGGTCTTTTTCCGCTCATTCTTGTCTCAAAGGATTTCTTTGCAAGTTTTTCTTTAGGCTGTCTTTGAACATGTCCGTACCACCTCAGTTGTTGTTCGTAAATGTTTTCAATTAGGGGTTTGATTTTCAGTTCTTTCCTAATTTCACTGTTTCTTATCTTGTCTAGTCGCGTTTTGCCTACAATTTTACGAAGAAATCTCATTTCCATGGCTTGTAAGTTACTATGTTGTATCTTGTTTATGGTCCAAGATTCGCAAGAATAGGTTAGCGCTGGAACATAGACTGATTTATAGACCGCTACTTTTGTATCTTTCGGGATGTCTTTTTTGCTGAGAAAGGATGTCTTCAGTGCATTAAAGATTTTCGCTGCACTATTTCTTCTCTCTTTGATCTCTTCTTCACATGTTCCATTTTTAGATAAGTAACTACCTAAATACTTGTAGCTGTTGACTTGCTCAAGTTTTTCATTCTGTATATATATACCGTGAGATGAGTTGTCTTTACCTATAACCATGGTCTTTGTTTTTGTTATATTTATTTTCATTCCGATCTTTCCCATTTCTTAGGTAATTATATTAAGATTATGTTGTAGATCTTTTTCTGTACCTCCTATAACTGCCATGTCGTCTGCGAATAAGAATTCCAGGAATTCAACATTTTCCAAATTCCATCCTAACCTGAAGTGTTTCGCTTTTCTTTTAGTTTCTTTTATAGCTTCGTCTAGATATAGGTTAAACAGAATTGGGCTGAGTATACATCCTTGTTTTAATCCTCGTGATGTTATAAATTCTTCAGATGACATTTGTCCCGTTCTTGCTACGTTACTGCACCTCGTGTATAGACTTTTTATGGCTTCTATTATTTCTTTCCCAACCTTTCTTTTTTCCAGTATTTCCCATAATTTCTCTCTTTCAATTCTGTCAAATGCCTTTTCTAGGTCAATTAGGCATATATGTAGTGATTTCCCATATAATGTTAGTTTTTCACTAATTTGTCTGAGAGCAAATATGGAGTCTACTGTACTCTTTCCTTTCATAAAGCCGTGTTGAGATTCTTCAATGGTACTTTCTAATTATTGGCGTAGTCGGTATTCTAGTATTCTGGCGTATATTTTTCCTGGCATGCTTAGTAGAGAGATTCCGCGATAGTTTTTACAATTTTTGCTGTCTCCTTGTAAATGGGTACTATAATAGCTTTGGTCCAATCCACGGGTACTGCACCTGTTTGTATCGCTTCGTTGTATATGTCAAGTAAAACTTTTTGCCCTTCTGGTGGCATGAATTTGAGCATTTCTCCTGTAATATTGTCACAGCCCGCCGCTTTTCCTAGTTTTATTTTCTTTAATGCTACCTGCAGTTCTAATTCCGTTATTTCTGTAAAATTGTCTTTTTTCTTTATTATTTGTTTTTTTTTCACTGGAATCTTGGCCTTCAAGTAGTTCTTTAAAATGTTCTTTCCATCTCTTGATTATTTTTTTCTAGTCAGTAAATTATTTTGACCGTCTTTAATAAATTTTAGGAGATCTAATAGAATATCGCTCTAATATTGTTTTAGATGATTCATACATAGGGTAAAAACCCGTAGTTCTGTATTCATCACTACGTTAACATTTAGTCTGGACAACCTCTAACGCATATTCCAACCTGCTACGTACCACTGCGTTAAATAAAATAATGTATGTTTGCTTGCCTGAAGTCTCTCGCCATTCTAAGTATGAAACCTGATGTTTTAAAACAGTCACGTACAGATGTCACTCTATGACTGTTGGAATTTAACTGACAATCAAAAATGACACCAAGATCTGTTATCGAATCTATTCTTACAATTACAGTGTCACCCATTTCATATTCGAATTTAATTAATGTTCGATTTTTAGTAAACGACATTACTTTACATTTAGATGCATTAAACTGTAAACCTGAGTCACAGCTCCAAGGCATTTTTAGGTCTTGTTCCAGATCATGGCAATCTGAAACATTGTTAACCTGCTTATATAATTTAATGTCATCCGCAAATAACAGACAACTACCATGAGTTATTTGTTGTGGAACATCGTTAACTGCTAACAAAAATAGCAAGGGCCCAAGATTCGAGCCTTGTGGTACTCCAGATGGTGTTGAGTACTGACGTGACTGAGAACCCGCGTATTCTACATATGAAATCTTTGCGTTAGGTATGAGAAAAACCAATTACAGGTATGACGAGAGACACCGTTTGAGCTCAAACTATTCACTAAAAGTTTATGCGGGACTTTATCGAATGCTTTACTCATATCTAAGTATATAACATCTGTTTGATGACCTTGATCTATATTATTTGATATGAAATTAGTTACAATCAGGAGGTTAGTCTCTAGATTTTTTTGGTAAAAATCCGTGTTGACTGTCAGAGATATTAGGTGAAACATGATGGAATAAATGCCTGCTTATAATTTGTTCGATAACTTTGGCAGGAGAAGAAAGGATGGAAACAGGTCTGTAGTTTCTAAGTAACCATTTATCACCCGATTTATGTTTGGGACAGACTCGCGAGATTTTCCACCTATCAGGAAAAACATTACTTGATACAGATTTATTAAACAATATCCACAAAGGCACAGCTAAAACATCCATACAACCCTTAATAAAATAAGGAGGTATAAGGTCAGGTCCACATGATCGCTTTGGGGCTAATTTCTTTATGGGCCACTCTACATCTTCAAGTGAAATACTATCGAGATGAAATATGTATAAACTAGTATCAATAATATGGTCGTCGCCATATAAATTAGGGATGGGAGAAAAACATCGATGTATCGAAAACATCGATGTTTTTACCATCGATGGTCAGCTGGCGATAGTATCGATAAAACATCGATGTCTACTACCGATGTCGATGTTTAAACTTTGAAATTCAGGAACTACCGCTAGAGGCGCTGGAATCTTAAAAATGTAATTTTAATTTAAGTTATATATTAAAATTAGTACACAAAATATAAGCGCCATCCATTGTGATATAACAATACTAATAGTGTTAGTTCTTATTCTTCTTAGCAGTTAGCAGAATACGAAAAAATAAGAAGAAACTTCTAATTTTTGCAAACAATGCGAACGACCAACGACGCCAACACACTTTTTCTTTTTGAGTCTTGTTGACACTTTCCCAGTTGTTATTCCTCCAATTCCTGGATTTTTGTAGCTATTTTTTTATATATTGAAGTTGGCTTTAATTTAGTTCCTTTGGTTTAGGCGGACCTAGATATACAATTCTAGTTACTTTTACCGATTTATTGAAGCTTTTGATCATTTTGTTCAGGAAAAATCAACTTCAATATATAAAAAAATATCTAATGACAAATTACAAAAATGAAAATTGCGGTTAGTTCCGCCTAATCGTTTGGAATTGACTGTAGGTACAAATTAGGATTATTACATTGGGTATAATAATATTAATGTGAAATTAATTACTATTAAAAAGAAATATTTTTATTTCAAAATCTAATAAATGCTTTTTGTGTATTATGTGTTACTTTTTTCGTATTTTTTCTTTACATTATTAAATTAAACCTACATAATATAAATAAATAGCTTTTTTTAATATTAATAAAACATCGATGTTTCCGATACATCGATGTTTTTCCTTCGATGTTTTTTCAACATCGATAGTAAGCGCCGATGTTAACATCAATGTTAAACATCGATGTTTTGCCTTCGATGTACAGCCCTAATATAAATCCCCATCTGCCTGAACAGGGTCAAATACTGACGAAAAATATTCACCGAAGCCATTTGATATTTCATTATTATTGATAAGTTTATTATTTTTATCGTCAATAAAGTGACTACTTATTTCCCATCTTTTTTGTTTCTTCGTAAAACTCCAAAAAGTTTTAGGGTCATTACAAATATTGTTTTCCATATCAACCATATATTCAATATGTTTCACTTTAATCAGATGTCTTAAATCTTTACGCGCCTGTCTAAACATTCCCAGGTGATACTTAAAGTCGCCAGACCCGGACTGATATTTTTAAATAATCGATTATAATTATTTTTATGGTGAGGTATTTTGGGAACATGTCGATCTAATACTGCGTAGATGCGGCTATAGAATTCATCCACTGCCTCATTAACGTTCATATAATCATTTAAAACCGACCAGTTAATTTTACTTAACTCCCTATAAATTAATTCAAAGTTGGCTCTTTTATAATTATATGAATTCTGATGAAAAACTGGTTGCTTACAAAAATATACATTACAATCTATAACAATGAAAAGTGCGGGGTGGTGACCATCTTCCTGCACTAGTGGATCTGTTTCCCTGTCAATTGTTACATTTTCAAGATTAGTCAGTACCAAATCAAGAGTCCACGAATTATTATTTTTTATTTCATTTTTGCTTTTTAAATTATACATGTTTATAAAATTATTTAATTCAATGATCTTTTTATCATTAGTATTAACGTTTGACAGAGAATCTTCACCGCTGATTGTTGGAATATTAAAGTCTCCGAAAATAAAGATTTTTGCTCCATTTAATTCAGGATATGTATCTAAATAGTCGAAAAAGGATTTATAATATACACAACAAAAAATAAATGATTGAACATTATTAAAAACCTTAATTATTAGAAATTCGTGAGAGGAATTGCATTTTGCTAGATTCACAGATGACCATTTATTATGAACCGCTAACAACACCCCACCCCCTCTCCTAACATTCTGTCTGTCATTCCGATAACACGTATAAGTATCATTAAATAATTCTCCCGTATTAATATTACTATTAAGCCATGTTTCCGTACACGCACATTCTGGTAATACAAAGTTAAATGTTTACTTATCTGTATTGGAGTTGAGTATCCTCTTTGTAGTTCCTCTCAATATCCTTTAAATCCTTTTCCGACCTAACATATATAATTTTACAATTTTCGCGCTCTCGAACATAGATCTGGCCGTTTCTAGACCATACATAAGCCAGATTATAGACACGTTTCATTATCCTAGCTTGTGACATGAGCATTCTTCTACGCTGTGTTAAATTTTCATTAAAGTACACAGTATTACTCACGTCAAAACCCAGGTTCCCGTGTATTTAAGTTACGCTTGACTTTACGGCACTTAAGGTAAGCTTCTTTGTCCAAGTTCCGCACGAATTTCACAATAATTCCCCTTATTGCTGGAGAATTTCCACCCTGTCGCCCGAGCCGATGACAATTATCAATCATTTCAGGTTTCAGGTCCATACCTATTACACGACCGACTTTCACTACTTCACTCACTACATTTTCACCCTTTACTTCAGGCAGTCCATGTATTTCCAGACAGTTATGACGTGAATATTGCTCTTGGTCGTCCAACGAAACTCGAAGATCTTCGTTCTCTTCACGCAGTTTCTCGTTCTCATCTTCCAGTTCCTTTGTCTTACCCAATAAAACGCTCAATTGGGATGCTTGCGCGTCGAGTTTGTTATGCGTTTCCGTCATAGATAACCGAAGTTTGATATTTTCATTTTGTAATTTGTAATTTTTTATTGTTTATAAGTTACAATAATTTTACAATATTATACAGAATACAGAATATACATGTGTGTGTAACTAAATTATTTACAGCATTTGATTATTATTATTATTATTATTACCGCACTACAATGTACAGATGAAAAAAAAATCAAAACGCTTAAAAATTATACATATATGTATATACACATATACATACATATTATAAATAATAACAATCTATATATATAAAAGCAAGTGTCCTGACTGACTGACTCATCACCGCCCAGCCCGAACCCTTGGGCCTAGAAACTTGAAATTTGGAGAGTATATTCCCTCCATGACGTAAGCACCCACTAAGAAGGGATTTTTCGAAATTCAACCCCTAAGGGGCGAAAAGGGGTGAAATGTGATTTCAAGGATTCTTTAATATCTCTTCGGGTCGGTGGGATATCGACTTAGTTTTTGCTTACAAAGATTACCCATACAAATCCCGAAAAACTTATTTCAGGATTTTGTCCTAATCAACCCCTAAAGGGGTGAATCTACAATCGGGGTGAATTTTACATCCCGTCGTATTTCCTGTGTTTGTTGAGTTATAAGGTTTCTTTTTCGCACATAAGTGTCTTTTTATAATATCTCGAAATGGTTTTGACAGTTTTTTTAAATTTTACCCCTAAAGGGTGAAAAGGGGTGATATGGGATTTCAAGGATTCTTTAATATCTCTTAGGACCAATTAGATATCGCCTTGCTTTTTGCTTACAAAAATTACCCATAAAAATACCGAAAAACTAATTTCAGGATTTTGTCCTAATCAACCCCTAAAGGGATGAATCTACAATTGGGGTGAATTATACATCCCGTCGTATTTCCTGTGATTGTTGAGATGTAACATTACTTTTTGGCACATAGGTGTATTTTTAAAATATTTCGAAATGGTTTTGACAGTTTTTTTAAATTTCAGCCCCGAAGGGTGAAACGGGGTGACATGCGATTTCAAGGATTCTTTAATATTTCTTAGGACCAATAAGATATCGACTTGGTTTTTTCTTACAATAATTACTCATACAAATGCCGAAAAACTTATTTCAGGATTTTGTCCTAATCAACTCCTAAAGGCGTGAATCTACAAACGGGGTGAATTATACATTCCGTCGTATTTCATGTGTTTGTTGAGCTATAAAATTTATTTTTTGCACGTAGGTGTCTTTTTAAAATATCTCGATTTTATTGACAGTTTTATAAAATTACATCCCTAAAGGGTGAAAAGGGGTGAAATGTTAATTTAAGGATTCCTTAATATCTCTTAGGACCAATAAGATACCGACTTGGTTTTTGCTTACAAAGATTACTCATACAAACACCGAAAAACTTATTTTAGGATTTTGCCTAATCAACCCCTAAAGGGGTGAATCTACAAACGGGGTGAATTATACATCCCGTCGTATTTCCTGTGTGTGTTAAGTTATACAATTTCTTTATTGCACAAAACTGTCTTTAAAATTTCTCGAAATAGTATTAATAGTTTTTTAAAATTACGTCCCTAAATGGTGAAAAGGGGTGAAATGTGAATTCAAAGATTCCTTAGTATCTCTTAGGACCAATTTTTGCTTACAAAAATTATTAATACAAATGCCGTAAAACTTATTTCAGAATTTTGTCCTAATCAACCCCTAAAGGGGTGAATCTACAATCGGGGTGAATTATACATGCAGTCGTATTTTCTGTGTTTGTTGACTTATAACATACCTTTTTGACAGTTCTTTTAATTTCCCCTTAAAGGGTTAAAAGGGGTAAAATGTGATTTCAATGATACTCTAATATCTCTGAGGACCAATCAAATATCGATTTGGTTTTCGCTTATAAAGTTTACCAATACAAAGGCCAAAAAATCTATTTCAGGATTTTGCCCAATCAACTCTTAAAAGGGTGAATCTACATTCGGACTTAGCTGAGGTGAAATGTGATTTCAAGGATTTTTTAATATTTCTTAAGACCAATAAGTTATAAGCGATTTGATTTTTGCTTATAAAGATTACCAATACAAAGGCCAAAAAATCTATTTCAGGATTTTGCCCAATCAACTCTTAAAAGGGTGAATCTACATTCGGACTTAGCTGGGGTGAAATGTGATTTCAAGGATTTTTTAATATTTCTTAGGACCAATAAGTTATAAGCGATTTGATTTTTGCTTATAAAGATTACCCATACAAATGCCAAAAACTTATTTTAGTATTTTATCCTAATCAACCCCTAAAGGGGTGAATCTACATTCGGGGTGAATTATACATCCCGTCGTATTTCCTGTGTTTGTTGAGTCATAACAATCCTTTTTGGCACATAGATGTCTTTTTAAAATACCTCGAAATAATTTTGGCAGTTTTTTAAAATTTCACCCTTAAAGGGGTAAATGGGTATTTTTTATTCGATAGAACGTTTTTTGGACATACAGTACCTAGACAAAATATTATAACCACTTATGATGTTTTAAAAAATCATTGTTTTACACAAAATCAACAAAATAGTAATACACCAATTTTGTTTTTATTTTGTATTTTATTATTTCAAATTATTTTAGTACATTTATAAAATGTTTTTTAATATTTTGTGTTGCCCCCATTTGCTTTTATTATTGCCGCAATTCTTGGAGGCATACTCTCAATACATGCCCTAATACAATTTCCAATTTCTGAAGAGCCATGCCATACTTTTTTAATATTATCTATTAACTTGTTTATTAGTATTATTTAAATCATAAACAAGTCTTTTCAGGAGGTTCCAAACATTTTCGATAGGATTGACATCCGGCGAGTTACCTGTCCAGGACAAAATCGGTACTTTTTGTTCTTGCAGTCAGTCAGAATAAAAATACAGAGTTGAAGATGTTTAAAATAGCTTATCTTTTAATAAATACACGATATGTTAAAGAAATAAATAAAGTATACGACAATATGTCGGCATTTTTAATAAACAGTTGTTTTTGTAAGTGGTTATAATATTTTGTCTAGGTACTGTAGATACATGAAATTCGCAAAGTATATTATTTCCATGACGTAAGCACCTACTAAGAAGAGATTTTTCGAAGTTTACCTTTAAGGGGTTAAAAAGGGGGTCAAATGTGATTTCAGGGATTCCTCAATATCTCTTAGGACCAATCAGATATCGACTTGGTTTTTACTTACAATGGTTATCTATACAAATGTTTAAATAACATAGGAATTCAGGATTTTGTCTTAATTAACCTCTAAATTGAACCCTTCGTATTTCCAGTTACTTAGTTCCAATCTTTGTTGAGTTATAACATTCCTTTTTGGCTTATATGTGTTTTTTCAAAATCTTTAGGAAGTGTTCTGAGGTTTTTTTTTTTTGTTTAATATCACCCCTAATGTGGTAAATTGGTATTTTTTATTCGATAGAACATCTCTTGGACATAGAGACATGAAATTCGGTAAGTATATTCCTTCCATGATGTAAGCACCCACTAAGAAGGGATTTTATGAAATTCCAGCCCTAAGGGGTAAAAGGGATGCAATTTGATTTCAGGGATTCCTCAATATCTTGTAACGAATCGAGTAGTCCATCAGAAACTTTCACAAACACCCGTCGGGAGAATTCCTTTGAAAGATATTTATTTGGGATTTTTAAAAAGGGTATATTTTTGAGAATTCAAATAATAAAATTTTAGAAATTTTATGTATCTTTAGAAATATATTTTTTAAATGGTTCTTTGTTCAGGGAGAAATTTCTTCAGAGTTATTGCTTAATAACTCTGAACACTAGCGTCCCCTTGAACAAAGCTAAACCCCTTTTCCACGAAATACCTAGAAACTTCTCATAAAAACACACGACTCTGAGAGGAGGAGATCAGATAGTATTCGGGCTTGTTAGTAGTAACATCTAGGTAGTAGCATTCGTAGAGGCACTGTGTCGATATTTTCTGGTGGTCTACTCAATTCTGTTTGTTTTATTTCATTAATTCCTTTAAATGCATATTAAACTTTTAATCATTTAAACTATTTGTAAATATTACTGTTAATAAATTTAATTCATTAATTTTAAACCGTGTTCACGAGTGTAAACCCTTCACCTTAAGAACTTTAGTGAACAGCTTAGATCCAAACTTAAATACAAGATGCCTGTTCAGTCGGTTGGTAAGTACAACAATACATATCATTTAATTCACATATCGTAATGATGAACCCTGCATCACACTCACGCCTACTACCCGATCTCCTTTAGTCAGATATCTCATTTCAGTTTGAGATTAGACATAATATAATACCACGGCTCGCTACCTAGTGGACAATAAATGGTACGTTATAAAGTAACGTAACCGGTTCGCTACAATCTCTTAGGTCAATATTTCTTAAAAAGGTTACTCATACATTTTTTTTTATTCAGGATTTCTCAACCCCTAAACGGGTGAATCTACATTCCGGTTGAATTATAGAAACCATTGTATTTCTTGAGTTATAACATTTCATTTTGGTGCATAGGTTTCTATTTAAAATATGTGGAAAGCGTTTTTACAGTTTTTTTAATTTCATTACTAACGGGGTAAATTGGTATTTTTATTCGATAGAACGTTCCTTGACATACAGACATTCGGAAAATATATTCCCTCCATGACGTAAGAACCCACTTATATGGAATTTTTCAAAATTCGGTCCCTAAGGGGGTGAAATTGGCTGAAATGTGATTTCACGGATTCCTCAATATCTCTTAGGACCATTAAGATATCGACTTGGTTTTTACTTACCATGGTTACCCATAAAAATTTTAAATTATGTCTAAATTTTACCCTAATCAGCCCCTAAAAGGGAGAAATATAAAACTCTTCGCATTTCCTTCGTTTGTTGAGTTATAATATTCCTTTTTAACATTTATATGTCTTTCTAAAATGTTTAAAAAGTTTTACAGTTTTTTTAACTCAGTAGTTCGACCCCTATATAGTGAAAAAAAGTATAATGTTTTTTCATGGTTTCCTCAATATCTCTTAGGACAGATGAGATATCGACTAGATTTTTGCTTACAAAGGTTACCCATACACATGTTTAAAAACCAACTGAGGATTTTACACTAATGCGTCCGTCAGTATACCGTAGCGAAGCACGGGTACTCAGCTAGTCTTCTATCTATATATATAAAAGGCAGTGTCCTGACTGACTGACTGACTGACTGACTCACTCATCACCGCCCAGCCCGAACCCCTGGGCCTAGAAACTTGAAATTCGGAGAGTATATTCCCTTCATGACGTAAGCACCCACTAAGAAGGGATTTTTAAAAATTCCACTCCTAAGGGATGAAAAGGGGTGAAATGTGATTTCACGAATTCCGTAATATCTCTTAGGGCCGATGGGATATCGACTTAGTTTTTGCTTACAAGTATAACCCATACAAATGCCGAAAAACCAATTTCGGGATTTTGCCCTAATCAACCCCTAAAGGGGTGAACCTACAATCGGGGTGGATTATACATCCCGTTGTATTTCCTGTGTTCGTTTAGTTGCAAGATTACTTTTAGGCACATAGGTGTCTTTTTAAAATATCTCGAAATGGTATTGACAGTTTTTTGAAATTTCACTCCTAAAGGGCGAAAGGGGGTGATTTGTGATTTTAAGGATTCTTTAATATCTCTTAGGACCAATAAGATAACGACTTGCTTTTTGCTTACAAAGATTGCCCATACAAATACCGAATCACCAATTTCAGGATTTTGTCCTAATCAACCCCTAAAGGGGTGGATCTACAATCGGGGTGAGTTATACATTCTGTCGTATTTCCTGTGTTCGTTTAGTTGCAACATTACTTTTTAGCACATAGGAGTCTTTTTAAAATATCTCGAAAAGGTCTTGGTAGTTTTTTAAAATTTCACCCCTATAGGGTGAAAAGGGGTGAATTATGATTTCAAGTATTCCTTAATATCTCTTAGAACCAATAAGATATCGACTTGCTTTTTGCTTACAAAGATAACCTATACAAATACCGAAAAACATATTTCAGGTTTTTGTCCTAATCAACCCCTAAAGGGGTGGATCTACAATCGGGGTGAATTATACATCCCGTCGTATTTCCTGTGTTTATTAGTTGCAGCATTAATTTTTGGCACATAGGTGTCTTTTTAAAATATCTCGAAATGAGTTTGTCAGTTTTTTAAAATTTCACCCCTAAGGGTTGAAATGGGTTGAATTGTGATTTCAAGGATTCCTTAATATCTCTTAAGACCAATAAGATATCGACTTACTGTTTGCTTGCAAAGATTATCCATACAATTACCGACAAACTTATTACAGGAATTTGTCCTAATCAACCCCTAAAGGGGTGGATCTACAATTGAGGTGAGTTATACATTCCGTTGTATTTCCTGTGTTCGTTTAGTTGCAACATTACTTTTTAGCACATAGGAGTCTTTTTAAAATATCTCGAAAGAGTTTTGGTAGTTTTTTAAAATTTCACCCCTATAGGGTGAAAAGGGGTGAATTATGATTTCAAGTATTCCTTAATATCTCTTAGAACCAATAAGATATCGACTTGCTTTTTGCTTACAAAGATTACCCATACAAATACCGAAAAACATATTTCAGGTTTTTGTCCTAATCAACCCCTAAAAAGGTGGATCTACAATCGGGGTGAATTATACATCCCGTCGTATTTCCTGTGTTCATTAGTTGCAGCATTACTTTTTGGCACATAGGTGTCTTTTTAAAATATCACGAAATGGGTTTGACAGTTTTTTAAAATTTCACCCCTAATGGTTGAAAAGGGGTGAATTGTGATTTTTAAGGATTCTTTAATATCTCTTAGGACCAATAAGATATCGACTTGCTTTTTGCTTACAAAGATTACCCATACAAATACCGAATCACCAATTTCAGGATTTTGTCCTAATCAACCCCTAAAGGGGTGGATCTACAATCGAGGTGAGTTATACATTCCGTCGTATTTCTTGTGTTCGTTTAGTTGCAACATTACTTTTTAGCACATAGGAGTCTTTTTAAAATATCTCGAAACGGTTTTGGTAGTTTTTTAAACTTCCACCCCTAAGGGTTAAAAAGAGGTGAATTGTGATTTCAAGGATTCCTTAATATCTCTTAGGATCAATAAGATATCGATTTACTGTTTGCTTGCAAAGATTATCCATACAATTTCCGAAAAACTTATGTCAGGAATTTGTCCTAATCAACCCCTAAAGGGGTGGATCTACAATCGGGGTGAGTTATACTTTCCGTCGTATTTCCTGTGTTCGTTTAGTTGCAATATTACTTTTTAGCACATAGGAGTCTTTTTAAAATATCTCAAAAAGGTTTTGGTAGTTTTTTAAAATTTCACCCCTATAGGGTGAAAAGGGGTGAATTATGATTTCAAGTATTCCTTAATATCTCTTAGAACCAATAAGATATCGACTTGCTTTTTGCTTACAAAGATTACCTATACAAATACCGAAAAACATATTTCAGGTTTTTCTCCTAATCAACCCCTAAAGGGGTGGATCTACAATCGGGGTGAATTATACATCCCGTCGTATTTCCTGTGTTCATTAGTTGCAGCATTACTTTTTGGCACATAGGTGTCTTTTTTAAATATCTCGAAACAGGTTTGACAGTTTTTTAAAATTTCACCCCTAAGGGTTGAAAAGGGGTGAATTGTGATTTCAAGGATTCCTTAATATCTCTGAGGACCAATAAGATATGGACTTACTGTTTGCTTGCAAAGATTATCCATACAATTACCGAAAAACTTATTTCAGGAATTTGTCCTAATCAACCCCTAAAGGGCTGGATCTACAATCGGGGTGAGTTATACATTCCGTTGTATTTCCTGTGTTCGTTTAGTTGCAACATTACTTTTTGGCACATAGGTGTTTTTTTTTAATATCTCGAAAAGGTTTTGATAGTTTTTTTAAATTTCACCCCTAAAGGGTGAAAAGGGGTGAATTGTGATTTCAAGGTTTCGTTAAATCTCTTAGGGCCAATAAGATATTGACTTGCTTTTTAATTACAAAGATTACCCATACAAATACCGAAAAATATATTTCAGGATTTTGTCCTAATCAACCCCTAAAGGATGGATCTACAATCGGGGTGAATTATACATCCCGTCGTATTCCCTGTGTTTATTGAGATATAAGGTTTCTTTTTGGCACATTGGCGTCTTTTTAAAATATCTCGAAATGGTTTTGACAACTTTTTTAACTTTAACCCCTAAAGGGCGAAAAGGGGTGAAATGTGATTTCAAGGATTGTTTAATATTTTTTAACACCAATAAGACATCGACTTGGTTTTTGCTTACAAAAACTACCCTTGCAAATGCCGAAAAACCAATTTTTTGATTTTGTCCTAATCAATCCCTTAAGGGGTGGATCTGCAATCGGGGTGAATTATACGCTGTATTTCCTGTGTTCGTTTAGTTGCAATATTACTTTTTGGCACATAGGTATCTTTTTAAAATATCTCGAAATAGTTTTGACATTTTTTTAAAATTACCCCCTAAAGGGTGAAAAGGGGTGAATTGTGATTTCAAGGTTTCGTTAAATCTCTTAGGGCCAATAAGATATTGACTTGCTTTTTAATTACAAAGATTACCCATACAAATACCGAAAAATATATTTCAGGATTTTGTCCTAATCAACCCCTAAAGGATGGATCTACAATCGGGGTGAATTATACATCCCGTCGTATTCCCTGTGTTTATTGAGATATAAGGTTTCTTTTTGGCACATAGGCGTCTTTTTAAAATATCTCGAAATGGTTTTGACAACTTTATTAACTTTAACCCCTAAAGGGCGAAAAGGGGTGAAATGTGATTTCAAGGATTGTTTAATATTTTTTAACACCAATAAGACATCGACTTGGTTTTTTGCTTACAAAAACTACCCTTGCAAATGCCGAAAAACCAATTTTTTGATTTTGTCCTAATCAATCCCTTAAGGGGTGGATCTGCAATCGGGGTGAATTATACGCTGTATTTCCTGTGTTCGTTTAGTTGCAATATTACTTTTTGGCACATAGGTATCTTTTTAAAATATCTCGAAATAGTTTTGACATTTTTTTAAAATTACCCCCTAAAGGGTGAAAAGGGGTGAATTGTGATTTCAAGGATTCCTTAATATCTCTTAGGACCAATAAGATATCGACTTGCTTTTTGCTTACAAAGATTACCCATACAAATACGGAAAAATATATTTCAGGATTTTTATCCAATAACGGTGGATCTACAATTGGGGTGAATTATACATCCCGTCGTATTCCCTGTGTTTGTTGAGTTATAAGGTTTCTTTTTGGCACATAGGCGTATTTTTAAAATATCTCGAAATGTTTTGACAATTTTTTAAAATTTAACCCCTAAAGGGTAAAAAGGGGTAAAATGTGATTTCAAGGATTGTTTAACATTTTTTAGGACCAATAAGATATCTACTTGGTTTTTGCTTACAAAAACTACCCATGCAAATACCGAAAAACCAATTTTTGGATTTTGTCCTAATCAACCCCTTAAGGGGTGGATCTACAATCGGGATGAATAATACATCCCGTCGCATTTCCTGTGTTCGTTTAGATGCAACATTACTTTTTGGCACATAGGTGTTTTTTTTTTTAATATCTCGAAATGATTTTGACATTTTTTTTTAATTTCACCCCTTAAGGGTGAAAAGGGGTGAAATGTGATTTCAGTAATTCCTTAATTCTTTTAGGACCAATAAGATATCGACTTGGTGTTTGCTTACAAACATTATCCATACAAATGCCGAAAAACTTATTTCAGGATTATGTCCTAATCAACCCCTAAAGGGGTGATTCTACAAACGGGGTAGATTATACATCGCGTCGTATTTCCTGTGTCTTTTTAAAATGTCTCGAAATGGTTTTAACAGTTTTTTACCTTTAACAAATATCACCCCTAAAGGGTGAAAAGAGGGAATTGTGATTTCAAGGACGCCTTAATATCTTCTAGGATCAATAAGATATAGACTTGGTTTTTGCTTATAAAGATTACCCATACAAATGCCGAAAAATGTATTTCAGGATTTTATCTTAATCAACCCCTAAAGGGGTGAATTTACATTCGGGGTGAATTATAGAACCCTTTGTATTTCCAGCGGTTGTTGAATTATAACATTCCATTTTGGCATATATGTTTTCACTGTTTGACAGTTTTCGTTCACTCCTAAAGGGTAAATTAGTATTTTTTTGTTAAAAATTAAAAATTCAGAGAGTACATTTTTCAGTATGAAGTAAGAACCCACTAAGAAAGGATTTTTTCAAGTTCGACCCCTGTCTGGTGAAAAGGAGTAAAATGTTTTTTCACGGGTTCCTCAATATATCTTAGAACAGATGAGATATCGACTAAAATTTTTGTTACAAAGGTTACCCATACACAAGTTTAAAAACAAACTGCGGATTTTATGCCAATGAGACCATCAATATACCGTAGCGAAGCACGGGTTTTCAGCTAGTCTATATATATAAAAGGCAGTGTCCTGACTGACTCACTCATCACCGCCCAGCCCGAACCCCTGGGCCTAGAAACTTGAAATTCGGAAAGTATATTCCCTTCATGACGTAAGCACCCACTTAGAAGGGATTTTTCTAAATTCCACCCCTAAGGGATGAAAAGGGGTGACATGTGATTTAACGAATTCCTTAATATCTCCTAGGGCGGATGGGATATCGACTTAGTTTTTGCTTACAAGTATTACCCATACAAATGCCGAAAAACCAATTTCGGGATTTTGCCCTAATCAACCCCTAAAGGGGTGAACCTACAATCGGGGTGGATTATACATCCCGTTGTATTTCCTGTGTTCGTTTAGTTGCAAGATTACTTTTTAGCACATAGGTGACTTTTTAAAATATCTCGAAATGGTATTGACAGTTTTTTGAAATTTCACCCCTAACGGGTGAAAAGGGGTGAATTGTGATTTTAAGGATTCTTTAATATCTCTTAGGACCAATAAGATATCGACTTGCGTTTTGCTTACAAAGATTACCCATACAAATACCGAATCACCAATTTCAGGATTTTGTCCTAATCAACCCCTAAAGGGGCGGATCTACAATCGGGGTGAATGATACATCCCATCGTAATTCCTGTGTTCGTTTAGTTGCAACATTACTTTTTGGCACATAGGTGTATTTTTAAAATATCTCGAAATAGATTTGACAGTCTTTTAAAATTTCACCCCTAAGGGTTGAAAAGGGGTGAATTGTGATTTCAAGGATTCCTTGATATCTCTTAGGACCAATAAGATATCGACTTACTGTTTGCTTGCAAAGATTTTCCATACAATTACCGAAAAACTTATTGCAGGAATTTGTCCTAATCAACCCCTAAAGGGGTGGATCTACAATCGGGGTGAGTTATACATTCCATCGTATTTCCTGTGTTCGTTTAGTTGCAACATTACTTTTTAGCATATAGGTGTCTTTTTAAAATATCTCGAAAAGGTTTTGATAGTTTTTTAAAATTTCACCCCTAATGGGTGAAAAGGGGTGAATTGTGATTTCAAGGATTCCTTAATTTCTTAGGGCCAATAAGATATCGACCTGCTTTTTGCTTACAAAGATTACCCATACAAATACCGAAAAATATATTTCAGGTTTTTGTCCTAATCAACCCCTAAACAGCTGGATTTACAATCGGGGTGAATATCCGGTCGTATTTCCTGTGTTCATTTAGTTGCAACATTACTTTATGGCACATAGGTGTCTTTTTAAAATATCTCGAAACGGTTTTGACGCTTTTTTAAAATTTCACCCCTAAAGGGTGAAAAGGGGTGAATTGTGATTTCAAGGATTCGACTTGCTGTTTGCTTACAAAGACTATCCATGCAAATTCCGAAAAACTTATTTCAGAATTTTATCTTAATCAACCCCTAAAGGGGTGAACCTACAATTGGGGTGAATTATACATTCCGTCGTAATTTCTGTGTTTGTCGAGTTTTAACATTCATTTTCGGCACATAGGTGTCTTTATAAGATATCTCGAAATGGTTTGGACAGTTTTTTAAAATTTCACCCCTAAAGGATGAAATGGGGTGAATTGTGATTTTAAGGATTTCTTAATATCTCCTAGGATCAAAAAGATATCTACTTGGTTTTTGCTCACAAAGACTACCCATGCAAATGCCGAAAAACCTATTTCAGGATTTTATCCTAATCAGCCCTTAAAGGGGTGATTCTACAATTCGGCTGAACTACATGTACATTCTGTCATATTTCCTGTGTTTGTTTAGTTGCAACATTCCTTTTTGGCACATAGGTGTCTTTTTAAAATATTTTGAAAAAGTTTTGACAGTTTTTTTTAAATTTCACCCCAAAAGGATGAACAGGGGTGAATTGTGATTTTAAGGATTCTTTTATGTCTCTTAAGACTAATATGATACCGACTTGGTTTTTGCTTACAAAAACTACCCATGCAAATGCCGAAAAAATTATTTCAGGATTTTGTCCTGATCAATGCATAAAGGGATAAATCTGCGTTCGAGGTGAATTATACATCCCGTCGTTTTTCCTGTGTTCGTTTAGTTAAAACATTACTTTTTGGCACGTAAGTGTCTTTTTAAAATATTTCGGTGTGGTTTAGTCAGTTTTTTTTTTTAATTTCACCCCTAAAAGGTGAAAAGAGGAGGTGTGATTTCAAGGATTCCCTAATATCTCTTAGGACCAATAAGATATCGACTTAGTTTTTGTTGACAAAGATTACCCATGCAAATATCGAAAAACTTATTTCAAGATTGTATCCTAATCAGTCCGTAAAGGGGTGAATCTATATTCGATTGATCGTATTGACAGTTTTTTAAAATGCACCCTTAATGGGGTTAATGGATATTTTTATTCGATAGAACATTCCTTTGACATAGATATATGAAATTCGCAAAGTTGATTCTTTCCATGACGTAAGTACCCACTAAGAAGAGATTCTTCGAAAGTCGACTTCTAAGGGGCTAAAAAATTTAAACATACATAAAAAAACATACAATATTTTTTTTTTAAATATATGATTTCGTCCCAATCCACTCCAAATGGCATGAATTATAGTACCCATAGTTTTCCTATTTGTTGAGATGTAACATTCATCTTTGGCATTTACGTGCCTTTTTTAAAACATCTTTTCAAAAATAAGTGTTTCGACAGTTTTTTTAAGTTTCATCCCTAAAGGGGTAAATTGGTATTTTTTATTCGATAAAAAATCCAATGGATATTAAGACATGAAATTCGGAGCTTACATTCCCACCATGACGTAAGAGACCAATAAGAAGAGATTTTTCTAAATTCCATTTTTAAGTGGTGAAATGAGGTGAAATTTGATTTAGGGATGCCTCAATATCTCTTAGGCTCAATGAGATATCGACTTGGTTTTTGCTTACAAATGATACACATACAAATGTTTAAAACAGAAATTCACGTGTTTGCCCTAATCAACCCTTAAATGGATGAATATGCATTCGGGGTGAATTATAAAAACCTTTGTACTTCCTGAGTTATAACACTTCATTTTGGTACATAGGTTTCTATTTAGAAAGTGTTTGACAGTTTTTTTCCCTCCATGACGTAAGCACCCACTAAGAAGGGATTTTTCGAAATTCAACCCCTAAGGGGCGAAAAGGGGTGAAATGTGATTTCACGGTTAATGGGATATCGACCTAGTCTATATATATAAAAGGCAGTGTCCTGACTGACTGACTGACTGACTGACTCACTCATCACCGCCCAGCCCGTACCCCTGGGCCTAGAAACTTGAAATTTGGAGAGCATATTCCCTCCATGACGTAAGCACCCACTAAGAAGGGATTTTTCGAAATTCAACCCCTAAGGAGCGAAAAAGGGATGAAACGTGATTTCACAGATTCTTTAATATCTCTTCGGGTCGATGGGATATCGACTTAGTTTTTGCTTAAAAAGATTACCTATATAAATGCCGAAAAACTTATTTCAGGATTTTGTACTAATCAACCCCTAAAGGGGTAAATCTACAATCGGGGTGAATTTTACATCCCGTTGTATTTCCTGTGTTTGTTGAGTTATAAGGTTTCTTTTTGGCACATAGGTGTCTTTTTATAATACCTCGAAATGGTTTTGACAGTTTTTTAAAATTTCAACCCTAAAGGGTGAAAAAGGATGATATGTGATTTCAAGGTTTCTTTAATATCTCTTAGGACCAATAAGATATCGACTTGCTTTTTTCTTACAAAAATTACCTATACAAATTCCGAAAAACTAATTTCAGGATTTTGTCCTAATCAACCCCTAAAGGGGTGAATCTACAATCGGGGTGAATTATATATCCCGTCGTATTTTCTGTGTTTGTTGAGTTACAAAATTTATTTTTTTGCACATAGGTGTCTTTTTAAAATATCTCGAAATGGTATTGACAGTTTTTTAAAATTACATCCCTAAAGGGTGAAACGGGCTGAAATGTTAATTCAAGGATTCCCTAATATCTCTTAGGACCAATAAGATACCGACTTGGTTGTTACTTACAAAGATTACTCATTCAAATGCCGAAAAACCTATTTTAGGATTTTGCCCTAATCAACCCCGAAAGGAGTGAATCTCTAATTGGGGTGAATTATACATGCAGTCAGTTTTTCTGTGTTGGTTGACTTATAACATATGTGGGTGTTTGGATTATGTTTAAGAAGAAATAATTATATATTAGTTAGAAGCTTTTATTAATTGACTTTTTATTTTGACAACACAATAATAATTGAAAATCTCAAAAACATCACTTCCATGACGACCACCGCCACAACACTCCCCCTCCAGTGGCAGCGTTAATTATTCTGCTAAAATATATGCAGGTTTTAGTCTATTAACATGGATACATTTTTTTTTCCTCCAACCAAAATTTGATATGTATTACTATATCTCTTGATTACTTCATAGGGACCATCAAAAGGAGGTTGTAACGATTTCTTGATCCCATCATTACGAACAAATACATGGGAACAATTTAATAAATCCTTATGAATAAACATCTTTTCTGGTGTATGATGGGCCACATTTACTGGTTTTAATTTTGACATTATACTTCTTAATTTTTGAACAAATGTATGCGGATCAATTTCTTCTGCAGGTGAAATAAAAAAATCTCCAGGTAAACAAAGTGTAGTACCATAAACCATTTCAGCGGAAGAACAGCCAAGATCTTCTTTCAGTACTGTGCGAAGTCCGAGCAAAACTGTAGGAAGAACCTCGGTCCATTTCATATTATGGCACATCAATGCCGTTTTTAATGATCTATGCCACCTTTCTATTAAACCATTAGCCTCTGGATGATATGGTGTTGTGCGGAATTTTGTTATTCCCAAAATATTAGTTAATGATGTGAACAAGTTTGATTCAAACTGACGACCCTGATCTGAAGTTATTCTTTTGGGAATACCAAATCTTGATATCCAGTTATCACAAAATGTTTTTGCTACAGTTTCAGCTGTCATATCACTCATGGGGTATGCTTCAGGCCAGCGACTAAACCGATCAATGCAAGTAAGACAGTAACGAAAACCATCAGCTAAAGGAAGTGGTCCAATTATATCTATATTTACATGTTCGAAACGATTAGTAGGCAGTTCATATTTGCCTATTGGTGCATGTATATATTTATTAATTTTAGTACGTTGACAAGGCAAACAGGATTTCGCCCAATTGCCACAATCAATATTTATTGATGGCCAGACGTATCTCTGCTTGACTAAAAGTCTACTATTCCTAATACTTGGATGCGATAAATTGTGGAATGCATCAAATGCTTGTTTTCTGAGATTTTTGGGCAGATAAGGTCGAAATTTACCTGTAGACACGTCAAAATATAATTTGCCAAACTCAGTTTGCATAAAAGCTAATTTCAAAGACGTTGCCTTTGATGCTAATAATTCTTTTAGTTCTTCATCAGTTTGTTGCTCCTTTACAAGTACATCGTTACTTATAGTTTGAGGAAAAGTTATTGTATTCATTCGAGATAAGGTATCCGCAACAATATTCTCTTTTCCTGATACATGTTGAATATCTGTTGTAAATTGTGCTATTAGATCCCAATGTCGCACCTGACGTGGGGTAAATTTACTAGAATTTTGTTGGAATCCATAAATTAGTGGCTTATGATCTGTAAAAATAGTAAAAGATCTACCTTCTAACATAAACGAAAAATATTTTACTGATAAGTAGATTGCTAGTAATTCCCTATCGTAAGCGCTGTATTTTTGTTGGGCTGGGGAAAGCTTTTTTGAAAAAAATCCTAGGGGCTGCCAATCGCCATCGCAAAGTTGTTGTAAAACGGCACCCACAGCTAAATCTGATGCATCAACTGCAAGACTCATTTTTTTATTCGATGAAGGGTGAGCAAGAAGCGATACTTTTTCTAAATCTTGTTTGCATTTAATGAATGCTTCAGAAGATTCTACATTCCAGTTTATTAGACTATGATCGTTCTTTTTAGCATTTGTTAAATAATTATGTAAGACTGATTGCGTTTTTGCTGCATTTGGTATAAAACGGCGATAAAAATTAATAATTCCTAAAAATTTTCTTAAATCATTTACAGTTGCAGGTTTTTTGAATTCTTTTATTGCAGTAATACGCGATGAAAGAGGTTTGATACCCTTTGCTGAAATTAAATGTCCTAAAAATACAACTTCTTCTTTGCCAAAATTACATTTAGAAATATTAATGGAAATTCCATAATCATTTAATTTTTTAAAAATTTTAATTAAATGTTGTTTATGCTCGTTTTTATTACGTGAAGCTACTAATATATCGTCAATATAGACGAAACAAAATGGTAGATCTCGCAAAATTTCATTCATAAAGCGTTGCATCGTTTGTGCTGCATTGCATAAACCGAATGGCATAACGACAAATTCAAACAGCCCAAATGGCGTTGTTACTGCAGTTTTCGAGATGTCTGTTTCTTCAATCGGTATCTGATTAAATGCCCGAATGAGGTCAATTGTTGAGAAAATTTTCTTATCATCTAAGTTATAAGCAAAATCGAGTAAATTTGGAATAGGGTATCGGTCGGGAACTGTAACTGAGTTCAATCGA
Source organism: Liopterus haemorrhoidalis (assembly GCA_963971575.1). Classification (NCBI taxonomy): domain Eukaryota; kingdom Metazoa; phylum Arthropoda; class Insecta; order Coleoptera; family Dytiscidae; genus Liopterus; species Liopterus haemorrhoidalis. Next base: position 21,236,097 of record OZ020616.1, on the reverse strand, counting down.
CGAAAATCACCGCAAGCACGCCACGAACCATCTTTTTTGGGAACCATATGTAATGGACTAGCCCAACAACTTTTAGATGGTCTGCATATTCCACTATCTACCATAAACTGGAATTCCTTTTTAGCAATTTCAAGTTTTTCGGGAGAAAGTCTACGAGGTTTTTGAAATACTGGAGGACCTTTTGTTATTATATGATGTGTGGTATTATGTTTGGTATTATTATTGAAAGAAAAAGGTTTTGTTATGTTCACGAAAGGCAAAAGAAGTTCAGAATATTCATCTAATTTAGACATTGTCTTAATAGTTATTGACTGATTGAATTGAATTTCTCCTACGGATCGTTGTAAACTAGTATTGTCTACTAAACATCGATTTCTAAGATCAATTAAAATTCCAAAATGTTTAAGAAAATCTGCACCTATTATGGGTTTAGAAACGTCAGCAATAATAAATTTCCATAGAAACGTTTTTTTAAAACCCAAATGTATTTTCAATATTTTTTCACCATACGTTTGGATGACAGCTCCATTGGCTGCAAAAAGCTGATAATTTTGAATTGGCATGTTTCTTTTATTAGGAGGCACGACTGAAATATCAGCTCCACTGTCAATTAAAAATCGCAGTTGTGTCAAATTGTCAAAAATGAATAAGCGACTATTTTGTACAGCGGTTGAATTAGTCGCCACTTGCAGCCGCTGTCTTAGTTTTTTTGACTTTTAAAATTACAAGGCTTGACACATTTTGTGGCTTTATTTCCAAACTTTGTATGGTACCAGCAAATATTTTGACAGCTGTCATTAGGAAATGAAGACGTTTGATCAAAGTTGCGCTGAAACTGGGTTGCATACTTTTTATCTATTTTATCGACTTGAATACCAAGTTCAGATATTTGTAATTTTAGTTGCTCTATAGAACTCTCTATAGAAGCTGTGCTGCTCGGTACAGATTTATTAAATTTATTTATTTCGTTAATATCACTTGATGTTATTTCAAAAATGTCGTCAGCCAAAATTGCCGTTTCGTCTAGAGAAACTTTGTTTATAGACAATATTTGCTGAGTACTAGTTGGTAAAGCTTGGAACCAGATTAAACGTAAAATATCGTCGCTTACCTTATTACAAGCTAAATTACGCATTTGTCTTAATAATTGAGATGGTTTTTGATCGCCAAGTTCAAGCCCAGTTAAGAGTTTTTTTATTTTCTTTTCATCAGATACGCCGAACTGATTGATTATTCTTTTTTTTAAGGCGAGATATTTATTCTCTGCTGGAGGATCTTTGATTAAGTCACTGACCTGAGCTAAAATACTGCTTTCTATTGTACCTACAACATAATTGTACTTGGTATTATCTGCAATAATTTTGTTCGTAGCGAATTGGGCTTCGATTTGAAGAAACCATAACTCTGGGTCTTGTTTCCAGAATGGAGGTAATTTAGTCGCTACTCTTGACACCTCTTGTTGACTATTTTCCATTTCAGAAGATATCAATTCTGCTTCTTAAATTGTTTTAAACGTTCGGGGTCACCAATGTGGGTGTTTGGATTATGTTTAAGAAGAAATAATTATATATTAGTTAGAAGCTTTTATTAATTGACTTTTTATTTTGACAACACAATAATAATTGAAAATCTCAAAAACATCACTTCCATGACGACCACCGCCACACATACCTTTCTGGCACATAGGTGTCTTTTTTAAATATCTCTAAATAGTTTTCACGGTTATTTTAATTTCCGCCTAAAGGGTTAAAAGGGGTGAAATGAGATTTCAATGATTTTCTAATATCTCTGAGGACCAATAAAATATCGATTTGGTTTTTGCTTATAAAGATTACTAATACAGAGGCCGAAAAACCTATTTCAGGATTTTGTCCTAATCAACACCTAAAAGGGTGAATCTACATTTGGACTTAATTACACATCCCTTCGTATTTCCTGTATTTGTTGAGTCATAACAATTATTTTTGGCTAATGGTTTTTTTTTTTTTAATATCTCGAATTGGTTTTGAAATTTTTTTAAAATTGCATCCCTAAAGGGTGAAATGTGATTTCAAGGATTCCTTAAAATTTCTTAGGACCAATAAGTTATGAGCGATTTGATTTTTGCTTATAAAGATTACCTATACAAATGCCAAAAACTTATTTCAGTATTTTATCCTAATCGACCCCTAAAGGGGTGAATCTACATTTGGGGTGAATTATACGTCCTGTCGTATTTCCTGTGTTTGTTTAGTCATAACATTCCTTTTTGGCACATAGATGTCTTTTTAAAATACCTCGAAATAATTTTGACAGTTTTTTAAAATTTCACCCTTAAAGGGGTAAATGGGTATTTTTTATTCGATAGAACGTTTTTTGGACATAAATACCTGAAATTCGCAAAATATGTTCCACTAAGGAGTGATTTTTCGAAAGTAGACCTCTATGGGGGTAAAAAGGGGGTGAAATATGATTTCAGGAATTCTTCAATATCTCTTAGATATTAACCTCAAAGGTTACTCATAGAAATTTTAGCAAAAAAAATCAGGATTTTGCACTAATCAACCCCTAAAGGCATGAATCTATATTCGGGGTGAATTATAGAAACCTTACATAGGTTTCTATTAAATAGAAACCTACTTAGATTTCTTTTTAAAATATTTAGTAAGCGTGTTGACATTTTTTTAAAATTTATCCCTAACGGGGTTTATTGGTATTTTTTATTCGATAGATCGTCTCTTGACATAGAGACATGAAATTCGGGAAATATATTCCTTCCATGACGCAGCAGCTATCGCTAAGTGTTGACTAAACTCACCATTAGCGATAGATGTTGCGTTAATTTGAATCTTACTCTTAGTTTTAGTCTTGGCTTTAATCGTCTTGAATGAGTACGGGTTTATACAATGTTTTAACGAGTTTTAACTTTTAACAAGTAACCAATGAGACGTCGAGTTTAACGCACGCGCATAGTATCATTTTTCTAAATGTCAAAAAATTAAAATTTTTGGTTATTGACAAATATAACATTGTGTGTAAACATGTACCGAAATAAGTCTAGAAGTGTTGCTGCTATTTATGACCTTATGTTGGCCATGATGGGTGCTTTTAGAATTTAAATCGGGGTGCGCGCACGCGCATGGTGCGTTTTAACGTGATTTACTCCCAGCCGTAGGAAAGTTAGAATTTAGTTATCTTTCAAGGCCAGAACCATAGGACTAAAATTAAAGAAATGTGTTGTATGAACTTGCTCGTAGCGATATGATAGTTTATCTTTTAAGGATAAAATTAAAATATAGGAGTAAAACTAAAGCTATCGCTAAGTGTTGACTAAACCCACCATAATACAGATAGTGATGTTCATACTTCACTTTATTATGTTTATCAGATGCAAGATGGTTAATCTTCGACCTTGTATTGTAACGATGCTCAGGATAGTTTATTATGCCCGGATTTTTATATATGTGTTTTGCAATTGCCCAAATATATGAACGTTCTGTATCTAAAATTTGCATTTCAATAAAGATTTGTGATGATGAGTAAGTTCTAGGTTTAAAAGACATAATTTTAAGTATTGATTTTTGTAAAATTTTTAGATTATTTATATGAAAATTTTAAATTTTGTAAGTGACATAACTTCTCTAATCCTCTTGAAAATAAATATAGATTTTCTAAGGTTAGTACAAACGTTATCAATATGAAAATTCCATCTAAGAAAACAATCAATTTTAATACCCAAATATTTGACACATTCTTTTTTAGTTAATTTTGGACAGTTGTATATTCTAGATTGGCTACAATGATTGTCATGAAGAATTAAACTGTTAAGATCTGACTGTGTTGATGTACTACATGAAAATGTCATAAAATGTGACTTTTCAACATTCATGGTTAACTTATTATAGTCCAACCATTTCGTGATTAACTGTAAGTCCATTTAAGCCAACTCTGCGACTTCTTCAAATGAGTTACCCTCCACAATTATAGCCATATCATCTGCATAAGATATTATATTTGAATTAAGCTCTAGTTTTAATAAACTATTAACATATAAGATAAAAAATAAAGGGTTACTTGATAGTTAAGTATGTTAATTTGATATTTAAGTATGTTGCATTCTATTAGAAAAATAACTTCTGATTAACTTTACTGCCAATCCTCTTATGCCATATAGATCTAATTTGTTGAAGAGTAACTCATGATTCACTGTGTCGAAGGCTTTAGCCAAATCCAGAAAGATAGTTATACAAGGGCGTGAATTATCTACAGTTTTATATATTTTGTCAGTGAGACAAACAATAGCATCATTTGTTAATTTTTGTGGACAAAATCCAAACTGGTTTGAGGATAAGATTGAATTTTCCTTCAGGAATGAAAATATTCTATTAGAAATTAATTTTTCTAATATTTCGCCTAAATTGGAAGTTATAGAAATAGGTCTGTAGTTATTAATGCATTGTTTATCTCCACTTTTATATATAGGAGTTACACAAGCTTTCTTTAATGCCACAGGAAAATAGTCAGCCAACAGATATGAATTAAAAATGTTACAGAGTATTGGGAGAATACATTCCGCAATAGTTCTTATTATTTTTATACTTATACCATCATAACCTCTAGATATCTTATTAGAAAGATTTGTGATAATATTCAATATTTCTGTTTCATCTACTGACGTAAAAAAGAGTGAATTTTGGTTGCGGGATATATTCTCATTGAAGTTATTTGTACTACCATGATTTATACTATGAGACAATTCTTCCCCAATCGTTATAAAGTATTTATTAAATATATTAGATATTTCTTTGCTATCTGTAATTAACTGATTATTGTTTTAATAAAATTATTACTCCCTTTAATAAAAAAATGATCAATGCAGCTTTTACTATCATTAAATGTTCTTGTGTGTTTATTAATATACGATATAAAACCATTGGCGTACAGTATATTTAGATATTTAAACTTTGTATCGTTAAAACTATTCAAGTTTGCCAAGATATCGATATTAATATCCCCACATAATATTTCCGTTTTCTTGCTGCAGTGTGACTGGATATAAAGAGACAAATTAGATAAAAATTCATCTTCACTATAATCAGGAGATTTAATATCGACGTAATACCAATAGATTCACCATAGATTTTAAGTTCTGTTCTATTCTATTATTTATATAAATAATTACTCCGACATTTGGATTAAAACGACTATTATTAAAGTGAATACGGTAGTTATCCATGTTATATAATTCCGGAAATTCTATGAATCTTGTTTCAGAAGAGACAATGATATCAATTCTCCAATGAGTTGTGACAAGAGAACCCTAAGAGCGTCAAAATTTGTATCCAAGCTTCTAATGTTCGTATGAAAAATACTGAACTTTAAATAAGAATTTAGACTATTTACTAAAACATTATAATCAGGTATTGTGTGCACTATATTTGTTAATACGTTTTACTTATCTATTTCATTTAGAACGTTTACAAGCCATGGTAATTTAAATTAACAAGATTTTGATAAGACTGTGATATTTAATTACTGAAATTTTGACCAAAACTATTCTTTATCACATTTGCACTATCAACAGCACTGCAAATATGTTTCATCATGTCATCAGCTTCATTCTTAATTCTTAAGGCCGGGCTGGAATCATCCTTTCTTATAAGAAGTTTGCTGTTTTTAAACCATATGTATTTGAACTCAGATTTACTAGCTTGGATCTTCGCTAAACGATACAAATTTTTATTATAAGGAGTCATATTTTCATTGAAATAGACTGTAGTGCCCAGTGAATTTCCAGGTAATCCGGTATCAGTAATACACTTTTTTTTTTCTGTGAAATAAAAATATCTCTTTTCGTTCTAGATGAAAACTGAGCTAGTAAAATACGAGGGTTTTTATTTTGTTTAGATGAGACCCGATGAGCCACATCTATATTTTTTTCTCTATGGGCATATTAATTTTTTTGGCCAATTTAGATATAAGCTATTTGCAGTCTTCATTTTTTTCTTCATGAAGGCCGTGAATTTCCAAATTTACATTGCGAGAATACTGTTCCGCTTCATTTAGTTTATCTGACAAACTGTTAATTTTTTTCTCATTATTTTGGTTTATCTCTCTTAGTTGTACCATTTCTTTATTTAATTCCTTACATTTATTATTATTTTCCTCAACAATCTTGATAAAACTATTATATTGAGACGATAAAAAAGTAACAGATTTTTCAAGTCCCGCTACAGTGTCCTTGAGGTTGTCCAACAATTGAAGTTTATTATTTAATTCTTCAAATTATTTTTTAATATCTCTCAATTCATTTTTACAGGAACATTTTAATGCGTCCGATTCCGAATTTAACGAACCGCTGCGCGTATGGTGTTTCTTTCGTGTTTGGTCACCGCCCATTCTTAAAGACTTGTCATTTACCAAAATGTGTGAATGAACAGGTCCACTGATAATTTTAGATGCAATAATTTATATTACAACTTTTAAATAAGATTATTGAATATTATAGCTGCACTATTAACAATTAGTTAAAATAAAATAAACTGATTTATAAAGAATTAAATTGTAAATTTTCTGGTATATAATAAACAGTTTTTAGTTAAATTTTAGCAAAATATATTTGTAAAATAACTGGAACAAAATATACACGTGTTAACACTATGAATGTCAATAACTCGTCTAATAGATTTTTTAACATCGCTACCACTTCTGTTAAAAATCGGTTAGATGTAAGATCGCGCTTCGGTGAATCGGTAACATTACACATAGCTTTACTAGCTTTTGAGTTACTGGGCTGTCGCTGTTTTTTGCATAATAGTATATTCTGTAACAAGGTTGGAATGGGAAAATTCGATGCGAGTGTAACATTAACCACGAGCATCGAATTTTCTATTCCAACCGAGTCACAGACCCTACTTTCTCCACGACCACCAGAAAGAAAAAAAAATCACAAATAATTATTTTAACAAACATTTTATCTTAACAAATAATTTATATTACATAACAAATTAATCAATTAATTAAACTTATTTTTTTTATTATTATTTATTTAATTTTAATTTAATTTGCCGCAGATCGGCCCCTATTTTAGTACTTTTAAGGAAGTTGCATGTAAACGTTGCATATATCTTAATGTAACCCTACAAAAACAAAAGACAACAAGCATGGAATAGTTATTCCATAACAAGTGATGGAATGAAATACACGCAAAATGCATAAGAAGATAAGTGCTTTAGAATAACATTCCAAGTCTTGTGTTAGAATATTAACTTTCTGTAGTCAAAATTGGTTTTAGAATTGTTAAATTCTATAGTGGTACCGTGGAGAAAATACATTTCCAATTATGAAAGTCTTTATTTGCTGTCCTGTCCGCAAAACGTGATTCAGAGATATCAACGCATTTTATGTGGAAATCAGAATTACAAGAACCCACACAAGTTAGCTGGTCTTCATATCTGCTAATTTTGCTATTACGTTTAGCACATTTTGTTCCAACCATGTAATGTAATTAAATTATTATATAAAATTAAATTAATAATTAGTTAAAGAGGAACAAGACTCGGAAATATTCGAGACGTTGTAAAAACACTGCTAGTTGGTCGCCGAAGTTGCACGATGCTTACCGAGAATGTTGCCTTCGATTCTTGTCTCTCAAGTCAAAGCAAAACGCAGGTATAAACCTGGATTCGTATGTATAGTGCGTTCGAAGGTGAGTTTGCAGTATAGCTCTTATGGCAAATGGGAGCGGTGTTGCCAAATGTTGTAAAAGTGTCAAATGTGTCAATAATAATAATATGAAAAACTGGTATTATTTATAAAAATCAACTCTTATAAAACTCAAAATAACACTCAACAAAAACAAATGGCCATTTGTAGATTACTGCGTCTTCACAGATCAGCGCGTTTTAGATCTGGCAACGTCGACCAGCAAGAAAAAGATAGCGTCATTCTGTAAACCCATTAGAGAGTATGAAAAAGAACTACTCCATATGCCCTGTACTGCAAACTCACCTTCGAACGCACTATAGTTATCACTGAATTTACTTTTTAACTGACAATATTGTTAATTCTAATTCTGCACAATTATTTAAAATATGTTTTATTTTATGATAACATATATATTTTCACACTGATTTTATATTTTTTCGCATATAATTTTTTTTATATTAATAATAACTTTTCACACTCTTTTTGAACAAATTCGAGGAGTAAAATTTCTTGTGTTAACTGCTAATCTCGATTTTCTCGATTATGGTGTTCCCTGGGTCTGGTGGGTCCAAAGATATTTTGAATAATTAAACACAAATAATTTTGATATTTATAGCTTTATTATATAAAAAGTTAACAAAAACACCTCTTTGGTAAGATACATTGCACAAGATTATCAATATTAAACGCTTATGCAAATGTGGGAGTGGTAATTTCAGAAATAAAATTTCATTATTATTTAAAGTAAAATTATTCAATTAGTTAAAAAGTATTCAATTTATTCAAATATAAGAACTAATCTACTTTAAGATAAACTTTCTCAAATATTAGTTGAGCTATCACATATTTTTCTAGTTAAGCGTTAAAGAGATACGCAGTGAATTACCGGTCGTATATTATATGATTAGTTTGAAAGAACGTTATTGTTTAGATCAAAATAGCAATGGTCAAATATTTACACAGATGCCGATAGGCGACAATATATTTTCAGTGAGATGGACCGCGTAGTAATTAGAGTTAAAATTAATTACTTGGGTTTATAATTTATTGGTCATAGAAAGATAAGTTTATAAAAGGGTTTGTTGTCAATGTGGAGAGCTGATTATTTTTACAACGACAAAGAAATGGGGTCAGAGATCAGATTATTAGCTTAAGAAAAGAATTGGAAAAATCTTGTGAGAGAAAAAGGAGTGATGAATAAACCGTCATCGTGAATGAACCTCCCAAGTATTTGGTAGAGAAACCCGGTAGTTTGTAGTGAGTAAACCAGAAGTATCTGGAAGTGTTGAGGACAGTTTTAAATGAAATAAACGAACCTCGTAACGGGTTAAACACCGTGAGTGTTGTGAGGTGTTTAGCGGCTTGTGAGATGAATACGGTGATTGTGAGGTTTTGTGTTGAGTGTCTCTCATGGGATTTTATAGCCAGCATTAAATTGTAAGTTTCAAATGTAATCAATAACCTTTCGATTCTAATTAAACATTAAACGTAGATTATGTAAAATGCAGACTTTAATTTAAACACCCTTATTCCTCTCATAAAGAGTCTAAGCAACCAACCGGCGGATCCTTTAGATTTTCAGACTTGATACCGCTCGCAAGTCTTGGAATCCACTATGTGGAGGGCCCTTCAAAGTAAGTACCATGAAGTACAAAAGAAATTATTTAAATTCATTTAGTCAACCTTGACGTTTCGACCGATCCTAGAAATGCCCCCACACAGAAAAATAAATAAAATATTTATCATTTAGAAAAACACACAAATTACTGCGGAAATATTGCACAAAATATATCATTTTATACTTGAAATAGTTGTGAAAGGAATTTTATAAGGAAACTTATACAAAATAGTATCTAATAATAAATCAAAAACTTTTGTCAAAAAATCGCAACAATGATAATATACAGCACGCATGTTGCCAGTACATGAGGGTCTTAGTTTGACAAATATATTTTTTGTAAAATTCTAGAATAGTATTATCTTTGAATGCATCTTTCTGATCTGAATTTGACTGCAGTTCCATTTGCAGTTCTTCAGGTATTGTTTCTATTTCAATTGCAAATGGAGCAGTGAGTATTCTAATTATGTCTTCTTTTGCAATAAAATCAGAAAATCTTTCCGCGAATTCTAGAGACAAGTTTTCTGACTAGTAAATTAGGAAAATTTACTATATTATTACTTTTCAGCTGCTCTCTCCATAAGGAAAGTTTTGTCATGAATGTTTTAATATTCGTAAAAAACTCGTATATCATCATATCTTTTCCTTGCATTTTTATATTAAGATCTGATAAGTGGGAAGTCAGATCTACCAGAAATGCAAGAAAAGGGTTGAAATGTGATTTCAAGGATTCCTTAATATTTCTTAGGACCAATAAGATATTGACTTGGATTTTATTTACAAAGACTACCCATGCAAATTCCGAAAAAACTGTTTCAGGATTTTATCCTATTCAACCCCTAAAGGGGTGATTCTACAATCGGGGTGAATTATGCATCCCGTCGTATTTCCTGTATTTGTTTTAAAATATTTCGAAATGGTTTTGAAAGTTTTTTTAAATTTCACCCCTAAAGGATGAAAAGGGGTGAATTGTTATTTCAAGGATTCTTTAATATTTCCTAGGATCAATAAGATATCGACTTGGTTTTTGCTTACAAAGACTACCCATGCAAATGCCGAAAAACTTATGTCAAGATTTTATCCTAATCAACCCCTAAAGGGGTGATTCTACAATTCGGCTGAATTATACATCCCGTCGTTATTCCTGTGTTTATTTAGTTGCAACATTCCTTTCTGGCACATAGGTGTCTTTTTGAAATATTTTGAAATAATTTTGACAGTTTTTTAAAATTTCACCCCTAAAGGGTGAAAAGGGGTGAATTGTGATTTTAAGGGTTCTTTTATATCTCTTAAGACTAAAGACACCGATTTGGTTTTTGCTTACAAAGACTACCCATGCAAATGCCGAAGAACTTATTTCCGGATTTTGTCCTGATCCATGCGTAAAGGGGTAAATCTACAATCGGGGTGAATTATACCTCCCGTCGTGTTTCCTGTGTTCGTTTAGTTGCAAAATTACGTTTTGGCACATAGGTGTCTTTTTAAAATATTTCGAAATGGTTTTGTCAGTGTGATTTCAAGGATTCCTTAATATCTCTTAGGACCAATAAGATATCGACTTGGTTTTTGCTTACAAAGATTACCCATGCAAATATCGAAAAACTTATTTCAAGATTTTATCCTAAAGAACCCGTAAAGGGGTGAATCTACATTCGGGTTGAATTATATATCCCGTCGTATTTTATGTGTTTGTTAAACACATAAAATATCGTATTTTTTTTTTATGAATTATAACTTTCTTTTTTGGCAAATAGGTGTCTTTTTAAAATGTCACAAAATGGTTTTGACAGTTTTTTAAAATTCACCCTTAAAGGGGTATATGGATATTTTTTATTGGATAGAACGTTCCTTTGACATAGGTATATGAAATTCGCAAAGTTGATTCATTCCATGACGTAAGCATCCACTATGAAGGGATTCTTTGAAAGACGACTTCTAAGGGGCTAAAAAGGAGGTTAAATATGAATTCACCCATACAATAATTATAGTACTTTGGCTCTGCTCAACCATCTTACTTCAGAAAAGTAAATTACATCGTCATATTCGGCATCCATATCTGCTAAAAAATCCTTAAATTCTCGATGATTCGGTGTTTTTGATCTAATAAAATAACAGTCGAAATAACTATCTGCATAACATTTTGAAATTGAATATTTTTCACACATAAATTTTCAATATGAAGGACACAATGACATAGGAATAATTCAGTTTTCAGTTTACTAGTCAGAAGCGTAGTTAACCCATTGCGATTTCCTCTCATGGAAGGGGCTCCGTCTGTTGCGATGCTATATATATATATTCTTTAAGAACAGCAATACTTTTCGAATAAATCAAACATATAGGCTTGTTCGTATATAAAACAAAAAAGTAATTATTTGTCCATGAACAGTGGCGGCGCTAACTCTAAAAATCTGGGGGGCAAGAAATTTTTAAGTAAAATTTGGGGGGGCCAGGAGATATTTGAAATAATTTTTTTATTGTTTACACATGAAAATACCTAAAAAAAAGGTCTTCACTTATAAAATTGTTTTTTCTCCAATTCTGGGGGGGGCAACTGGGGACCAGATCACATATAGGGGGGGGCTGGTCCCCCCGCTAGCGTCGCCATTGTCCATGAATCATTGAATTCTCGATTTTTGTCTGATATTTTTCTCTTCTTTTCAACCATTTTAATCTAATAATACGTAAAAACCGTTATTAAAAAATTATATTTTATTGAAAATAATAAATCATACCAAAAATCGTTGTAGCCTCAAATAATAAATCACTTGATATTTAAAAAACGAATTAAATTTTCGCCCAATAAAACCTAACTTACTGTGTGTAGGTACTATTGAGAACTGACAATAACTGAAGTGACGCCTAGCGGATATTTTGGAACTTAACGGAATAGGATTTTGTTGGATGTTGCTCATTTAATTGCATTATTTGTATGTGTTAAAGTGAAGAAAACTTTAGTAAAATGTCTTTAAAATCGCAACAGAAAATTAACTGCAATGTGAATTCTTGTGTATCAAATGGCAAATGTCAAACAATCCTATTCCAATCACCATTTTGTAAGCGAAAACAGCGCCTATATAGGTAATGTCACTTCTCAATACATACATGTACAGCACAGAAAACATTTGCAGGTGTGGTACAGATGAAACATAGATTTGCGCGCGAAGATGATACTAAGATATGCGCGCGCAGATTATGCAATAAGAACAGAGTTCTGAGCGAATTTTCGTCGCAAATGCACGTCTGAGATATGCACTCGACTAAGAAACGGTGTATTTTATATGTAGCTTGTTAAGAGAGATGTTTATTTTTTTTTTTTGCTAGAAATATATTTGAAATACACATTTTATATCTCAATTTGCTTTGCTTTTTTTCTAATATTCAATTTCGCTCTGTGGGTCGCAAAAAAAAAGCTCGAGGGCCGCATGCGGCCCGCGTACCATAGGCACGAGCCTGCCTTAGACTGTATTGTAGCAGGCCGGTTATTTTCTGATTTTGTATCAGAAAAGTTGCTACCATCAAATATGTAGCGAGCTTATGGTATACCGTAAACATATCGAAATGCTTACTTTTCAATTTATATAATTACTAGCTGAAAACCCGTGCTTCGCTACGGTATATTGATGGTCTCATTAGCGTAAAATCCTCAGTTTGTTTTTAACCTTGTGTATGGGTAACCTTCGTAAGCAAAAACCTAGTCGATATCTTATCTGTTCTAAGAGATATTGAGAAATCCGTGAAAAAACATTTTACTCCTTTTCACCACACAAGGGTAGATCTTGAAAAAATCCTTTCTTAACGGGTTCTTACATCAATATGAAGAATGTACTCTCCGAATTTCTTATTTATATCAAAAACTACTAATTTACCCTTTAGGAGTAAAATTTAAGAAAACTGTCAAAACACTATCGCAAGATTTTAAAAAATCAGCTATATGCCAGAAAGTAATGTTATAATTCAAGAAGCACAGGAGATACGAAGGGTTTCTCCCGAATTTCATGTTTCTTTGTCAAGGGACGAATAAAAAATACCAATTTATCCCGTTAGGAATGAAATTAAAACAACTGTCAAAACGCTTTCTAAATAGAAACCTATGTACCAAAATGAAGTGTTATAACTCAGGTTAATACTTTGTTAATACAAAGGTTTCTATAATTCACCCCGAATGTAGATTCATCTATTTAGGGGTTGATTAGGGCAAAATCGTGAATTTCTGTTTTAAACATTTGTATGGGTAACCTTTGTAAGCAAAAACCAAGTCGATATCTCATTGAACCTAAGAGATATTGAGGCATCCCTAAATCATATTTTACTCCATTTCACCCCTTAGGGGTCTAATTTAGAAAAATCCCTTTCTAATGGTTGTTTACGTCATGAAGTGAATGTAAGCCCCGAATTTCAAGTCTTAATTTCCCTTGGATGGTCTATTGAATAAAAATACCAGTTTACCCTTTAGGGATGTAACTTAAACCAGTGGCGAAGCGAAACCTACGCTAGACTTGCCCTCCCATAAAAAAATAAATAAATAAAAAATTAATTAATTTTTTTTTTTTAATATTTAGATAAATCTTCAAAAATACATCAAATTATGTTCTATACAAATTTTTGTCCAAGGCATGGTTTACTAGTTACGAATTAATTATCATAACCATGGAAACGTTACATGCAAGTTTGAAAAAATTGAGACAAATTTTAAATAATTTTACAAAAAAATTTCGAATTTTTTCGTTTTATCAAAAAACGTCTCAAATAAAAGTTATTAGTAATTGTATTTATAGTAACTTTTGTTCAATAAATTTTTTCGTAATATTTTTCTGTTGCTAAATAGTCGCAAAAATCTTAAAATCGACACGAGTAAACTCCCATTTCTAGTCAACCGATCTTCACAAAAAACAATAGGGTTCTTTCCATTTAATAGGAGAATTTTTTAGTACCAGAACGAATTCTCTAAGTTGAACCGTTCTAGAGTTATCGTGTATACACACAGACACACAGACAGACAGACAGACACACACACACACACATACGGAAGGCACTTCGAAAATAGGTTTTTTGGAGTCCCTGGACCATGAAACGTGGTCATCCGTCAAAATCTCGACATCGAAAATTTTCGCGATTACAATACTTGCCCCTTATATATTAAGGTCGGGCAAGTAAAAAACTGTCAAAATACTACTTGTTTTTGAAAAGGTTTTGAAAAAGGTTTTTTGAAAAGTTTTGAAAAAGGTTTTTTGAAAGTTTTGAATAAGGTACGCCAAAAATGAATTTTATAACTCAACAAACATAGGAAAAACTACGGGTACTATAATTCACCCCTTTAGGAGTAGATTGGGACAAAATCCTGATTTTTTAAAAACACTTGTATGAGTAACCTTTGTAAGCAAAAACCAAGTCGATATCTCATTGGTCTTAAGAGATATTGAGGAATCCCTGAAATCAGATTGCACCCTTTTTCACCCCTTAGGCCCAAATTGAACCGTAAAATCCCTTCTTAGTGGGTGCTTGCATCATGAAAGGAATATAGTTACCGAATTACATGTCCAAAGGATGTTCTGTGGAATAAAAAATACCAATTTACCATTTTAAGGGTGATATTTAACAAAAAAAAAAAACATCAAAACGCTTCTTAAAGAGTTTGAAAAAAACACATATATGCCAGAAAGGAATGTTATAACTCAACAAACGCTGGAAATACGAAGGGTTCTATAATTCACCCCGAATGTAGATTCGCCCATTTAGAGGTTAAATGAGGCAAAATCCTGAATTTGTATGTTATTTAAACATTTGTGTATAGCTGTTAACTTTTGTAAGAACAAACTATGATAGATCTGGTTATTATGCTGTGTTACTGACTTTAAATGTCAATTAAAAATATTCCTTACGCTGTAAAACCGACTTGAGGTTGACAAGGTTATGATCATTACAATTAAGATATCATTTTTCATTATGTCATATGTCAAATGGATCGAAATTTAAAAAAAGTGACATTTTTTAATACCAACATGACATACAGCTTCAAAGGTGCAAACTATTAAAAACAAAATTTCCTTTTAGTTTGTTCTTACAAAAGTGAACAACTTATACCGTGCGATCAAAATTTCTTGTCAGTTACATAACAGTAAACAATGAGTTTAAAAATATCAAAACTATATTCTAATCCACAGCTGAATATCTCAATTTAACAAAGAACCAATCAGATTACTTCGTTCTCCCGAGCTCACCCGAGAACCAATGAAAATATATGTCCCTAACTCCTAACTTAATACCTGTTGTCAACTCATTGGCGTGAAGAGAAAAATAGTGTTCATTTAATAATCAATTCGTATAAGGGAATAAAAATATAATGTACGCCGATGTGTACATGTCCTTGGAAATAAGTTTGATATCTAAACACACACACACACACACACACACACACACACACACACACACACACACACACACACACACACACACACACACACACACACACACACACACACACACACACACACACACACACACACACACACACACACACACACACACACACACACACACACACACACACACACACACACACACACACACACACACACACACACACACACACACACACACACACACACACACACACACACACACACACACACACACACACACACACACACACACACACACACACACACACACACACACACACACACACACACACACACACACACACACACACACACACACACACACACACACACACACACACACACACACACACACACACACACACACACACACACACACACACACACACACACACACACACACACACACACACACACACACACACACACACACACACACACACACACACACACACACACACACACACACACACACACACAGATATATATATATATATATATAAATCAGTCTCTTGTTTCATTTTATAAAAATTACATTAATTGAGAAGTGACATTACCGTTGGCAGCTCTGTAATTCAAGGCAATATAGCTGAATTGTCTAATATTCAGCTGTGAATATGCTAACAGGGAACAGGTTAATTTAAGTTAGTTAATTTAATTTAACATTTTTATTTTATGAGAATGTATCTATCGACATTCTAACAAAAAATCAACACTAGGAAATATATAATAATTTCAAACAGTACTACAGTCGCGTAGTACAATATTTGACCACCAGACTGCGTATCCGAGCGTGTTAGTTCTCAATATCTCAATATGCATAAATATTAAAGTAGTAGAAAACTAAAAATCACAAAGTATTTTAGTAAAATTAGAGTACTCTCAGGGAAATACATATCTCTATATTAATACATAATAAGAATTATAGGTAGTTTCGAATTATAGGGTTTAGGCGGAACTAGATTTTCAAATCTAGTACGCCTACTTCAATATATAAAAAATTAGCTAATGACAACTTAAAAAAAATTAAATTGCATTTAGTTCCGCTTAAAGATTTGTAATAACCTATACATACAATAAATATGTATAGGCTGTTTTATTGGTTTAAGCGGAACTAGATTCTCAAATCTAGTAACTTTTACCGATTGATTGAAGCTTTTGATTATTTTGTTTAGGACAACCTACTTCAATCTATAAAAAATTAGCTATTGACAATTTAAGAAAATTTAAATTGCATTTAGTTCCGCGTAAAGGTTTGTAATAGCCTATACATGAAATAAATATGTATAGGCGGTTTTATTGGTTTAAGCGGAACTAGATTTTCAAATCTAGTAACTTTTACCGATTGATTGAAGCTTTTGATTATTTTGTTTAGGACAGCTTAAATAAACCTATAAAAAAATTAATTAATGACTACTTAAGAAAATTTAAATTGCACTTAGTTCCGCGTAAAGGTTTGTAATAGCCTATACATACAATAAATATGTATAGGCGTTTGTAGTCCAGTACTCTAACCAATGAGGAGTGAGCTTTATATTTTTGAATATTCGAATATGCCCGAGCATTCCCGATCTTAGCGAGATAAACCATTCTATTTAAGAGCGCGTCGATTTTAAATCCGAGGGCTAAAATATTCAATATATCGCATTATATATGTTAATATTTTACTTACTAAAAATGTATATAAATAAATATGTTTCATCAATAAAAACATCAAAAAAATCGTACATCTAATACCAAGAAGTCGTACATCGTACACATGCAAAAATAATCGTACAAATACGATTTAAATCGTACATCTGGCAACACTGATTCGTACTAGAGATGGGAATTTCGGCTCAGTTTGCGGAACCGGATCAGTGGAGGTCGTTCAGTTTGTTGAGCCGGTTCATTGATCCGGCTCAGTGATCCGGTTAAGTAAACATGTCTCCGAAACACAGGACGGTCGTTAGTTCGTAGGTAGAAAGTCGCTTAGAGCCGGTTCTTGCAATATATAAACTGTAAATATGATCCCGAGACACAGGTCGGTCGGTTGTTCGGTCGTAGGTAGAACGTCGTTTACAGCCGGCTCTTGCTTAGAGCCGATTCTTGCAATATATGAACTGTAAACATGATCCCGAGACGCAGGTCGGTCGGTCGTTCGGTCGAAGGTAGAACGTCGCTTAGAACCGACTCTTGCTCAGAGCCGGTTCTTGTAAACATGATCCCGAGACACAGGTCGGTCGGTCGTTCGGTAGAACGTCGCTTAGAGCTTAGAGGTAGAACGTCGCTTAGAGCCGACTCTTGCTTAGATTCGGTTCTTTTAAACATGATCCCGAGACACAGGTCAGTCAGTTGCCGGTCGTCCGGTCGTAGGTAGAACGTCGCTTAGCCCCGACTCTTATCTAACATTTTTGAAACAAGCAATTCACTTTATGTAGCTACTGTATTTTAAACCAGATGTGTTAAGTTTATGGCGATGTTTATTGCCCTTATAAATCGGACATCTGGGATTTGGGCAATATTTTTAATATTTTTATATAGTATGGTTGTAAGAAAATACAGACTAACCCTATTAGTTTCAAATAAACTGCCCTACAAATTGATGACAAAATACACTTTATGATAATACATTACAAGCCAAGTTCTCGCGAAGTTCAACATGACATCGATCCAGATCCGGATCACTCCGGTCACTGTTCACAATCGCCCGACCAATCGTATCCTTGAAACTTGAAACTATACAGTGAGCCGTGAGCCAGCTCATTTCAATTTGGTGAACCGTGTCACTTCGGTCAGTGTACTGAGCCGGCTCAGTGAGCCGGTTCGTTCATGAACGACCCATCTCTAATTCGTACCCACCAGCGCCGATGGGTACTATTCTACAACTGCAAACCCAGCAATATTCGTGACTAAATAATCAAATAAAATTTCTAATACAAATAAATAAAATGATAAGTGACTAAATAAAACTAAGAAAAATAAATTACTAACTTAACCTAACCGAAAATTTTACAAAAAGTAAATTTATTTACCTAAATTTGCACCTAAAATAGACTGCTGATACATGGATCGAGCCCTATTTCGAACATTTTGCTAAATATCTGTTACCCGCAGTTTAGAGCTCGTTCAACTTAACTTCATACTTAGCAAATTTCAGT
Organism: Liopterus haemorrhoidalis; assembly: GCA_963971575.1. Lineage (NCBI taxonomy): Eukaryota > Metazoa > Arthropoda > Insecta > Coleoptera > Dytiscidae > Liopterus > Liopterus haemorrhoidalis. Next base: position 21,217,252 of record OZ020616.1, on the reverse strand, counting down.
GACGTCAATTACTTTGATTTGTTTTTGACTACGCGTATTGTGCGATGTTGTTTGCTTATTTCCGTTATTATTATTTATTTCTCGTACGTTTCAAGGTAAATAATACCTATACCGCATACTAAAATAAGTAAAAATCTATTTGAAATAAATGATTGTGGAAGCCAAACACACATGGCTTCCACAACAATTGTTTAAAACCCTTATGTACGTCAATATGGGGTACATTCGATTTGACGCTCCGAGCGTTCCGAGCACGTTCTGTACACTCAAACATGTTCGATTTGACGCTCGGAGTACACTCAATTTGCATTCGTTTTGCGATCGAGCGAGCATTTAGAGTGCGCTCTATGTGTTCGGGGTTTTAAGACCGAGCATATGGAGTATGACGTAAAAAAGTGGGGGAACGGCGGGAAAGAAATGAAAGTTTAAAATTAAATTATAAATAAAATAAAAATAATAGCCTTAGACAAATAACAATAGACAAATAATATTATAGTTGAAGGTAATGGGATTCGGACCAGTCAGAAAATAAAAACAAATTTATTAACTTCGCTAACGTTTCGATTTTTATTTTAAATCTTCATCAGAGCTTAGTTAATAGTCACGAAATAAAATAACAATTGTAAAATTAATAACGAACACATCATATTGTCCGGTATTGAACTCAGAGATAAGCTTATCATGACTGGTCCGAATCCCATTACCTTCAACTATAATTACTAACTTACGGACGTAACTCATCTAATCAAGACAAATAATATTGTTATTTGTCTATGGCTACAGAGTACGGCCATTTTATGTATTTGTGACGTTCTGTAAACAGCAAAAAAATTATTAAAATACTCCGTGCATAAAATTAAAATGGAAAAAATTCATTAAATTAATTCATTAATTACTATTTAATTTTTAATTAATTTTATTTCTTCATCATTGAAAAAAAAAATCAGCGAAAAACCGATGTATATAATTTTGATTCATGACTGACGTGAACTAATCTGACAGTAAAAACGCCGCCTAAAATTGTAGGGTTAGATTTTATAAACATTACGTGACAAGAACGCTCGCTCCGTAAGTGCTCTATTCATGACGTCACCATCAACTGTTCGTTCAGCGCTCGCTCTACTCTGTACAACTCACAGAATATCACAACTCGAATGCACCCATGATCAGCTGTTTTCTCGCGCAGAATTGATGACGTAATTTATGATACCCTGTGCTGAAGTTAAGTTGAACCACAGAGTACAGTATCAGAGGTGTTAGTCCCATGTTAGAAATTGGCAACACGAGCGCGAGCGACATGGTAGCGTCAGGCAGTACTAAACTGCATTTGTCGCTCGTGGCGGGAATTTCAAATCAGTATTTAACAATTTATGCAAGCGTTTCGAACTATTTGGTTCTCATCAGTGCGATGTATCCTGATATTACATGATGACATGTCGGAAATCGCAGACGCAGGCATAAAAAGCATACTTAATTAAATTAATTTAAATAAATTAGGCAAATTAAATAAATTATTGAGTTATGCCTAGTAGATAATTTATCAAAAAATAATTTATTAATGCCAAAATTAAAAGGTATATTATGCAAAGATTTTATAATAGTGGATTTGGATGACATGATCATAAAATTTTGAAGAAATTTGTAGCATTTTGGGCTATTTTTTATGAAGTGCTAGGTAAAATGCTTCATCTTTTAAAGAATATGATAGTAATTTTTTAGCAGCATTTTTAAATTGAGACTATAAATGAAGCAACTGTAGGGCTCAGACAATTTATTAAATTCTGAAATGCTTCCGTCTCCATTAACTTACCCACATGTGATGTTTTCATTTTCTTAATAGTTTGCCGTAACTTACATATTTGTGATCACTGATTGCGATTTATATTGTAACATAATTGTTTACGAGGACTTAATGTTTTCAAAAGACTTTAACCAAAGACTTTATCTTTCAGCACTTTTGGGCATACAAAAAAATGTTTGTTAGTGTAGTCACCATCAGTAACGTTATGAAAATACATATTATTACATTCGGGCACACAACAGCCATATTATGTACGTCCAGGTAGTACCATTATTAGTCCAAACACAGTTTATAACACTTACAAAACAATATTTTAAAAATATCACAACTGCCCGTTACGAACGTTTTAACCCTCCGTTACACGCGGCTGATCTGACAGATCAGAAAAGTATATTTTTAGTTGCCAAACTGATGTGATTGGCAGCACTGAATCAAGCCTATTAGTAGCTTCCTAGCATTCATATAGGAGTGAGTTGGTAGTGTTATGGTGTTCACCAAACTCTTCAGAGTTCTTTTATATTAATTTTTGATCTATTAGATCACCGCGACAAAGATCGTAAGTTTTTCGTGATATTTATTTTCTTGATTTACTTAATTCTTTTTGTTACAAGTATATGAGAAAAGACCCTATTGAAGTTTTTTTATTTTTATTTTGCTGTGGTGATAGTAAAAATGGTTTCTGATCTCACAGATCACCGCGTGCCATACTTGTATTCAATTCACTATGGATCGTTTTTCACTACAAAATGAGGCTGATATAGACGAGATAATGCGAATGCTGAACGAGGAAGATGATGAGGAAAATCAAGTTCCAGGTGAAGAAGAAACAGACACCGATGAAGATGCTTCCGAACAAGGTATTAGTTCAGATATTGAAAGTGACAAAAATGAATCCGATTCATCAGGAAGTGAAAGTGATGGGTATGATGACGATTATTATTTTGCCCATAAGTTGAAAAATAAGAAAATTATCAAACGCATCAAAGTTGGATTTAGAAGAACTCTATAGTACGAAAGGGGATGGTGTCGAGATTTTCAGACTTACTATGGGCATAAATCGATTCCGATTTTTGATTCGCTGTTTACGGTTTGACGACTACGACACAAGGCAAGATAGACGAAAATACGACCGGCTTGCAGCAGTTAGAGACTGTTTTGAAAGATACGTTGAAAACTGTTCAAAATGGTATAGTCCTGGAGAAAACGTCACCATCGACTGTAATGTTTATTAAAATATATTATTATTATTTTACATCAATATTAACAACCAAAACTATTTTATATTATTTTCTTGACAACCTCTGACAACGTCATCCTAATGTTTTCATGACTTACTATATCATTACATCTCCCCTTCTGTAACAAAATAAAAAACAATTTAAATAAAATATTTTGCTAAAATCTAGCTCTTTGTGCAATGATGATTTTCTTTCTTCTTAATTCGTTCGCTTCTTCTTAAAGGCTGCTTAGCTTCTTTTGTTTTCTCATCAATTCGTTCGCTTCTTCTTACAGGCTGCTTAGCTTCTTCTTCTGTTTTCTCAACTTCATTTTTCTCATTATTTTCCTCGTTATTTACTGGCTTTACTTGTTTATCATCATTATTATCTCCGGTGTTGTCTTCAATTTTTTGCTTTTCGCCAGTTTCTGGTAAAGGTTTAAGAACACTTTTGTTTCTTCTAATTTTACTACCAGATTCATTTTCTAACCAATAAGAACGGGGTGTTCCTGCTTTTTCTGTTATTTTGTATTCTGAATCTCTATCTTCGACCCATACTATTCTACCTGGTTCCAATTCTTGTCTTTCTTGAATTCTGTGTCTATTATTGAAATTTTTAGCTTGTCTTAATTTTAATTTTTCTTCATTTTCCTTGAATTTTTTATAATTTGGAAGTTTGGGTACAAGATTTTTTCGTAAAATTGGAATCGTCGTTCGAAGTTTTCGCCCCATAAGCAATTCAGCTGGAGAGTAACCTGACTCTAAAGGTGCTGCATTATAGAACAGAAATCCTAAATTACCTTCCCCACTCTTAATTATATTCTTAGAAATCTGTACTGCCTTTTCAGCTTGACCATTAGATCTAGGAAAATGTGGGCTGCTAGTTATAATTTTGAAAGCATTTTTCTCTGCAAATCTTTTTACTTTTTCTGATACTAGTTGTGTTCCATTATCACATCTCAACAGTTCTGGAATTCCATGCCGTGAAAATATTTCTTTGAATATTCTAATAATTTCTTCACTCATTAAATTTCTTAATTTCTTGCATTCAATAAATTTTGAAAAATAATCTTGAATAACAATGTAATTACTTCCATTGTAAGTAAAAATATCAGTTGCTAATTCTTGCCATGGTAAAGAGGGCAATTTAGTTGACATTAAAGGCTCAGTTGAATTTTTTCGTAATTTTAAACATATTTTACAATCCTTGATCATATTTTCAATGTCAGTATTAATATTTGGCCACCAAACAGTCATTTTAGCCAAACGCCTCGACTTCGCAATTCCATTGTGTCCATCATGTAATTTGCTTAAAACTTCTTTCCTCATCGTTTTAGGAATGAATAACCTATTCCCCTTTAAAATTATGCCTTCTTTTGAATAATATAATTCATCTTTATAAATTTTAAACCCTTGCAGTTTGTCAGGACTGTTTTCCCAACCAGCTGTAATACATTGTCTAATATTACCACAAGTTTCATCCAAATCTTGTGTTTCCTTTATTCTTCTAACTCTTAAATCTGAAATTGGTAAATTTTGTACAACACAATTTATCTGATTTTCAACTAGATTTCTTTTCAGTTTTTCTTTGCTAGTTTCAACAGATTTTACTGGTGCACGGGATAAAGCGTCTGCTACATAAAAACTTTTCCCTGGAACATGTTTAATGTCATAGGTGAATTGCATCATTCGCATTCTGAATCTCTGCAATCGAGCTGTTAACTCATTTATTGGTTTATCTGTGAATATTCTAATTAATGGCAGATGATCAGTGTTAATGGCAAACTTCTTACCAATTAAAAAACAGTACAATCGTTCACAAGCCCATGTTATTGCCAACGCCTCTTTTTCTATTTGTGCATAAAACATTTCTGTGTCAGTTAGGGCTCTCGAGATATACATAGTAGGTCGCCAAATTCCATTATTCTGTTTTTGCTCTAAAGTAGCCCCAATACCATAACTTGAGGCATCAGCTGATAACCGTGTATCTTTATTCACATCATAATTTGCGAGTACTGGCGCCTGCATCAAGAGCTGTTTTAAACGTTCAAATGTTTTATTGTGCATATCATTCCAAATAAATTCAGTATTTTTCCTTAGCAATTCTCTTATCGGCTTATTTACATCAGCTAATTTAGGTACAAATTTTATTAAATAATTATACATACCCAAAAATCTTCTTAATTCTTTTAAATTTGTAGGAGCTGGTAAATCACGTATGGCTTTAAATTTAGCTTCATCTATCTCCAATCCATTACCACTTATCACGTAGCCTAGAAACTTTACTTTGCAAACATTAAACTCACATTTTTTTTTATTCAGTACAATACCAGCTTCTTCTAGTTTCCTACAAACTTTGAATAAATTTTTATTGTGCTCCTCTTGATTTTTTCCAAATATCAAAATATCATCTATATGATGTACTACTCCATCAAGACGATCAATTATTTGGCCTACTCGCTTATGAAAATGTTCCGGTCCTGAAGACACTCCAAAGGGTAAACGTTTATAATAATATCTCCCAAAAGGAGTTATAAATGTCGTTAATTTGCAAGATTTTTTTGATAAGGGAATATGCCAAAACCCACATTTTGCATCTAATTTTGAAAAAACTTTAGCATTACCTATTTTTGCTAAAGTCTCATCAACAGATGGTAGAATTAATCTTTCTCTAATTAAAAATTTGTTTAGTTGAGTAAAATCTGTACATAATCTAATCTCACCTGCTTCTTTTTTAGCCACCAAAACAATCGGAGCACACCATTCTGTTGCCTCTGTGACTGGTGCTATAATATCATCTTGCAGCATCCTGTCAATTTCATTTCTTAGTTTCTCACGCAGGGGAATAGGAACGCGCCTACTTGAACTTACAGCAAAAGGCTCAGCATTTTCTTTCAATTTAACGTCATATTCTCCCTTTAGTTTTCCTAATTTGTTTTTGAACAAACTGGGGAATATATTCGTAATCTCTTTCGTTGTTTCTAAATTCTCAAGAAATGCAATCATTTCCAATTTCTTTAAAGCAGGCCTACCTAATAATGGCTCATTCAACATGTTGACTACATATACTTTTTCTTGAATCATCTTTTTTCCATACCGCAGTTCACAAATCATGCTCCCATCGGTAAAAATTTCATTTTGACCTGCACCAAAAAACTTTTTTTTTGTGTTTCGTAATTTCTTATGCTTGAAAATTTTCAAGTATACATTTCTCGGAATTATCGTTACATCTGCTGCTGTATCAATTTTAAAGTTAATTACTGTACCATCTAACTTAATTTTTGTTCTCCATGGCGTACCGTCTCCTCCAGTAACAACATCAACAAAACAAGATTCATCAGAATCAGAATCTTTATAATTTTCTTCTAATATATCTTCTAGTTTTCTCCTTCTGCACATCGGAGCAAAATGACCAACTTTTTTACATATAAAACATGTAGCCTCTCTTGCAGGACACCGTCCAAATTTATGTGTCATTTTACCACATTTATAACAGGGAAATTTTCCATTTTCTTGATTTTGCACGCCATTTCTTTTCCGTTGATAATTTTGATAGTTCCTCTGATTATCCTTCCTTAGCTTTACCGCATTTATTACTTTTTCCTCTCCATTGTTACGATGTCTTAGTAACCCTTCATGTTTCTTCACTGTTTCTGCCTGCCTGGCTTTCTCTATTGCTTTTTCTAATGTTATATCTGACTTGAGCTCCAATGACTGGCCAACTTTTATGTCTTTTAACCCTACTATGAGTCTATCTCTAATAAGCTCTGGCTCTAAAACACCATAATTACATTTGGATGCCAAGCGATGTAGTTCTGTTACAAATTCTTCGACACTCTCATCGTCTTGTTGTATCCTAGTGTTAAATTTAGCTCTATCATATACTACGTTATGCTTGATAATAAAATGATTTTCAAAAGCTTGTGTAACCTTGATATAATTATTTTTATCTACCTCTTCTAATTTGAACGAATCCATTATATCCTCCGCTTTGTCGCCCATTAAATATATAAAACTAGCCACTTGGTAGCTTTCATCCATTTTATCGAGACCACTTATGATCTTGTATCGATTCCACCTTTTGAACCATTTTGGCCACTCCTCTGGTATGAAACCAAAATTCGACGGTGCGTCTATTCCATTGATAGCACAAATCTTTTTACTACTATTACTATCTCCTGAATTCATAGTGTTATCACCTGACACCATGTAATGTTTATTAAAATATATTATTATTATTTTACATCAATATTAACAACCAAAACTATTTTATATTATTTTCTTGACAACCTCTGACAACGTCATCCTAATGTTTTCATGACTTACTATATCATTACATCGACGAAATGTTGGTTGGCTTTAGAGGCAGATGTATTTTTCGGCAATACAACCCAAAAAAACCTGCAAGATATGGATTGAAATTTTGTTCACTAACTGACGCCAGGATCCCATATACCTACAATTTGGAAATTTACGCGGGAACCCAGCCTGATGGGCCTTTTGCTTTAGATAACTCACCATCTGAAGTCGTGAAACGTCTGGTGCTTCCTATAAGAAATTCTGGAAGAAATTTAACAGTGGATAACTGTTTTACTAGCTATGGCCTTATAAACGAATTGAAAGACATCAAAATTTCCATAGTAGGGAACTCTGAGGTCAAATAAACCACAGATACCAAAGTGTTTCAAAAGTAAACAAAGAGAAGAAAAATCCTCGATGTTTGCTTTTCAGAAGGAAGCAACATTAATTTCCTATATTCCCAAGCCAAAGAAAAATGTATTCCTTTTGTCAAGTCAGCACTTTGATGACACAATTGATGAAGAGACGGGTGATAACAAAAAACCCGAAATAATAACTTTCTACAATAGAACAAAATGCGGAGTAGATATCATAGACCAGATGAGTGCCGCATATGATGTATCTAGAGCTACAAAACGCTGGCCAATGGTAGTGTTTTTCTCAATGTTGAACACGGCAGGCATAAATAGCCAAATTTTGTACACAGGCAACAAAAATAAAATAAAAAACAGAAGAACATTTTTATGGAATCTTGCAGTTTCACTGATGCAAGAACATCTTGATAGAAGAAGGAGCAGGAACACAGGGCTACCTATACATATTTCCCGAGGACTAAAAAGGCGTCATTCGGACAATTCTACAACCACTTCAACTAATAAGCAACCTGAGGAGCAAACCGATCAAAGAAGATTGGACTGCGTTCCATGCAAAGTAGTAAAGAAGAGGCGCCTTACAAAATACAAATGCCATGTGTGTTGCAGACCGCTATGTCTGGAACATTCTAGAATGAGATGCAAAAGTGATTGTTTTGAGGACGCAGACGGTAGCTCTGATAGTGAATAATTGTTTTCTTTTAAGCATTTTATTGTAAGTTAGCTTTTTGTAAAGTTCATTTAGAAGTTTAGAATTGTTTTTGGTACATTTTTGTATGGATAATTATTTTTGAGTTTTTTTTCAAGTATTTTGGCTCTTTATTATGAAAAAATATTGTAAGTTTGCTTTTGTTCAATATTATTATAAGGTACTTACTAAAAATATTATTTGGTGAATCATTTATCCTTTCAAACCCTTCAGTAGGTCGTCAGGTTCTAAAAAGTTTGATTCGCCTATTTTTTTTGTTTACATGATCTGTCAGATCACCGCGATAAATATGACACTATTTAGAGCCGCGGGCAACGTAGGGTTAACGAAATGTAAGGTTATAATCATTTTTAAAATGACAAGACTAAAATTCGACTTCTGCGCCGCCCTATCCGCAGAGGTCCGATATACCTCTCTTTGTCACTCGTGTTGCCAATTTTCCCTATCTATTAACACACCCCTGAGTTGAACAAGCTCTAGCTTATAAAATTCCAAGCTCTTGAAATAGGGAAACAAATTTAAGATCCCAAAACCACGGCGTTCAATTTTTAACTTCGTTAGAGGATATATTTGAGTTATTTTATAAGTTATTTAAATATATGTGCACTTATTTGTTGATAAAACGGCAAAACAAGTTCATAAAATATTGCACAATAAATTTATTCATATTGAGATGTAACATTACCGTTAGCGGAGCTGTAAAACAAGGCAATATAGCTGAATTGTCTAGTATTCAGCTGTGAATATGCTAACAGGGAACAGGTTAATTTAAGTACAGTACATTTTTATTTTATGAAAATGTATCTATCGACGTTCTAACAAAAAATCAACACTAGAACATATGTAATAATTTCAAACAGTACTACAGTCGCGTAGTACAATATTTGACCAGCGTATCCGAGCGTGTCAGTTCTCAATAATTTTATATACAGTGACTGTATAAAGACAGTGTGGCCATACGATGGTCTCATTTTCTATTGGTCGAGCTGAAGTCCGCCATATTTCTTCCAACTTTGTTACAGATTATATATGGTTTACATGTGTTTAGCTTGTGTTTCAACAGATTTAAGTGATATTTTCAAATAATATACGTATATATATATAGACGTTTAATAGTGAATATTGTTGTGTTTGTGATGAGTAATGAGTAATGTAGATAATGTAAACTGCACATATTTTAAATTGTCACAAATTAAAATTAAAAATAATGAAACGTTTTGTTATGTTTAGGTTTAAAATTGCTGGGAAAAAAAGGCTAAATGAACATAAAAAACATTATGCCAATAAATCAATGGATGGCTTCACAATTATAAGAAGTACTTACTTTCATTAATTTTAATGTTATTCCATGCTGATTTCATTTTATTTTTCACTTGACCATAATTTTATTTGAATAAATGCATAATTGAAAATATATACATCAGTTTTCTTTATAAATATATCATTTATACCATGAGTTCAAAAAGAAATTGCATAAAGGTTGGCTATGGAAAATAAAAATAATGTCAACAGAAAGCTTTAGAATTAATTTACTGAATTAATTAAATCACTCTTGTTGTCATAAGTTATTTATTGTTACATAAAGCTTGTAGTATACATTATTTTATTTTTCCATAGCCAACTCTTATGTAATTTCTTTTTGAACTCAGGGTATATAACATGTTCTGCTTATTCTTTTTTAATATGAAAATATCCTATTTTTTTTTTTTTTATATAGACATGCGTTTTCCCAAAAAGAAATGTTGGGTTCTCTAATTTTTATAGAACCTTATCATCATTTTTTTCCTATATTTTTATTCTAACTCTAATGTCCTGTTTGAACTTGTTTTCTTAAATTTAAAATATTCAAATTAAAATGTAACTCCCGTTTTTATAAAAAAAATGTTTTAGTTTTTATAGGTCCTCAAATAAAATTATAAAATAATAAAAACATATCTCTTTTATTTCCTTTCATGTCATTTTTTAAGAATTTTTTTCATTTGTTTTATTTTTATGTTGCAAACATATCAAAAAAATACTTTCATCGGTAGGCAATTTTAATATTTATCTTAATAAATGTTGAATCGTATACATGTTTTTTCTTAACAATAAATTGATATTCACATATATATACACATAAATACGTAAAACTATTAAAAATTTAAGAAATATTATAATATATTAGGATATATTAACATTTATTCCATATAACCAAATACAAATCTGGAATAAACATGGCGGCTACAGTTCATATGGCCACACTGTCTTTATACAGTCACTGTAATTTTATATAGCTTCACAGCTGCGTAACAATAACTTTGAACATCCTCTATCGAAGTTAAAAATTTACCGCACTTGGTGTTGGGATCTTAAATTTTTTTCCCTCTAACCTATGAATATTTTTTCTGCCTTGTAAAATGAATGCGTATATGACATAAATCCCAGAATGAAATGTACTAAATGCTGACCAAGTGCATGTTCTGTATGTTTAGTGCATATATATATAAACTGTTTATATATATATGGTTTTGTGCCTCGGTCAATGAATCTAAATTTTTAAAAACAGGTTATATGGGCTTGGGTCACCGGTCCGAAAAAAAAAAAAGAAATTAAGTTGGGAACACTGAAATTTTGCCAACTGTAATGAGAAGTTACTAGTTACTAGAAGTTATCCCTATTACACGATAACAATGATGAAATTATTGATTTTATCATAAGTTTTGTTCCATAAAATTCCAATATAGTACTCTTATAACACATATAACATCATTATATTTCCTACAGTAGTACTACTATATTTTTAACGATTGCCTTCAAATAATAAATTTTAGTTCTACAGATTTTGCCTCTACAATGTTACCACTAGATAAAAGTGAAATGTTTTTCCACTTTTTTTTTGTAATATTGTCGTAATGCACGCAAAATAACGCGCACTACAAATTAAAATCTGTTTTATAATTAAATACTTTAATTGAGCATATAAGTAAGAACATATTGATCCATGAAATACGTTTCTATTATTGTAAAGCGAATAATACTTAGAATTGGAGAGAAAACAAATATATAGATTATTAATATAGTTTAAGAAAAACATTAAATTGAAGGAGTTCAAAAGTGTTAGAGGCCAAGAATAAATACGCCAATAATAATTCGAAACAAATATCTCGAATATTAAAGACATTTAATTAAAAAAACGCCTTACATAATAACTGATATTTTTAAATCTGATATATCAGTAGAATATAATTTTACCTACGATAACCTGGTCTACAAGATATGCATGGAAATTTAGAACATTTAACTCTTTAACTGATTTATTTTTATACATTTTTGCAATGAATTTGTAATCAGTGATTTTTAAACTCTGGTCCGCGGGTAAAGGCCTTTAAGTGATTAAATTTGTTTTATATTGGAACTAGAAACTGTACAACTGCGGATTGGATGTACATGAATGATATTAATTATAAAAAGGAAATTAGGAAATATGTAAATCCATTATATTTAAAATAACATACATACAGCGACTTGAAAAAGAGGATAGTGAGACAACTATAGTCTCCATATAAATTATATTTAACCAGAACTGTTAAATAATGATTATTTTTGTAATCAATTATTTGTGGAAAACCATTACTCATATAACCGCAATCAGAAATTTGATTGAAATTACCTAAATAAACAGAATACAAAATTCTTGATACGATTAGAAATATTCAAAAAGTAATCAAATCTTTTCAAAACTATGTTAAAATTTGGAATTTTTCATATTCTCAAAATATTTAGGTCTACGGCCAACATCGCTCTTAATTTTCGCTTCCCTTGAAATAAAACATTCATAAATAATAATCAATACACTTTATTATTCTAAAAAAACATTAACTTTTTCTTACATTAATCTTCACAAAATATATAAATCTGACGAAAAAAAAAAAAAAACTGTAGTTGTAGCCCTAATTATTTTAATAATTATCATACAATTTGTTGATTTTTAAAAATTGTTGATGTGGTCATTTGCCAAAAGTAGAAACTAAGTGAAATCTTTTTCTGCACCTGTTATCCTACTATTCATTTTAACAACCAGTATGAAAGTATTTCAATATTTTAAGAACTGATATGCTCGTACCGGTTGAATATTGTCACTGCATAAATTTAAGTATTGTAGCATTTTATTGCAAAAAAATATAATTTATTAAGATTTTCGTAGGGTAAAACAAACTACATAATTAAAAAAACACCACACTATCCAAGACATATAGTTACAATTTTGTTAATTTAAATCATTTAATAATATAAAACAAATGTAAAATAGTTTTTGTATTTTTGACGTTTAAACATTCAACAAACAATAATAACAACATTAACCATAGCAACCCTTATCCCTTCGCACTAACAAACTTGGCACAGTGGCGTCCCGTTACAGCCTCCCCCTCAAGAGGTGATGTCGGAGGGATCAGCTCTTGATATAGAACTAGGGACGACGGTGTTGAAGGTCGATGTGTTGGCATCAGCTACAGGTCGTTTCGTTTTGGACGGCCTCGGGCGCGTCTCTGTGATGATACTGTTGTGACAGGAGGTGTTTCACGTCGTGGACGTCCTCGCCGTGGAGATACACGTTCGTTCATCACCGGGTTTTCCTGAGACTCCTTCTCCTTGCGAGGTCTTTCTCGGCCTCGAATTGGTCGGATCGGAGCAATTTGCTGGCTGCTCAACACGTACGGGGTAAGTGCTGTGCTATGATATACGCCAAGAGGCGTAGTTGGATCAGCAAGAGAGGCAATTTGGAAGGTAGTAGGGGATAACTAACTGACTATTAGGTACGGACCGTCACGTCGAGGTGCGAATTTAGAGGTGTAACCTCTCGAGGCCTTACTTAACGCGTGTACTGTCACTAGTACCTTATCGCCGACCTTATATTTAGGTGCTTCTCGGCGGTGGGCATCAGCATATGCCTTTGAGTGATCCTGTTGTCTCTCTTGATTTTCTCTAGCCTGAGTTAGAGTTTTGGCTACCCGTTTTAAATATGGCGTGTTTTGTGGAACAAAATTGTCTTTGTCCAATATTGCACGCAAGTCACTTGCAGCTGCGGTGGGTAATTCTACCTTCACTGAGCAAACGTCTTCACCAGGCGGTCGAGATAAGGTGTCGGCAACTGTGTTGCTGCGACCCGTGGTGTAATCTATGCTCAGGCCGTACGACTGTAGTTGGAGGGCCCACCGTGCAAGGCGGCCACTCGGTGATCTTAAAGACATTAGCCACTTCAGCGGCTGATGATCGGAGATCACGGTCACTTTGGCTCCGTCTAAGTATCCACGAAAACGGTCCATTGCCCATAGTACCGCAAGAGCTTCGCGCTCGGTGGTACTGTAATTTCTTTCGGCAGGCGTCAAAAGTCGACTGGCATATTCGACGGGGTGCTGATCCGGGCTCTCCCCCTGCATCAGAACTGCCCCAAGAGCGTAACCGCTCGCGTCAGTTCTGAGCACATAAGGTGAGTTCGGGTCAGCCTGTTTGAGGATCGGTGCCGTCGTCAGCAACCTTTTGAGCGCAGTAAATGCTTGTTCCTGCTCTGGTCCCCAATGCCATTGCACGCCCTTCTTGGTGAGCTGACTGAGTGGACGAGCGACGCTTGAATAATCAGGCACGAATCTTCGGAACCAGGAGCCTGTCTGAAGGAAGGTAAGTACTTCCTTTACATTGCGCGGGTTTTTCATATCCGCGATGGCAGAAATTTTCTGGGAGAATATATCTTTAAATTCCGTCAACAACGCTTCTAAACGTCGCTGTTTTTGATCCATGTCCTCGCACACTTCTCCATTAGAAACTACATTGACGTCGCTAGACGGACGGATTGCAATGTTCGGGTCCTCCTCGAACTGGTACGTCATGTACGGCTTATCAGCAAAATACCACAATTGAGCTGAAAAGTCCAATATAATACCAGCAGTCTTAATGAAGTCGATACCTAGCAGCATTCGGCTATTGACGTGCTCGGGCACCGCGAGAAGTGTCGTCGGAATAAGACGTCCGCATACAGATATTTGGACATCAAAATATCGAACGTTTACGTGCTGTACTTCTCCATCAGCCAGTTTCAAATCCATTTTAGCTGTCGTGTACGGGTGTCCCCTATCAATAAGAATTTGATGTAGTTGCGCACCCGCAATACATCTGTTGGCACCAGTGTCGAAACAGGCCATACCATTTAAACCGAAAATTTGTATACGCACCATCGGTCTATTCGTACCTATGTCAGTAGAAGAATGAACAGTGGAGAATTCTAGGCTCTCCTGCACAGAAGGTGAAGGTTTTACTTTTGAGGGATTACAATTTGGACAGTTGCTTCGCACATACCCCGGTTGTTGGCAGCCATAACAATTAAATTTGCTCTTACCAGATCCTTCAGGAAGCGGCGGTGTCTTTACGATCGGAGCATTGTCTCTGCGAGTTTTCTTTCTGCAGTCGGCTTCTACGTGACCAAATGCCTTGCAGTAGTTGCACCTAAGCCGAATCTTCTTTTCGGCTCCCTCTGCAGAAGTCGTCTTGGCCGTGGTCGCTGTTTTCTTCGCGGCATACTCTCGCTGCGACGCTTCAATGTCTCGCGTTTTTGCTAATAATTCTTGAAACGTGTTGAAGTCTGCGCGAGTAATGCGTTTGCGGATGTCACGGCGTAAAAGTCCATACAGCATATCCAAATGCATGCGTTCCGGAACGGCGTATGGCAGTTGGGCCACTAGAGAGCGCACGTGGCACACGAAAAGTTCCGTGGTTTCACCGACATCTTGCTCGCGCGAAAATAACTCCCGAAATATCTGCGGTGGTGGCAACTGGCGAGAATAGGCATTTTGCAACACTTCAATTGCGCTATTCCAGTCTATTATGGTGCTTTTAATTCCTCTCCACCACGTTGCAGCGATCCCTTCAAGGAGGATGGGCAAACCTCGCAGGGCGTTGCTATCACTTACGTTAGCACAGTCTTTGTATATTGTAATGGCATCGATGAACGCATCAACATCAGAGTCGTCCGATCCATTAAACCGTGCGGTGTATTTCGCAAAATTACCGGGCTGTGGCGCGACAGGCGGCGGACTAACACTTCCGCGCGTACTGCGGTCACTCGCGGCGCTTCCAATACTGGCAAGAAGTTCACGAAATTGCACATCCGTTAACGTAATGGTTGATGTGTCTGTTGAAGTACCCGTTTTTTCCATTTTGGGCGGCATTTCACGAAGACAGCGCACTCAAAAGTCTAAGACGGTTAAAACGTTCAATAAAACACAGTTTATGGCACAAAACGTGAAAATAACGCGAAAAGTCAAAATATCTCAAAAGTTATTTCCAGCAGGTCGGAATACAGTCAAAACTTTCTTCCATTCCACGGGTGATCTGTAATCGACGCTCACTTTTCGCGGCAAAACGTTCCAGTTTTGTCACTTCCACAATTTTGGATGAAAATTCTCAGTTCACTTATGTCACGGATGTTTATTATATCAGTAAACTGATAGCGTAGACAATAATTATGAGTTTGCTGGCCTCGAGTTCGGGCGCCATTTGTAGCATTTTATGGCAAAAAAATATAATTTATTAAGATTTTCGTAGGGTAAAGCAAACTACATAATTAAAAAACACCACACTATCCAAGACATATAGTTACAATTTTGTTAATTTAAATCATTTAATAATATAAAATAAATGTAAAATAGTTTTTGTATTTTTGACGTTTTAAACATTCAACAAACAATAATAACATTAACCATAGCAACCCTTATCCCTTCGCACTAACAAACTTGGCACAGTGGCGTCCCGTTACAGTATTTATTACAATATATATAGTTTAACACATTGGTATGCGAATTTTTGTGACGGCATGTCATGACAATGTTTATTTAATAATTTAAAATAAAAATACGCCGTTAACCTGCCAAATTAAGGTAAGCTTAGAATTGCAATAAGGCGTTTACGAAAACTCTACCGGCAGATACCAGGAACATCAACTGCGTTCGAAAACAAGTTCGGTGAACGTGTATAAGCATGTAGCTGTTTACCGACCGATAGATTTACTGGGGAAGATTTACTATACCCCACTCAATATAACCTTATTCTAGCTAAACTATTCTAACATAACTAGTATTCTGGCTAAAGCCTAGCCTAACCTAACCTTTTTAAGGATTATTTAAGCCTTCTGTATAGAGGCAGCACATAAGGTTATGTTCAGTGGGGTATAGTAAAGATTGGCCGATGTACCATATCCACCGGTAGAGTTTTAAGTAAACGCCTAGTGATTTGGCCAAGATACACTTTAGGTATGCATATTTATATATAAAAAGAATGCTGTTTGGATAGCAGGATCACCAGACCTGTCTCTTTTTCACTAGTTTATTGCACTGTCATTTATTATTTAATTATTAAAATTAATTTAGTTAACTACAACTTTTATTATGTCTTTCCATTTGAATCCGGTCGCAGTAGCACTACAAATATTGTAAGTCGCAGTAAGAAAACCATTTTCACTGTGTCCAGCACGTATTTTCTCGTTCTGATATCCAGGCCTTATAGTGTTACATCGGACAGTGTTTCTTTGTTCCTCATTTTTTATTACATTTGACCATCTTATATCAAGATTCATTGTAAGCAACGGTTTTGAAAAACTTCGCAAAAATAATCTGGAATACAGAAAAATATTTAAAAAGTTTCCCTCAGTAGTCAAAACCAACATTTTTTAATAATAAATAGTTTAAATGTCATTTATAACATTATAATATATAGCTACTTACATTAATTATTTAAAATATGTACATATGTTTATTAAAGGTTAAACAATAAATGACATATGTATCAAAATTTACTAGTAGTTCTAAGTTTTAATAATAAGGTCTAAATTAATATTATATATGAATAAACCATATGTATTGATGTAATTTACTTTCTAATTAATGTTCTTGGTTGAATGTTACTCTACGGTCCGCTCGAACTTCATTCAATTCTATCCCCTCTCCTACTACTATCGTAAGTGACATGCATGCTCAAGACACTAAATAATTCATGAGAGGATAAATCTGACGCTCGATTGACACGTATACGCATGCGTTCCAGTGTAGCGGGAAACAAGGATTTTAAAATAAGATTATGTGTTTACCACTGTTGTGTTTACATGTACTTATATGCAGGGCACGTATTTTTAAATACATTGAAAATGACTGTTATGTGCTTAATTTGCAATAAAATATTTTCAAAACAATATATTTATCATTTACAAAGTATTCATAAGATAAACTTTAATGGTAATCGACGAATTTGTAAAAACTTTACAAATAACCCTTGAAGAATCAAAATTTATAGAAATGATTTTTTACTTTCGGACAATGACATGAAAAAATTTGGTGAATATTTTTTCACAAATTATTATGAGAAGCCCAATCTTTGGGCTTATACTTATAGAAAATGTTTAAAAATTAACACTAATATTCACCTTGAATCCATGCATAAAACTTCACAAAACTATAAAGTATTTTTATTTAGAAGCAAGAAAAGTGCAACGTTTAGATAAAGGTATTTTTGCAATTGTGAATTTAATTCGAGATAAAATTACAGAATAATCAAAATAACTTTGGAATATGATATAAGCATAACAGCATCAAATAAATTTCTAGTAATTGGGGAAAAGAACTATGAAGTCACTAAACGTAAATCTTTATGCTGTAAATTAATATGTAATTTTTGTAACATCTGCGTCCACTCATACAATTGTGAATGTCCTGATTATTACATTAAACATACAATATGTAAACATATTTATTTTGTTCATTTAAAATACGGAGATTCTTTGAAGTTTCATGAACTAGTTGAAGACATATGCAATAAAGAAAATAGGACACATCTACAAACATTAAAGAAAAATAACAACACACCAAATGATACATATATAAAAGTAAATGCAATGTTGAAAGAAATACAAGATGATCATTTAAAATTGATGGAAAATAATGATACGGAAACTTTAACAGAAGTGAATGACCACTTAAAGAAAAATTGAAACTTGATGAAAATTAATAAGGAAAAGAAAAAACTGAAACGCCAACTAGATACGAGAAAATTTGAACCAAGTAATAAAAAAATTAATAAAAAATAATTTCTCGTACTACAATTTAGTACCAGGAAAAAAGTAAAGAAGTTGCATATTTAAAAAAAAAAAAAATTCAACACAAGAGTAAGAAAATATTATTGAAAAAATACAGAAGCAACATTTTTTTGTCTTAACTGTGTGAGCAGTTACACGCACGTATGTACGTGTAATTTCATTCATTTTATCTCCTTTGTTTTTATTTAAGCAAATTATAACTTAAGAATGAATTATTTGTAGCTTAAGAATAATTTTATGATTAACGACAACACTGTGATATTTGTTTTTTTTTTTTTCTTGTTTTGTATTATTGTTCATTAGCTATGTGCTGTTCTATTAAATAAATAATAAATTGATGATTATTATTGTCTTATTATATTATTGATGTATTAATGATAATCTTAAACATATTTGCAATAAATCAGAATATTATTATTTTAATCTCAGTCATTTTGAAGCATGCGCACATGTGTCAATCGAGCGTCAGATTTATCCTCTCATAAATAATTCAAGGATTATCAGTGGTTCTAAAACAATGGTTTCTGGTTTATAAATTCATATATAATGATACACAGTTTTAATTGAGCTAATATGGGGGAAAATAAAGTACTATGCACTTAAAAACAAGATAATTAGGTTAGATTTAGTTAGTAAAAGTCTAAAACCGAGCGGAGCGAGTTACCCATCTTCTAGTTTAATGACAAAACACTCTTAGGTTAGGTTAGGTTAGTAAGGGTTTGGTTAGAAGAAGCCGAGCGAAGCGAGCTACCCATCTTCTAGTTTAATGACAAAACACTATCGTAGGTTAGGTTAGGTTAGTAAGGGTTTGGTTAGAAGAAGCCGAGCGAAGCGGGCTACCCATCTTCTAGTTTAATGACAAAACAAACTCACACTAACATAACAATGCCACAGTAGCGTAGGTCTATTCCCTAGTTATACCAAGACTGGTCAGTACGTTTTAGAACCACTGGTAAAACATGTGTCTTGTCGTTTACAGCTAGTAGGTGGAGTGGATAGAGTTGGATGAAGTTAGAGCGGACCGTACAGTAACATTTTACCTTACGGATTTTAGAAATGTTATCCAATAAACACGGCTTCTACTTTTCACATATTTTTTTATTTTTTCGAAGTTGGGAACACTTCCCTTATCAGTTTTAGTACATTTGACACAGACTCGGTTATATGACAAACAGAAAAAGGTTGGCAAATCAGTTTGTTTTAAAACGTAAACTATTAGATACATTTCAGCTCGTAAAGAAACATTTTAAATATCAAATATAAGATTAGAGAACTTAAATTATTTTAATAACAGCTGATGTAAACAGTGTTTTCATTTATTGCTATTTGTGGGTCCATTATTATAATATTAAAAACATACAGTCTGTTCCAAACGGTTAAGCGGAACTATATTTTGCAATCTAGTTACTTTCATCGTTTAAATCGTGCTTTTCGGCCGTTTTGTTTAAGCTTTGTAAATCATACTTACAATAAACATTTTTTGGTGATTTTTTTCATCATTTTAAAATGCCATTTTCTTTATATGTTAATTTTTTGTGTCATTCTTATTACAAATTTCCCAATTATTTATATTTTTGTCATTAAAATATATAAAAAAATAATTTAATTTTGACATATATACTTCGTTTCCATGGTTTCATTGTTGGAATTTTAAATTTTGACATTCCAACGTGGAAAATGAAATAACCCTAGCAAGGTCCCTTCTCGTGACAACTTAAAAGAACTAAATTCCCATTTAGTTCCGCTTAACCGTTTGGAACAGACTGTAAACCTTTCATTTACCGCAGTAGTTCCAAAAACAACCGTTAGGTGTATTGTATAATTTTTCAAATAAAAGTATCGCACAAGTAAGTGATTACATTGTTTATAATCTACCAAAGGGCAAAGATATCAAAAATCATCTTTAAAATATAGTTATTACAATTGTTTAAAATCATTTACTTAATTTTTAGTGAATTATCACATATTTAAAGATTAATCTTGTCAAAATAAAACGTAAACAAAATTTTATCACAAGTTCAAAGTGTAAAATATCTCAAACTAAATTTTAAGTCAGAAGTGAAAATGTACTTACCGGTGTTCTTTTTAATAAATTTAGTGTTGTGTTCTTCTCAAGAAATCCACTATGAACCAACATGGGACAGTCTAGACTCTAGACCGTTACCTACCTGGTACGATGATGCAAAAATTGGAATATTTATCCATTGGGGTGTATTCTCTGTACCTAGTTTTGGATCGGAATGGTTTTGGACTAACTGGAAATCTAATGTGAAGCAATACGTAGAGTTTATGAAAAATAATTATCCACCAAGTTTCACTTATCAAGATTTTGCTAAAGATTTTACAGCTGAGTTCTTCGATGCTGAAAAATGGGCAAATTTGTTTGATTTATCAGGAGCAAAATATGTGGTTTTAACGAGTAAACATCATGAAGGGTATACTTTGTGGCCTTCGAAGTATTCATTTAGTTGGAACGCAAAAGATATTGGACCGAACAGAGATTTAGTTGGGGAGTTGGCTGCAGCTATTCGAAATAAAACTGATATTAGGTTTGGGTTGTATCACTCTTTGTTTGAATGGTGAGTATAAATGAACATTTGAGATAAAATAAAAATTATAGTTCATAGAATGAATATTTATAAGTTAATTAAATATCACATGGATTTTATTTACATATTTTAAAACTGTTATAGCTTGTACGCACGACTGATTTTTATCCAGCAAGCGGTTGCAGTTTTTTAGATGCTTTGAATAGAGCACACTGTAAACAGTGAGGGTGAATACATGACCAGTTGATGTAACGCTGTGGCAACGCTATATTTTTAGCGGCCGCGGTTGATAACTTTAAAAATAAGCCAATGTAAACCCTCTAGGATGTAAACAGATAATTCAAATGCATGTCCAACAGAATAGCCATTTTTTTTTTAGTTGAATTCTGTATCTTCTTCACTAACCACATCGTGTTTAGGCAGCACTTATTATTAATTAAAAATGGAAGATTAGTTTAATATCTATTGGTAGGCTGACCAGACGTTCTCTTTTTTAAAGTATTATACTCTTTTCTACTTAAATCCTCTTTACTCTTACTTTTTATAAAAGAACTCTCAATATACTCTTTTTCTTGCTCATCAATCACTGAGTAAGGACCTTTTTTTATTCTCTCATCATTTGTATTTCCAGAGTAAGCATCTTTTTTTTTTTTTTGCTCATCACTTGTATTTCTAGAGTGAGGACCTTTGCTACGGCTCTGGCTACAAAACATACTCCATTTCTGTAAAAAAATCTGGTCAGCCTACCTATTGACAAATTAACCTGTTAGAATTAAACCAGTGTAAACAGACAGAAGCGGGTACATGACCGACAGAATAGCTGTTAAATTTTTCCAATTACGTGCTGAACACAGTCTCAAAATATTTAAATCAACTCAATCAGTGTCATTCTTTAAAGGAATTGCGCAAAAATACATGCTGTGCACATCAGTGGTGTACGCAGAAAAATATTTCGGGAGGGGGTGTGATTTTTTCACATTGAAATTTATTCGTATTGAAAAGGGCGCAGTTTTGAAATGCGATAATTATAATTTAAGTACTTTTCGAATTTTGGGGGGGGTATCCCCTAATCCCCTCTGCTTACGCCACTGGTGCACATGTTAAAACTTGTTAAAGTCGCATAATTCAAATTCACAAAATTCGCAAAATTCGGATAATGTAAATAAAGACAGATATCCGCGGATTGCAGAGCTTTGCAAATACATGCTTCGTATATACATATTCATGGACAGCAATTCATCAAACGTATTTTTACACATCCCAAATACTTCTTCAGATAAGCACACAAGTCCTTGCATAATTTATTAATCCTTATCAGAGCCGGCGCAAGGGTCTGTGGCGCCCGTAGGCAAGATTTAAATGAGCGCCTCTAGGCAGGGCGTGACTAGCTTTTTTCGAGCATGTCAAATGAGGACTTAAAAAAAAATCTTCCGTTTTAAATTTCAAAGACCTAAAAAAGGGTCCTCACTTCTAAATTTCAAGTGAAGACATAAAAAAAGTTCCTCACATCTAAATTTCAAGCGAAGACCTAAACAAAAAAAGGTCCACACGTCTAAATTTCAAGTGAAGACATAAAAAAAAAAAGGTCCTCACTTTTTCTTACATTTATTTGGCATTGGGCGCCCTTTCAAATCTCACGTCAGCGCCCCCTAGCAGCGGCTCCCGTATGCCTAGCATGGCCGCTTCCGCCGGCTCTGATCCTTATTAATTTATGTCAGCGTTTCTCAACCGAAAACGTATAACGGACCAGTAAAATATTTAATTTTCAACCGCGGACCACAAAAAATAAATGTACTATTAACTATATTTATTGTATGTGTAGACTACATATTATATCTCAGTAATAAAAAATCACTGATAAATGAACAAAAATCACTAAAAATGTTCAAAGGATCATAAAAAAACTCAAAAATAATCATGTGGAAACCTTTTCGGATCATTCAAATTTTGCGAAGGACCACCAGTGGTCAAAGGGCAACCACACTGATAGTTTCCAAAGAAGTAGTCTCTGACTAATTAAAGGGTGCACCCACAATGTTTTTCTTCAGTTTTTACGATTGCGAAGAAAAAGCACAAATTTTTCTTTGGGGGGGGGGGGATAGCCCCCCAAGAAAGAGGGAAATACCAAATGTTTCATCACCATGGTCAAATATATGTATTTAAAAATAGAGATGAGGACCTTTTTTGTTTTTAGGGCATCACTTATATTTCAGAAGTGAGGACCTTGTTTTTATTTTAAGTCATCACTTGTATTTCAGGCCCCCCCAAAATAAATTCCCGTGTGCGCCACTGCTGTCAAATTTGAGCGAATAGTGAGTGTGACTTGAGGCCAGTAGCTAGATACCTGCCTTAAATTTGACTCATTTAAGATTTTTCTTTATATAAATATAGAGATATATTTGTATCAATGTGGATAACGATTTTTACTTGCCCGACCTTAATATATAAGGGGCAAGTATTGTAATCGCGAAAATTTTCGATGTCGAGATTTTGACTGATGACCACGGTTCATGGTCCAGGGAATCCAAAAAACCTATTTTCGAAGTGTGTGTGTGTGTGTGTGTGCGTGTGCGTGTGCGTGTGCGTGTGCGTGTGCGTGTGTGTGTGTGTGTGCGTCGCAGTCGTCCACTATTCTACATTTTTCCCCATTTTAATGACAGTGACTTCTTTATCACAAGCAGTGATGGGCGCGTAGAATACATGATGTAGACTAATGTAGATTTTACGCGTAAACATGTCAAGTAGAATATGCCTTTGTTTACGTGTCGAATGTAGAATGTAAACTGTACATGCGCAGTACATTTAAATGTAATATTTGAAATAATAGAATGGTAATTGGCATCTGACACTACCGATAGAGGCGCTACTGCATTCACATCATGGCTGACTTTGGTAGGATATTTTTGACAGGTTCAATGGTAAATCCATGTGATATTTATTGAAACACACGGGAACACACTCTAAAATGGTCTTTAACTGTCTTTCCACTTCTAAGAACATATTCCCATGCTTGTCACAAACTCGACTATCCTACAACCGTCAGTTTCTCAAAATCTCACTAGAGGCGCTTCAGTTATTGTCAGTTGACAATAGTTTAAATTTACTTTAATGTTTATGTTTATTTCAATTTTATGTAGTTCTAATTACATATATTGTTTCCAAAAATGTTATCTCACAAATCGTATGTTGTTATGGACTATATAAATTACTTGGTTTCTGTCTGTATGAACTATTAAAGTAAAATTAAAATTAAAAGTTAGCAGTTGTTTTAATCAGGAAGGATCAGGAAGCTGTCAAAAATATTAAATTTGAGTTCTTTACTTCTTCTTCTACTTAAAACTGGCGGTATTTTATTTTTTAAACGTTACATAACCTCACTTTTCATTATTCTACGCTAGATTCTACGTGTCTACACAGTCTACACTTCTCTACGCTGTCTACGGTAAATTTACACGTAGACGTAAAAAATTCAAGTTTACGCGTAGACGCCCATCTCTGATCACAAGGTAGGAATTTCATAAATATAATATTTATTTTGGTTCAAATTTTGTTCACGTACCCATTGAAGCACTTATGGCGGGTTGCTAATGTAAGAGTTTTCTCTAACTCAAGTTAAAATCATTTGTTTTCATATCTTACAACATACAAAAACAAATGATTTTAAATCGAGTTAGGGATAATTCTTACTTTAGCAACCGGCCATTAGTAATTTTGGTTAAGAACATCCACAGATATTATGGACCAAATTTAGTTATATTGTTGAGTATTAATTTTATTAATTGTTTAAATATAATTACATATACTGCAAAAGCTGTTTTATTTAAAGTAAAGTTTATACCTAAGCCTTCGAAATGGATACGTATACAGAATTTTTACCCTTATTTTATGTTACTATAAAAATAATATTCAATTTCAGTATGAAACGAAGAAATTTGAAGAAAACAGCAGTTCCGTCACAAATATTACCAGATATTATTCATGGCAGTGTATCAACATCAGTGCCATCAACAAGTACTGCTACTACATCAGAACAAGAGGAATCAAGAAATCGTGTTAAAGAATTCACGGATGTGCCCGTTGTCGACGAGTTCTGTCAAGTAGAAGAAGAATTGGAAGAACATGATGTACCTGAGATAGAGGCTGCTAATGCTTTACTAGATTTAGTAAATACTGAGAGCTCTGATAAGCCTGTTAAATTTAGTGACTTTAGTTGTCAAGTTAATACACCAGAAAAATTAACTCTGCTAAATTTTATCAAGTCTGAAAGTGCCTTGACAAGTTTAACAGGTTTAAATAGCTTTAAATTATTTGATACAATAGTTTCGTCAATTGAAGAGGTATACGTAGATATACGCATACATAAATTGACAATACGGGAACGTGTTTTTCTAACATTTGTTAAATTGAAACTAAATGTTAGTTATTCAATTTTGGCAGTTCTTTTTGGCTTGACGAATACATTATGCAAGACATACATTCTAGACACAATTGATATATTGGCAAAAGTTCTAGAATCGGTTATTTATTTCCCTTCAAATGAAGAGATTTATAAAAATATGCCGATAAGTTTCCAAGATTTTCAAGACACCGTAATAGTGCTTGACTGTATGGAAATAGTTACGCAAACTCCAAAATGCTTATGTTGCCGTATTCGATTCTATTCACATTACAAGGGCGCACAGACAGTCAAGTTTATGACTGGTGTATCACCAGCAGGCCTGATAACTTTTGTTAGCCAACCATATGGTGGACGTGCATCAGATAAGATCATTTTTGAAAATAGTGGTCTTGTCAACCAATTGAAAGAGAACTCGGCTATAATGATCGACAAAGGTTTTTTGGTAGACGATATTTGTAGAAAATATAATATAAAAATATATCGACCAACATTTCTGCAAAGAAAAAATCAATTGGATGAAAATGAAGCTATCTTCAATAAAAAATTAGCAGCAGCTCGTGTCCATATAGAAAAGGTCAATCAAAGGATAAAAGTATTTAAAATATTGGGTGGAAAGCTGCCTTGGGGATTGGTCCCCCACATAGATAGGATATTTACTATTGCTTGTGGAGTTACAAATTTATCAACACCCATTTTGAGTGAAGATAAATTTTTAAAAGAATAATTTGTAAATTTTAAAACCTATTATACTTAGAATTTTTATGTATTATAATTAATCATTTCATTATGCTGGTTAATAAAAATATTTTTTTATTTAAATAATTAGTATTTATTTATTTATTTAAAAATCCTTGTCACATGCAATATGTAGCATATTATTAAAAAAAATTGTTTTTACAGTACGAATAATTTTTTCGGTATATTGATAATCGTATGGAATTTCTATTATCATCATACTTTTATCATGTGAACAATAAATCACAAAATGACAATACGACACATTCAACAATGACATTCCTATTTGTATTTGAGCATAATACTTATTTTTAAGTGAAAATGTGTCATTCTCTGATATAATATAGTTTAAGTCATTTAAAATATTTCCAATACTTTCTGATGCTCCTGGAAAAAAAAAAAAAAATTTAAATCTTAATTTAATTTTCAAAAATAACATTTACCAGAAAATGGACACTTTATTTCTAATAAAGCTTCAGGACGTTCTTCGACATTAAAAATGATGCCGTCTGGAGAATAACCCAACCAAGGATTATATTCACTAACCACTAGACCACATTCAACCACTTGCGAACCAGTCGATTGAATATATAATTCTCGTGCATTCTTTTCCTCTCTCAAGCCATGTTCTATATATTTGTTACTAAAAGATTTAGGAAAGAAATATGTTCTGGATTTCTTTTTCCAGTCCAATCCATTGTAAGTGTATAGTTCATAAATCCTCGAACCAGTTACCCGAAACTGTCGCTCTTGATGCCAGCAAAATTTTGAGGATTTAGTTGTCTCGATTATTTCATCAGTATCATATAAAAATTTTTCCTCATATGTTTGTTTGCAGAAATCATTTACAAACTCGATTTTGCTATTAGATAATTCCATCATTAACGGAGATTGACAAGCATTACTTAAAATATTATAAAAATTAAAAGAGCCATCATTTCTTGATAAAGAAGGCAACTTCTTCTACCAACACTAAAAGTGAATAAGAACAATTGTATCATATTACACAATTTATATACTATTAACATTAAATACCTATTCAGGGATACAGCAGAGTTTTCTAAATTTTTTATAAACCGTAGCCTGAATTTCTCCTTATCAATATTAATATTAACGTCGCTCCTCTTTTTGTTAATGAAACAAGGCATTTTAGGGACAGGTACTGCTTTATATGTATCCCGTGTTTCAGATTTTTGGGAGGACCACGCACATGGAACAATTCCTCCAATTTATCCAAAGAATTTCTAAAACATAAAAAAGCGGTAGCAAACAAAAAAAAATCGAATTAAGTACAATGTCAAACATTCAAAAAATTACAACGGCTTAATTATGCCTTAATAATCAAAAACTATGTACCCCTGGTACACGATAATAAAACAGCTGATATAGGTATGCTTGCATTTTCTGCTTTTTCCTGCCTTACAGGTACAAATAATATTTTCAATTTTATATTTATTATCGCATATCTTGCAGATCCCTGTTATGGTGTGTGAGTTTGATTGTAATGCAGAAGTCTGTAGGCATAATGCATAAATCTTTATGAAATCTCTGTTTTCTTCAGTGACCCCACACAATATTATATGTCCAGCATTGTAGACTTCTTCCCCTTCGTAAACAACACGGGAATTATTATTTCACCCAATATAATTAAAATAATCGACAATGGAAAACTGTGCCGCCATAACCTAAAACTAGATTACAAAATGTAGTATGTAAGATGTTTACAAGTAATGTCACTTAAAAAAATGTCCTCACAATACGTGTGTATACTTACTTGATTATAAAATTTTAAAACAAAATCAGAAAATCGCATACAATTATTTATTTTTTGTCGTTTTTTGATACACTTTTCGCTATTATTTACTAATAAATGTCAAGTGTTATCTGTTTTACAGTCGTTTCAAAAATTTCCGCGTGGCGCTACGATCTTAAAATTTTTCCCCTATAGGAGAAAAATTTTAAGATCGTAGCGCCAAGCGGATTTTTTTGAAACCATTCTAAATCAGATACCACTTGACATTTACTAGTAAATAATAGCGAAAAGTGTATCAAAAAACGACAAAAAATAAATAATTGTTTGGGATTTTCTGATTTTGTGAAGTGACATTACTTGTAAACATCTAAAATACTACATTTTGTGATCTAGTTTTAAGTTATGGCGGTTTTCCATTGTCGATTATTTTAACTGTATTGGGGGAAATAATAATTCCCGTGTTGTTTACCAAGGGGTAGAAATCTACAATGCTGGGCATATAATATTGTGTGGAGTCACTGAAAAAAACAGAGAGTTCATAAAGATTTATCCATTATGCCTACAAACTTGTGCATTACAAACCCACACACAATAACAGGAATTTTCAAGATATGCGATAATAAATACAAAATTGAAAATATTTTTTGTAGTCACTATCATTAAAATGTAATGAGCAAACTTTGATACAAGGGCTCACTTTTTTTCCAATTTTTAAATTGTTTATCTAAACATCGCGTCGATTCCTAACCTCTTGCTTTCCCAATTTTGTTTCGAACCATACGGTGTCTGATATTAGTGGAAACAAATGAAACGATATTTCCGGGTTTCTTCTTTTCAATGAATTGCACATAGGCACACAACAATATGTATTATACATTTTTCAATGATTATAATAAAACTTTAAAAACAAACTTCATACAAAACCAATACACAAAACGAAATGTTATATGATGTACACAAGTTCATGAAACGCTCACCAGATGGTAGGGTGCTTAGCTGCAATTTACAGTGACTGTATAAAGACAGTGTGGCCATACGATGGTCTCATTTTCTATTGGTCGAGCTGAAATCCGCCATATCTCTTCCAACTTTGTTACAGATTATATATGGTTTACATGTGTTTAGCTTGTGTTTCAACAGATTTAAGTGATATTTTCAAATAATATACGTATATTTAGACGTTTAATAGTGAATATTGTTGTGTTTGTGATGCGTAATGAGTAATGCAGATAATGTAAACTGTGCACATATTTTAAATTGTCACAAATTAAAATTGAAAATAATGAAACGTTTTGTTATGTTTAGGTTTAAAATTGCTGGAAAAAAAAAGGCTAAATGAACATAAAAACTATTATGCCAGTAAATCAATGGATGGCTTCACAATTATAAGAAGTATTTACTTTCATTAATTTTAATGTTATTCCATGCTGATTTCATTTTATTTTACACCTGACCATAATTTTAGTTGAATAAATGCATAATTGATAATATATACATCAATTTTCTTTATTAATATATCATATATACCATGAGTTCAAAAAGAAATTGCATAAGGGTTGGCTATGGAAAATAAAAGTAATGTCAACAGAAAGCTTTAGAATTAATTTACTGTCTGAATTAATTAAATCACTCTTGTTGTCATAAGTTATTTATTGTTACATAAAGCTTGTATTATACAGAGTGATTATTTAATGGCGAGACGACGTCACTGGAAGTTTTAATAATTTGCCGTTTTATACACATCGTAGCAGGCGATTATGCGCGCATGCGCATAATCTTTTTTTCTTCATAATCATAGTTACTATAGTCATAGTATTCACCAGTATTTCTGCTAGACAGCACGTAAAATTCGGTGACGTCGTCTCGCCATTAAATAATCACTCTGTACATTATTTTATTTTTCCATCGCCAACTCTTATGTAATTTCTTTTTGAACTCAGGGTATATAACATGTTCTGCTTATTCTTTTTTAATATGAAAATATCCTATTTTTTATATATATAAACATGCGTCCCAAAAATTAGAGAAATGTTGGGTTCTCTAATTTTTATAGAACCTTATCATCATTTTTTCCCTATCTTTTTATTCTAATTCTAATGTCCTGTTTGAACTTGTTTTCTTAAATTTAAAATATTCAAATTAAAATGTAACTCCCGTTTTTATAAAAAAAATGTTTTAGTTTTTATAGGTCCTCAAATAAAATTTTAAAATAATAAAAACATATCTCTTTTATTTCTTTTCATTTCCATTTTTAAGAATTTTTTTCATTTGTTTTCTTTTTATGTTGCAAACATTTCAAAAAAATACCTTCATCGGTAGGCAATTTTAATACAAGGTGTCTCAAAAGAAATTTTATATTTAGTGAATCGATTAAAAAAAAAGTAAGCCGTATATAGAAAAAATGTTTATTAATTATTAAAATACACATTTTGGGGATTTATTTCTTAAAAATAATATCGTCTAAATGTAGACCCTCGCGTTCTCGGCACTGATTTAATCGAACAGTAAAATTACTTATGACGTCTCGGCAGGTGGACTCAGGGATGGCTGCCATTTCGTGACGGATATTTTCTTTCAAATGCGCCAGTGAAGTCGGTTTATTGGCGTAAACTTTAGATTTAAGATAACTCCACAGGAAAAAGTCCATAGGGGTTAAATCTGGACTGCGTGGAGGCCAATTTATGTCACCTCTCCGGGAGATCAATTTTCCTGAGAATTAAGCCTCTGACTGGCATCTTGGGGCTTGAATTCTTGCACCAATTGAATTTTGTAGGGGTGCAGCTTTAGGTCTTTGTGCATAATGCGATGTAATGATGATCTATGCACATTTAAAGCACTTGCGCGCTTCCGAATTGAAAGGTTCGGGTCGTCACGAACAGACTGATTAACATTCTCCACGTTTTCTACCGTTCTTGATGACCTAGGTCGCCCGGATTTTGATTTATCCAGCGTTGTACCAGTCTCTTCAAACTTTTTAACCCAATGTCGAATGAGAGGAATGCTTGGCGCATCATTTAAGTGGCGAAAACCTCGAATACTGCAGAATTTTCTACGCGCTACAGTCGCCGAATCACCGTTTTTGTAAAACTCTCGCACGCATAACGCGCGGTCTGCTCCCGAGAAACGCTCCATAGCGACTGAATTCCCAAGAGCCAGGCTACCGATTGAAATAACCCCCGCGCCCCTCGGATACGTTGCGTTCACGCAGTAAGCTAAATAAATATAAAATTTCTTTTGAGACACCTTGTATTTATCTTAATAAATGTTGAATCATATACATGTTTTTTCTTAACAATAAATTGATATTCACATATATATATATATATATATATATAAACATAAATACGTAAAACTATTAAAAATTTAAGAAATATTATAATATATTAGGATATTTTAACATTTATTCCATATAACTCAATACAAATCTGGAATAAACATGGCGGGTACAGTTCATATGGCCACACTGTCTTTATACAGTC
This sequence comes from Liopterus haemorrhoidalis, assembly GCA_963971575.1. Classification (NCBI taxonomy): domain Eukaryota; kingdom Metazoa; phylum Arthropoda; class Insecta; order Coleoptera; family Dytiscidae; genus Liopterus; species Liopterus haemorrhoidalis. The sequence goes on along the minus strand of OZ020616.1, from coordinate 21,185,827 downwards.
ACTGTACTGCAAATCCCTATACAGTCCGGTGCCTTGTCCTGTCAACGAGCATACGAGTACATATAGACAAATGTTTGTCTGTTCTTACTTTGTCGGCAAGATGACTTTATAATTATAATGAAAGCATTAGACTTAATATCATATACAGTTTGTGGGGGCTATATGTGGGGTAGCATATGCTACATTTTCTACTATGCAATCCGACGATGATTCTACCTATATTCGAGTTTTTACCAAGTAAAACTATCAAGTATTCAATATATTACCACAGGTTGTTTCACCTTTGCGCCACAAAAAAAAAAAAAAAAAACAAGTCGTCCGCGCTAGTTCTTACAGATCGAGTTTTAGTACGGACTTAACGATATCTTAGTAGGCAATAGGCAAATGGTCATAAGAGATACTCTATCTGGCAGTATTGTGTTGAACTAATCTAATAGACAATTAATCGACATATTTCAAGACATTGAAAAGATATTTTTATTACTAGTGAAAATAAATTATAATGCTGCGTGCACAATCTCGAAATTAGACATTAGAATTAGTACTTAGAATTAACGTAAATGCTTGTTATGCGTAACTGTACGTTAGCGTCCACTACCTTCTAAATTAATACTTACACTTATAAATTAAAATTAAGAGTTCGCAGACTCCAAACTCTTACGTTAATTTATAATTGACGCATGCGCAGTAAGCATTTGTATCAAAGTTTCACAAATAAAAAAGACAAATAAACAACTGAATATTGTGCTAAACTGTATTTATTATTTAACTAATTACATAACGTAAAAATCATCTGTGGCCACCACAGTACCGACCGCCATCACAAAGTACTTGTTTAATTTATGCTGCTTTATCAAAAAATGTTTCAAATAAAAGGTGTTATTGCTTCAATAGCAACTTTAGTTAGTTAAATTTTTCCGAAATATTTCTCTGTTGTGAAATATACGCAAAAATCTTAAAACCGACACGAGTAAACTCTCATTTCTAGTTAACCGATTTTTACCAAAAGTTGATTAACTCGTCCCATTGATGTTAAAAGCTTAAATATGAAGTTTCATAAAAAAACCTTTTAGCCGAATTTGTTCTGCACGTGTACACGTACCGATAGACCTAATTCGTGGAGATACATCGAAATCTCGAAATGTCAAAATCGGTATTATCACAATACCTCCCTTATATATGTTGGCGGTCGGTAAAAATATACTTTGACAACACAACACAAAATCTCACGTTAAACTAACGTTTCTATGAAAACGTATATAAAATTATTTTAATGTAGAAGTTAATTCACTTCAACAATTTGTCTTAACCTAAAAATTTCTATGACCATATTTTTTTGTTTCTATCCATATCTTTCTGTTTTCTATGAGTATAGATATAAATTTTCCCTGATTATAATTCTTTTCAGAACTATGAATTACTCAAAACCTCAATAGCAAATATAAACAGCTGTCAAATACAGTGGCGGCTGAGACAAGGTGGGGCTGGGAGAGTGTCCTCCTAAAAATTTGTAATAAGATAAACTGAATTATAATCTCATTTATACTTTAAAATTGCATTAAACTAGTTAAACATATCTGCATATATTTATTTTTATTATTTCTAATTCAAAGATTTTTCATATACAGGATATTCCAAACGGTAACCGACGATTTCAACGAAAATCAATTCATCGAAAGTAAACTCATCGAAAATCAATTCATCGAATGATCAATTCATCGAATCGTCAATTCATCAAAAAAAATGTTTTGTAAATATTTGAGAGGAATGCCAAGGGGATCGGAAAGTCAAAAAAGCAGTGGCCAATAAAAGTCAGACTAAGAAATAATTGCATAAAATTTTTTATATGGTTTAAAAAATAATAATATTCTTTGATTCTTTGATTATCGTCAAATATGCACCAAAAATGATCTCACTAAAACTTAATTTAAATTTGCAAAAATTATATATTAAAAATATGGTGACAGATAACACAACAAGTACCATTAATATTGTTACACAATAATCCTCCGAGATACGTAACACGCGACTTACGTAAATTCGCAGTTACGTAAAATAAAAATTTCAAAAAATGGATTTTTTTTTGAGTACATAAACATACAATTTTACAAAGAATTATTTTTTTATTTGTATGTATGTACATATAGAATAGTATATGTAAATGAATTTCAGTTTATTTTTGTCTTGTTTCTTTTATATACGTATTTATGTAGTTTATATTTCTTTTGTTCCTTTATAAAAATTCCAATTCGACTTACGTAAAATTCGAATTACCCAAAAGTCATTCCGATCCCCTCGGCATTCCTCTCAAATATTTACAAAATATTTTTTTCGATGAATTGTTGATTCGATGAATTGATCATTCGATGAATTTGCTTTCGATGAACTAGTTTTCGATGAATTGATTTTCGATGAATTTGCTTTCGATGAATTGATTTTCGATGAACTTACCGTGAATCATTCCAAACGATTAAGCGGAACTAACTGGAATTTTCATTTTTGTAAATTGTCATTAGTTATTTTTTTACATATTGAAGCTGGCTTTTCCTGAACAAAATTATCAAAAGCTTCAATCAATCTTTAAAAATTACCAGATTTGAAAATCTAGTTCCGCCTAATCGTTTGGAATACACTTTAAGTGTTAGATTTTAAAAATTTAGATCTAGAAAACAATGCTGTGGACACTACACGTAGTGTCCCGATACACAGTGTTGCCACATGCGACTTCTAATGTATTTATCTACGCAAGTAAAAAAACGAACTGGAAAGGGCAACAGCGGCGAGTGGTTAGTTTGTATGTGTTAGTAAATTTAGGCCGACAGCCTTAGCTTAGTTCGTTTGTTTTGATTTGTTATCAGTACTCAGTCGTGAAACTGAATACAGTGCGTTATATTAAATCTAACATGCTTAACTATGAAACTATATATATTATTAATAAAAAATATTGGTCCTCATTGGCCAAAATTGAATATTTCACGATCGAACAAAAAGGAAATAAAACATTAATAGAGAGTTCATTAAAAAACTGATAATAATTTAGAATGGGGCACCCAAAGCTACAATTTTTTGACGACCGATGATTGAGCTGTCGGTAGTTCGGAGCTGAATAAAAAAATATATATAAAAAAAAAAGTTTCAAGTCGTACTTGGAAGTATAATTTGAAAGCGAAATATTTTTGTATTTATGTTATTATAGTCAACTTAGGTCATCAAAAGTTTTTTATCAACTTGCACATCGCGTTTTTGAGATAAATCGTATTCCCTCTACCTTGATACATTGTGTATATGAATTCTAAATATGTTTCACTGGCCAATTTGAGTTGGATCGGGGGCCAGATATATAAAAAGCGCAGAGGACAGGTGGGCGAAATTCTGAGAATCATTTGAGAATGTGGGGAAAAAATTCTAAAAATCAATTAAGGACAGAGGGAGTGGAGAAATTCCAATAATCTTTTGAGGAAGGGAGGGTGATTCTAAATAAACAAGGGGCAGAAATTTCATGCGAGTCATTTGAAACTTATTGTTGGGCCAGATTCGGCCCACGGACCGTGGGCTGAACACAGCAATATATTGATCAAAAAGTGTCCCTCCAAATATTTTACCCACCAGCCGCTGCTGGTCAAATATCGATCGATAAAGTAGAAATCGATAGACATTTCTATCAGTGTCTTAATTTCTTAATTTACATTGTGAACTCTACTTAATTTCTACGTACAAATTTAATGTTAAGTGCTAATTTCACATTAATTCTAATTTCGAGATTGTGAACGCAGCTTAAGAAACCACAAATTAAGACATAAAAATATAATTAAATTCCTTTTAGATGTCAGATTGCAATACATCAAAAAGTTGTTGTTGTCTGTTAGATTAGCTTCGATTTTGCCACCTTGGCGCTGCAGTCTTAAAAATGCCTATAGCGGTCGCTTTTACGTGTCGAACTTTTGTTCTATTGCCACTTTTAATATTATATAACTTTCACTCATATCAACTATATTACACCTTAACTGATCAATGAAATTAATTTTTAGGTTCAATCCACTGTTTTTAAGTGACAGAGATAGCTCATTTACCCAAAGAAATTTCTCGGAAGGTAAAATTATTCCTGAAATGATGGAATTAGTAACAAAATACAAGCCTGAAGTGTTGTGGTCGGATGGAGATTGGGACGCTCCAGATGAATACTGGAGAGCTAAGGAATTTTTAGCTTGGCTTTATAATGAAAGCCCTGTTAAAGACACCATTGTTGCCAATGATCGTTGGGGAAAGGATATTCCATGCCACCATGGAGATTTTTACACCTGTTCAGATAGGTATAATCCAGGTAGGAATAGTTCATTATAAATACGAGGGACATTCAATAATCAAAGAGACAAATTGATGTAGAAAAAAAACTGTGTATTTTTACAAAATGAGATTTACTACTTCTCAACATAATCTCCACGAATATTTATACACTTTTTGTCCCAATGATGAACTAGTTTTTTTTATACCTGATGCAAAGAAATCTTTGTCTTGTTGTTTGAGCCAGTTTCCAACAAATTCTTTGACTTCCTCGTTGTCGCTGAACTTTTTTCCACGTAATGCCTCCTTGTGTGGACCAAACAAATGAAAATCAGAGGGAGCCAAATCTGGACTGTAGGGAGGATGACGTAGTATCTCCCAACCCAATGTCAATGCGGGTTTCAAGCGTATGGGTTGACACTTCAACTGGCCGGCCATTTTTGAACTGTTCTACCCACTTATAAAAATTTCCGCGATTCATACAACTTTCACCATACTGTAAAATCATTCGGTGTTTCACCTTCCGAAAGCAAAAACCGGATCACTGAACGTTGTTCAACTAATGTGGAAACTTCAAGCGGACACGCCATCGTTAAATGCAATTTTGAGGTTATAAACAAAACAATTTTTATCCGTCAGGTGTTCTCAGCTCATCTCAGTGATGCGAACCTAAAGTCATGAAAGTACCAAACTCATCCTACAAACCGTTTTTTTTTCTTCTATATCAATTTCTCTCTTTAATTATTGAATGTCCTTCGTATATTGATGTAAAGTGTAGATATTCGTAGGTTTTTAGTTTGGGACAATTTTTTGTTGTTGACTTTTTAACACACCACCGCTATTAAAATAGACATTGTGGTTCAGGTTAGGGATGAGGTAAACTTAGAGAGAGAGAGAGAGAGAGAGAGAGAGAGAGAGAGAGAGAGAGAGAGAGAGAGAGAGAGAGAGAGAGAGAGAGAGAGAGAGAGATCATAAAGTTCTGTAATGTTTAAATTAATTTAATTCTGGAAGTGCTGCACCCTTATGTGGCGGCTGGTACGCTGATTATTATTTTATTTTTACCGTTGGCATTAAACGCCATATTAACCAGAGTGTACTATTTCGTTTCATATCAATGTACATTACTTCTAAATTTTCCAGATTATTGGCCTAACCACTAAGAATACTATAGTAAGAGATTTTTTTTTTTTATTAAAGTCGAGCCAATGCCGATACATTTTTTAAAAACAATTTTTTGTTCTGTGGCGACAGTTGCTTTATGACCCATCAAATGGAAATTCCCAGATTATATTCTATTACTAATTTTCTTTGTGATTCACATATTTCAAAAGTATTTTTACAATTCCATTTATTTTACAAGTTTTATATTTTACAAATAATCACGTACTTTTCAAAAGAGGTCATAAACCATCTGGTTACTACGACTAATGATCCCTCTTGTTAGCACCATTAACCAGTTACCGATACATCTTCGAGCAGTCCAAATACAAAATCATTTAAACTCACTGGCATTTTTATTTAAAAGTACTTTCATTTTTTTGAACTTAATAAAAAAAGATTGTCAAAAACCCTAATCTGATTCCAATTAAACCAATTCTCAGAGTATTATTTTGGTTCTAGATTTTTTTCGGATCTTTAAAATAGCGTCTCTGAGTAGTAGGAGTAGGGATAAAAATATTTGAACATATTTTAGGCCGGTTGTATTCCATTTCTTAACACGGTGCAGAACTAGTTTTGGAAATCTAATAACTTTCAATGATTGAATGGGACTTCAATCATTAAAAGTCACAAGTTGACCAATTATTACCGACCGCCAACATATATAAGGGATGTATTGTGATCATACCGATTTTGAGATTTCGATGGATCTTGAGGTCCTTACATAACGTTTTGACTTTTTTAGCATGATGTCTGTCGGTCTGTCTGTCCGTCCGTCCGTCTGTCTGTCTGTCCGTGTCACGGCTAAAAGTATTTTTATGAAACTTCATATTTAAGCTTTTGACATCAATGGCACGAGTTGATCAACTTTTGGTAAAAGTAGGTTAACTAGAAATGGGAGTTTACTCGTGTCGGTTTTAAGATTTTTGCCAATATTTCGAAAAAAATTATTTAACAAAAGTTGCTATAACTAACAACATTTATTTGAGACATTTTTTGATAAAGTAGCATAAATTAAACAAGTACATTGTGATGGCGGTCGGTCCTGTGGTGGCCACAACTGAATTTTTTAAACATTGCTATGCGGCTTCTCAGTTCAAATAAAATCAACAGTTTAATTTGAACTTGACAGTGAATCAGTAAGTTTATAATTAAATTTGACATTTGAAATTTAAAGTGTTATATTTTGCCTAGATTGGCCAACATTAAAAAATAACTTAATATTTGAGATGCAGGCAGCTATTAAAAATATAATACTATCGATAGTTCGCTCCTTTGGTTTAAGCGGAACTAGAATTTGAAATCTAGTAACCTTTAACGACTGAATGAAACTTGACCATTTTGTTTCACAAAAGTCCAGTGGCGCAGCCAAAGGGAGGGCCGACGGGCCTGGGCCCCTTCCAGGACCAGCAGATTACACGGCGCTGCTCGGAGAGTTGAAAATAAAATTTGTTAACCACAACCAGTGGCGCAGCCAAGGGGGAGACTGACTGTTAGTTTATTTTTCAATTACTTCATTGTTAACAATATTGGCATTTTTTTTTTCGTATAAACTTTTTTTTAAGATTGCCTACTCTTGATAAAGTGACATAATTATTGTTCAAGTGAAAATACATCACTTTCCAAATATGTTCCACCGAATTATATGAAGAGAAGCGTTGATCCTCTTTCCTCCTGACACATCGACTGAAATATTCGCCCAGTCAAATGATAAAACTGTTTTAAACAACTAATTACTCGATTCAGATAAGATAAAGTGAAAATCTGACTTCAGTATAACCTTCAGAATGTAATTTTAAAATAAGGAACTGGTTTTGGAACTTGGAAGGCACTTGGTCAAACGTGAAATAGAGTAGAAATAGTAGAAATACTTTTTATTGTCTCCAAAACTGAGAGTAGTTTTGGAGACAATCACGCTCTTAAAATCGGTATTTGATTTTATTTTGTAGATAAATGTGTGTTATCTTCTTAGGTAGTTTTGAAATTATGATGTTTTACACACAATAAGTTGTACTGAACAACAGTGGGCACAAGCCCCCTCTGAAGATCCAATGAAATGTAAATTTAACAAATTTATCATGATCGTACAGCAAAATACCTTATGTATTTTACTATAATAATAAGTTATATTTTATTATGATTAGTGTTGAAATTAACAGAAAATGCATATTTATATGTTATTTTTAGTTTTCGTAGGTATAATCAAGAAATCCTTATTCCGTCACATGAGTCTGTTCGTTCGGTACACATTGTGGCTAAGCGGCTGATTTAGAGAACTGAACATAAGTAAGAGAAATATTAAGACTTCAAAAATATATCCCGCGAAAAATATAAATAAAAATGTATTTATCGAAGAAAAAATCAAGTGAAAGTTATTGATACATGGATTAACAATTACATTATTTTATCAACAAATAATGGAATTATTATTTGATATAAACATCAATATCGAACAGCATGGGTGTCGAATTGATTTGGGTCGCAGACTATTTTACATACAAAATGATAAGCAGTGACGGAACTTTAAATATCTCGAAGGGTTTCTTGACATTTTTTTGTGAACAGAAAAGGGGAAGAGAGTATATTTTACATTTTTAAATATATTTTTCCCCTAAATAAGCTCAAGTGAATTTGATTACCGCTTCAGGACATATTAAAGAATAGAAGATGATAGCGAGATTGAGATATGGAAAAGAGGTAAAGGCAAACTGCTTCTGGATGAAGGAAGAGGAACGTTTTAGGGGTCACAAAAAATGAGGTTGAGGGCCGTATGCAGCCCGCGTGCCCTTGAAATTTGATTCGGCCCTCCCCAAGACAAAATCCTGGCTGCGCCACTGCAAAAGTCCCATTCAATCGTTAAAAAATGGGCTCGTGAATATTTAAGGGAGTAAAAATCTCGTGTACTTCCGCTTAAACGTTTGGATCAGACTTCAGTTCTACACCACATTTAGAAATGAACTATACTGTTTGAATTTACTACTGCGAGAAATTTCATTCTTATAGGTTTCTAGTAATCATGACGTCATAACATGGCGTCGAAACTGCGAAATATATCATCATAGTGGCGAAAAAATAATTAAATAGATTTTTTTTGCATTTGAATTATAGACTTATATTGCTCTTCACTCTTTTATTTTATTAAAACATTCCTATTGAAGCCATATTTAGTTTGTGTTCGATAGTCATTTTAAAGATTTACAAATTTTAAAAGTTTTTATTTAATACAGGGACATTTGTCTTGGTATCACTAAATTTTACTATGTTTACATTTATCGACATTTAATAATACGTTCTGATTGATTTGATACGTGTGTTCACATATCTATCTTGTAGTAATTTCTAAAAACCTTTTTTATTTAGTTTGTTTATTTAGCAAATTTGTGTTTAGTTATATATTTTCTTATAGATTTCTATTTCATATTGTGTGTAGTGCATAGCTTTTTACGTTAAATGCAACTTATTTCTATTTACTTTTCTTTGGTCATATTTTGGATCACATCAGCCCTTTTTAGGACTGTTTAGCCTATTAGAATAGTTTATTTGTTTCCATTCTGTTCTTATTCTTATATTTTCATTTCATTTCGATACAAGTGACAGCGTACGAATATTACATTCGTTAAATGGATGCTATGTAAACGTACTTAATATGACGTCAAAAACAAATGTGATGTTTCCAATGACTCAACTGCACTGATTGGCCGACTGCCCTATAACAGCAATAGACCATATTAGTAACTACGTCACAAAATGGGAATCAGTGCAGCCGCCTCGCGGTTGGATTCCTTTTATTTGAATTTAGCATGCGGTTGTTTTGTTAAATTGTATTTTGGAAGTATAAATTAAGTTTTCAAAGTAATAAAATGCTTCACATCAAAACTACAAGTCAACATTTATTTATTAAAATTCTTATTTTATACTTTATAATTTAATGTCATTATTTTTGCGGAACAATATTATTTTGCAAGTTAATTTTGAAAAATTTACGTTAATCGTTATTATAGCAAGTAATACAGCAATAAGTGTGTGTACCATATCTAAATGGTTTGTAGGAACAATGTGTTGTTCTTATTTTATCCATTATTGTTTTTCATTTTCATCTGTTAAAAAACGATAAAATTTGCAATTAAGAATGTAGCTGTAATGGTTACAATTTGGAGCAAAACAATACATATTTATGCATTCCATTATGCATTCTAAAACTAAATATTAATGATTACTTAGTGTTATTTAAATAAATACTAAAGATATTTCGATTTTCATATTATTTAAAAACGTAACCTATAAATATATTTTTTAATCCTTATTTATATATTTATAAAATCATTATTCTATAATGTAAAGTATCTGGACTGTATATATTAGTATATAACGGGTGTTTTTTTTTAGAGGTATAGAACTTTAAATTGCAATAAAACAACGATGGATTATTCGATTGACATGAATTTTTTTTTATTCGAAAGATAATCTTGTGGCATTACATTAAATCATACCAACAAGACGGCGCAACATGTCACACAGCTCGTGCCACAATCGATTTATTGAAAGACACGTTTGGTGACCGCCTAATTTCACGTTTTGGACCTGTGAATTGGCCTCCAAGATCTTGTGATTTAACACCGCTGGACTACTTTCTGTGGGGCTATGTAAAGTCATTGGTCTATGCGGATAAGCCACAAACGCTTGACCATTTGGAAGACAACATTCGCCGTGTTATTGCCGATATACGGCCACAAATGTTGGAAAAAGTCATCGAAAATTGGACGTCCAGATTGGACTACATCCGAGCCAGCCGTGGCGGTCATATGCCAGAAATCATATTTAAAATGTAATGCCACAAGATTATCTTTCGAATAAAAAAAAATTCATGTCAATCGAATAATCCATCGTTGTTTTATTGCAATTTAAAGTTCTATACCTCTAAAAAAAACACCCATTACTTATCAAAAATACATAGTTTCTTTTTGTATCCAAAATTGAAAATATTCATAAAATTAAGGTAACAAAAGTATGTCACATGTATTTTAATCCAGTCAAAAACTTCCAAAGAAACCTGCTCTCAGATAGCTGCATATGTATGTGACGACACACAAATATGGGCTATTTAAACACAAATATTTACAGGTGTGCTTCAAAAACATAAATGGGAAAATGCAATGACAATAGATTTGAAATCATGGGGCTATAGAAGAAATACTGATCTTTCTGATTATATAAGTATCGAGAAATTAATTCGTACTCTTGCTGAAACTGTTAGTTGTGGAGGTAAGTGTAAACTAACAATTAAAAAGGCTCTAAATACCATTGACATTTAGTACAAGAAAAAAATATTTTTTTAGGTAATCTACTGATGAATATAGGCCCAACAAAAGAAGGTACAATTATTCCAATCTTCCAAGAGAGACTGACCCAAATGGGTGTCTGGCTTGGTTATAATGGAGAAGCAATCTACAGCTCGAAACCATGGACATATCAAAACGATACCTTAAGCGATGTTTGGTACACTAGTAAAACTAACAATGTCTACGCCATCTTCTTAACTTGGCCCGACAACAATATATTGACACTAGGTCGCGTAAAAGAATTATTTCAACCACGATCGGTAAAGGTTTCATTTTTAGGATATCAAGTCGCTGATGATTTACGATGGAATATTAATGGGAACAATGTCGAGATTACTTTACCGAATCCAGCTAAGATAAAGATTAAGTGGGCTTGGGTACTGAAAATTAAACACTAAACATGTAAATCTAGCGCCTAATTTAAAGTTATTATTAATGTTACAGGGTGTTTCAAATTAATCGAACGACCAATTTCATTCTAATTGTTGCATGTGTAGCTCAATTTAATTAAAATATTTTAATTTTAATCCGTCTGGGATTTTTTTTGCGAGCGCCCCTGGGTCTATTTTAATAATTATATATTTTTTAAATAAATAATACTACCTTATTAAGTTAGTGTATTTTAATGAAAAGTAATATTAAATATATTTAAAGAAATAACATCATTGATTTATTTACTATTTTTTTTTCAATTTATATTATATAATAGTTTCCTAGTGCTTAAATGCTAAAAATAATATATAAACAGGTAGTCACGTCAAAGGATAATTGTCCGAGACCGACCTCTCAAGCAGATTTGCATAGTATCGGACGATCATACTTCCGAAATGGAATCCGGTAGGATTAAAAACCCGACCCTGTAATCCGTAGGCAACTGACTTACTACAGAGCCACTGCAATTCAAACGTTTAAACTTGTTTACACAGATTGCGACTTCCTCAACTTCCAGAAGAATGTCGGCGAGTTTGAACCGGCAGGCAACACAGCAACAGTCTCACCAGGGCCACCACGTTGGTGTTAGCGGCCCGTGTGCAAACAAACATAAGACCGCCTTCTACTAGACTATTTTTTCAACTGGAAAACTACTTACAACAAAAAGATTACAATTTTTGTCATATATGTACGTTCTTGCTGTTAACTCAATAATACGCGAGACATTTCCAGTTTTTTAATTAGCGCTCCCTCGAAATCCCCCTTATAATAAAAATTTTAAAATGTTATTTAGACTGTGTTGGAATTCCAAATTTTTACTGTCATCATACCAAATTTCGTGATAAGACATACAGCAAAACGGACATATTTTTTTGTGGATGTGATCTTATAATCCACTGAAACAAAATATGATAAAAAATTAAAAAACAGATATAGATTTTAATTTTATTTATATAAATTAACCGTTCTTATTTCACAGGACATTCATCATTAACTGAACAATGTCCTTGAAAATTACAAAAATCATAACAAGGTGCAAACGTTACATATATTCTCTACTATAACGTACAATATAAAGTACAATAAAAACAATTTTAATACTTTAAATTATTATATAAAATATAACAGTAAATAAAAACTTTGGTTTTACAGTATATTACAAACGTTTAAGCGGAACTAAACGGGATTTTAATTTTCTCAAGTTGTCATGAGCTCACTGAACGATTGAATGAAGCTTTTGTTAAACAAAATAGTCAAAATCTCTTTCAATCATTAATATGTACTAGATTTCAAAATATAGTTCCGCTTAAACCAAAAAAAAAACACTATAAAGGATATTCCAAACCTTTGGGCGGATACTGTACTCTATGAGCGGAACTAAATGAAATTTAAATTTTCTCAAGTTGTCACTAGCTAATTTTTTATATATTGAGGAAGGCTTTTCCTAAACAAAATGATCAAAAGCTTCAATCGGAAAAAGCTACTAGATTTGAAAATCTAGTTCCACCTAAACGTTTGGAATATCCTTTACATAAGATTTCTTAAAATTTAACTTTGTAGCATTGCCAACGGTGTCTTTATTTAAAGATTTCAAAATCGGTTTTAATTTTAGCACTAATTGAAACTTTTTAGAACTGTTTTAGGTAAAATATTTTAATAATAGACAGTGGCCATATTTTAATAACACAATTATATTCTTAAAAAAATTTTCATAATTTAACTACATAACATCCAATTTTACAAGTTTTAAGTATTTTTTAAAAAATAATTTTTTATCGATTCCATCTGATTTGAACATTAGTTAAAAAATTTTTTTTTCTAAAATATAAGACTAACCTTGAGATTCCAATATGTCGAGCAAATTTACGGTTTGGCACATACTTACGTCCTGATTAGGGTGACCATTTTCTTAAGAAGGCAATGCGGGACGTAGCAAAAAAGAAAGGTCCTCATCTCCCAAATCCAAGTGAAGAGAGAAAAAAAAAAACAAGGTCCTCATCTCCCAAAATCCAAGTGAAGAGCAAAAAAAAAGGTCTTTACCTCTCAAATCCAAGTGAAGAGCAAAAAAAAGGTCCTCACCTCCCAAATCCAAAATGCGGGGCAATGCGGGACAAAATGTTAAAATGCGGGACTTTTGCGGGACGCATCTTAATGCGGGACAAAATGTTAAAATGGGGGACGAATGGTCACCCTAGTCCTGATACAATTTTACTTATTCAGTGCGATCATTATTTCTTGACCGTTATGCAATACTTGACAGAAACATTTAGTTATCAAACTTATTTCCAAGGACATGTACACATAAGCGTACATTCTATTTTTGTTACCTTAGACGAATTGATTATTAAATAAACAATATTTTTCTCTATATGCCAATGAGTTGATAACAAATGTTAAGTTAGAAACACATTTCTCGGGTGAGTTCGGATCAACGAAGTAATCTGATTGGTTCCTTGTTAAATTGGGATTTTCAGCTGTGAATTAGAATACAGTTTTGATATTTTAAAACCCATTGTTTACCATTATGTAACGGTCAGAATTTAATGATCGCACTGTACTTAGCAGTTTATATTATTAATATTGCAAGTCTTTTATTCATTTAGTACTGGAAATAAAGCATTTCGGCTCGCAATTTTTTCGTCCAGCATGGAATTACGTGAAATTTTCACAGAAGGTAGGGAATAGCCCAAGGATCATTTTCTACATCATGCCGGTGTACGCTAAAACCTTGGGGGTGGTTGCCACCCCATCTCGAGGGTGGAAATTTTTTACTACATTTTAACTATAGGAATCGATGGGAAAAGTAATTCTAAGAAAAAATTGTTCTTTACGTTTTCTTCGTAAAACTAATATTTTTTGAGTTATTCGCGGTTGAAAGTAACAGTTTTTCGCCAAAAAAATCGATGTTTTTAAAAAGTTTTTTGTGAATAACTCGAAAAATATGCATTTTGTCAAAAAAACTGTTGAGAGCAAAATTGTAGCTTTTAAAAAAACAAACAAAATCCTTTTTTTATTATTTTTTTATGACCAATACGAACCGAGATACGGCATGTTAATGGTTAACTTTTTTTCGACAAATGCATAATTTGAAAGATTCAAAGTCAAATAACAGGAAAAATTTGCATTTTTCGAGGAAAACTCATTGAATCTTTTTTAAAGTATTTGATTAGACCTTACAAACAAAAACAAAAAAAAGTCTCTAGCATAAAAATTAAGCGACTTATGATCAAAATAAGGTCGGTACCTACCTTTTTCTACGAAAAAATCAGTGAAAACAACCCCCTATTTACCCCTCTAATTAAAATTGATCCTCACCCTTCTGTGGTTCTTTTCATATATGTATTTTCAGTACACCCAAGAAGTTTGACCAATTTAAAATGCCTAATTTTAGAAAAATTGGAGTTTAAAGAAAAAACGATTTTTTGCGATTTCGTATTTTTCACCCTTTTCTTCAAAATATCTCCGAAATTACTGGAGATACGAAAAAAATGATAGAGCACTAAATTGTAGCTTTTTTAATGACTTAAATTTTTCTGTGTATATATTTTCTGTACAGTGAATATTTGGCGAGATATAGCCGTTTAAAACCTCTATTTACAAGCGAACACCACCTTATTCGAGCCCTTCAAACTTACCCCATTTAAAAACTAAGGGATCTTAAGGAATTTAATTTACATAGTCTTATAGCTCTTGAAAAGCCCTACAAAATCGTTTTTGAAAAAACTTTCTATCACTAAAAATGAAGGAGCTATGTTTAAAAAACCAATAAATTTTTTTTCGAAACATTCGAATAGCACGGGTCGGAGCGTAGTTTCACTTCTAAAAATAAACAGTGCCCATGAGCATGATATAAAATTTGAACTAAAGGGTGAGATAAGCCTAATCCCAAATTTTTATGTAAATCGATGAAAGACGAAATCATTTTTTTAGGATAAATAATTTTTTTTATATCAAGCTCTAACAAGGGTGGGTTTTTAAGGGTTGAAACATTAGAAATTGTATTCCAAAGCATGAAACAATTATTATTCAACTAATCCAAACCAAATTTTACCCATCTTAAGGTTTAGAACGTTATTTTATAATTTTTGACAATTTGGGGTAGTTTTCACCCTTAAAAAATAAACAGTGCCCATGAGCATGATATAAAATTTGAAGTAGAGGGTGAGACGAACCTAATTTCAAATTTTGGTGCAAATCGATGCAAGATGAAATCATTTTTTAAGATTTTTTTTTTTACATTAAGTTCCAACAAGGGTTGATTTTTAAGGGTTGAAACATTATGAAATTGTATTCTAAAGAATAAAACGATCCATATTTAGCTAATCCAAACCAAATTTTACCCATATTAAGGTTTAAAATGTTATTTTATAATTTTTTACAATTAGGGGTAGTTTTCACCCTTAAAAAACAAAAAGCGTACAACGGCACAATGTAGAAAATGAACTAGAGGGTGAAATGAGCCTAATTCCAAATTTTTATCCAAATCGATGCTGGACGAAAAAATTGCGAGGATTTGTCATTTTTTGAGCTTCATTTCCTGTACTAATTGTGAATGTGATAATATAAAAATTCCAAAATATTTTCCACTATGTCTTTAGTATAAATGCGAAATATTTTCATTAAAAGATCTTTGGTTTTAAGACATTTAATATTGGGTAAAAATATTAAAATTATATTCGATAACTTTTAAACTACGAAGGAAATAAGTTTTGAACTAAATGACTAGTCCAAAATCGCATCATAAATGCAATAATCTTGTAGTTTTAAATACTAGCACAAACCTTCTCCATGACATGAAATTCAACTTTTTTATATTCATCATCAATAACTGAAAGATCCAAGTCCGCGTTTAAGGTAACAACAGGTGCAGGAACAGAAAATTTAGTCTTATTATACAACCAACCTTCATGATATTCATGTAAATCTTTAATATACTGTAATGATACATTCCTTTCTTCACTTCGATCCCGTAGCTTCATTCGATTGTATGCCATCTCAGGACTGGTGCGTAAATAAACAATTAGATCTATTGAAATATTAATATTCTGTGTAATAGACTTGTAATATTCATCTAATATCGCTGTCTCCGGCTCAAGTAGTATACCATCCTTCGTTAATTTCTCAACGAAACAATAACGTGTACTGTATATTGATCTTTCCATTAAATGTATTGCCTTATCTGTTTTTGTGTTGTGTCGATCCACTAGTGTTAGAGCTGCATATACTTGAAATGGGAATACCCATTTCTTTGGATCTTGATACATCATGTTAAGTAAATTATGACCTTGACAATTCCGCCACATTTCTACTGGTTCGGTTATAACATGAATGTCTTTATATTTTTTGAAATGGTTTAGAAATGTTGTTTTTCCTGATGCTATGTTTCCTTCAACTATTATTGTAAAAGGTTTCATGTTTCTGGACAACGACATTAATTTTTTCACTAGAGTCATTGTTAATTGATTTCAAATCGATCGTAGATTTTTTAGCTGTCGTAGAGTATCCTGAAATAATTAAATGTTATTAGTAACAGCATTAAAAAATATAGCTATTTCAATCTGAACTAATATTGGTAAAGTTCAAATAAGAAAGCCAGGTAGCCATCATGAATTTCTAAACTCAACTATACCACAAGTCGTTATTTCCTGTCTTCATACTCACCCGCAGGAAATTTGTTTATTGATATAAATTTCGTTATAATCAGTGGTAGACTAAGGAAATCGGGACAATAGGACAAATCATAAAATAATGAAAATAAAAAATCGATATAATAAAACCGTTTTACTGATCCCAGCCTGTTGTCTAGTCTGCCTAGGCCAAAGTCCGCCCCGGCATCAGTGATGAGCAGTTCTGTTCAGAAATTCAAGGTGGTTACTTAACTCCCTAATCTGAAGGTTTTTACTGTTAATCTGGTGTGGAAATCAATATGAGATCTTTTTAAAGAAATTAAACGTTAAATTACTGACAAAAGAAATACATTCTAATTTTATTTTATTTAATTTATTTATTATTCTTTATTATTAACGATATATTATATTAACGAAATATTCACGATTAATTTTGACGACTCCATTTGTCGAGCAATTATTGACGAATCACCATTCAATAAAAAAATAAAAATAAATAAATAAATAAAATAACTGCTTTAAGTCGATAAAGTGGTCAATACTTTTTTAAATCTCGGCCATTGTTTTGAAGTGCGCATTAGGTGATGCTAGACCGAAACAGGTGACAATCCGACGAAATTTGGGCCGGTGATTAAGCCACATGAGGGAGAACTTTCCAGCCCAAAGAACAAATAACATCCTTTATTCCTTTTGCGACACATAATCAAGCAGTGCCAGATTTACATATTCGCGACTATAATTACCGAAACGGCGCCACTATCGCCTTGTGAACTTTTGACACGAAAAAGGATAGTCATCTGTCAACGTATGTAAACAGTATTGGTTTATAATCAATTTTTGGTCTAATTTACGTTTTCTTGCTGTATACAGTATATTTAAATTATAACCGAATATTAAAAAAGTGTATAAATATATGTGAATCCATTTTATGATAAAATTTGCTGCTTGTAAATGAATATTTTCGGAGGTTATAATGTTGGTGCCGGCTTATACTCACAGAGAAAATAAAATGTTATACTTTGAACTTAAAACATTTATTTGAATACTTAATATCTACACATATCTCAAGAAATTTTATAGAAAGAGAACTTGTAATTTATTCTACACAAGAAAACTGTCAAATATTTGCAAACTAACACAGTTATGGAACACTCCCATGAAATAACAAGGGGTTTTAATTATATTAACAATAATTTAAACAACATTAAACGATTTTCTTGCACATGTGAGACAGGGAAAATGAAAAATTCAACGTTAAAAACTTGTTTAAAATCATCTGAACAGTATAAATTCCCTTCAATAGAAACAAAATTTTAGAATCACTGATAATCTTTCAATCTAATATTCGAAGATGTTCTTCCTGTGATTGACTACCATACACACAACAAGGAGTATTTAATCTTTTTTTCTTAAATTTATCACTTTATTCGCTGTAAAAATGGAGTGAGAATGGACAGAAACAATAAAACACATGGTGAATTATACGTAAACAATGACAGTAACCTTTTTCGAAGTGTTCACTTTTTTGCCGCTAGAGGGATACGCGTTAAGTTGAGTCACCAATTGGATACAACAATGCCCGATGGCGGCGCTACACGCGCTATGAACAGCTGATTGAAACGAGTAATGTGAAAGTTGACCATATTTGTTTACATGTTAAATAATCGATTTGCAATGGATAATAAACAGCTATCCTTATTAAATTATTTTAATTTTTTAAGTGCAACACCTTCCTCTAGGTGTGTAGTTGAAGGAGAAGAGTTGTTAAACGCCGGACATCTTACGTTGTGCGGAATTTTGGACAAAAATGATGAGCATGTCGACATATGTGGGTTATGTTTACAAACAAGTAGTTTGAGATCACCACCTCACGAAGTCACTGGGAAATTAAAATTTAGTAATGATGTTGAAGTTTTAAATATGTCCTGCACCTGTAAAGCAGGAACTACATGCAAACACATTTCAGCTGTCCTATTATTTTGTACCAGGTGGTTAACAAACCAAAATGAAAGAAGCCAAGATCAGGGCATTGATTGAGTGTAATATTTGATTTTTCTTTTTTTTGTGTGGTTTCTGTTGGTTTTTCTTTTTGTTCCAGAAACAATATATTGTGTATGGAAATATTAACTAGCACAGATTTAAAATGCCTGTGGTCTACTTTTAAAAACCTGTCTTACAACAGTATGAACCGCAACCTCTGTTAGAAACTCCTTGCCTAAATAAATTGATTAAAAACAAAAGCAGGCACTGAAGGTTCAGTGAAAATGTATTAGAAAAGCTGCGTACAGAATTTAAGACCGCTTGCCCTAATTGTGCATTAAAATTACTCGGGTAGATATTTAATTATGTTCGAGAAGGATTTTTATAATTTAGTGTTTGTTTTTTATTTAATTTGTTTACTAAATACTAGTTTGTTATTATCTCTTCCACAACATCAAATTTATTAACAATTCACAAATTGTTTCTCATTTGGAAAATAGTGGAAGTAAATATTTTTGTTACTTCCTTTTCTAGAGTGACAGCCAAACACACAGCAATTTGTGTTATAATAACTCATTATAACATAAAGTAATATAAAAAAGAATAATAATTGCTATCAAAAGTTAATATAACAAACAAACTGCAACACTAACGTTTAAAAGCAACACAAACTACACGAGAAAACACATGTAAACCAGATGTAAACAATAAACTATTACTCGTTTCGCCTAGTTCAGTTTTTATCCTCTTGGCGTCACTTCATAGCGCTGTTGAGCCCAATAGGACTAAGTAGGTTCGGGCCCAGGGCCCAGCAAATTTTGAAGCCCCGAAGAGGCCTGGTTTTCCTTTTTTTTTTAATCGGTACTTCGATTCGATTTACTTTAGGGGCCTTATCTATCCATTCGGCCTGGAGCCAATAAAATACTTTATTCCGGACTGTAGTCAACGTAGTCATGTTGCTAAAAGAATGACTTGCCCCGTGGTCAGTAAATGGTCATTTTGGATCCGGCTCACGCTATCTGGTTGCTATCTTTTCATGAAGGTCGGTTGACAAATCATTATTAAAAATTAAATTACATAAAATTACAATTAAAGTCTGTTCCTTTGGTTTAGGCGGAACTAGATTTTCAATTCTAGTTACTTTTACCGTTTGATTGAAGCTTTTGATCATTTTGTTCAGGAAAAGCCAACTTCAATATATAAAAAAATAGCTAACAACTGACAAAAATGAAAATTCCGGTTAGTTCCGCCTAATCGTTTGGAATAGACTTTAAGTATTAAGTAATCAAACATATTAATTACTTTAAAAAAAAACTTTTTTTTTTTTATTTCACGTTTATGGCCTTTACTACAGAGACAATTAGCCAGAACAATTCTAATTTTTTTTCTTAATGAAAATTTTAAGGCTGAACATGATTTTAACCAGAGACCATAGCAACGCATACGCGTGTGTTACCACTACTCTACGCCGGTCGGCAAAAAAAAAAAATACTTAAGTTATTGCGCAATATTATACATTGAACGCATTACGTTGTTAGGTATTTTTGTGTTTTACATCTAGTTTTATGACTTTTATGCAACAGAGCTTTAGTGACAGAACACAAGGAAACAAAAGCTTTACAAAGAACTTCACATCTTACAAAGGTACATATTACAACAGTATGGCGAATTCTTAAATTTAATGTGAACGGTGAAAAGCGCAAAAGAAAAGACTTATGGAATATTAAAGAATATAGTTGGATTTGATACAAATTAAATCCGCAGCAAAGTGTATGGTATGTATAATAGTATATTCTGTAACCAGGTTGGAATGAGAAAATTCGATGCGAGTGGAACATTCAGAGCGTGAGGAACCACGAGCATCGAATTTTCTCTTCCAACCGAGTCACAGACCCTACTTTCTCCACGACCACCAGAAGAAAAAAAAAAAATAACAAATTATTATTTTAACAAACATTTTATCTTAACAAATAATTTATATTACATAACAAATTAATCAATTAATTAAACTTATTATTTGTTTAATTTTAATTTAATTTACCTCACGTCGGCCACTATTTTAGTACTTTTTAGGAAGTTATGTTGCATTTATTTAATGTAAACATTGCATATATTTTAATGCAACCCTACAAAAACAAATGACAACAAGCATAGAATAGTTATTCCATAACAAGTGATGGAATGAAATACACGCAAAAATGCATAAGATAAGTGCTTTAGAATAATATTCCAACTCTTGTGTTAGAATATTAACTTTCTGTAGTCAAGATTGGTTTTAGAAGTGGTAAATTCTATAGTGGTCGTGGAGAAAAATAATTCTATACTTCAACTTGATAGTTTAATAACTACATTAAAAGATGCGTATTAACAAAATGAGGTTGCTTTTTGATAGTTGACCCGCGGACGAGATGTGAAATATTAAAATTGTAAAGAATGACTCGCAATAAAAAAGGTTGCCGACCCCCTGGTATAAAGTACCTATTTACTTTACACACTAATGCAAATAAATAACTATTTGACTGCTGATAATTTTTAACAAAACTAAAAAACTGTAAAAATTAAATTATCGAATAAATAATATTTTATAAATATTTCAGAGTAGACCGCACGGCTGGCGTAGCGCATGGGCGACCGGGGCAATTGTCCAGGGCCTCGTGCTCTCACAATACAAAATGTTTAATAAAGTACAGTCAGCTCTCATTTGCACAGGGCCTTGCAGATTTGCGGCTGGCTCTGGCAGACCGGAACAAACATACGTGACAGAATAGATTAGTTTGTATACAAGTTATTCCAAACGTTTAGGCGGAACTAAATGGGAATTTCGTTCTTTTAGGTTGTCACGAGAAGGGACCTGGCGTGGGTTATTTCATGTTTCACGTTTGGTATGTGAAAATTTAAAATTCCAACAATGAAACAATGGAAACGAATGACATTTATTAAAAATATGACACATTGTTATGTATTTTAAAGACAAATAAAATAAATAAATGGGAAATTTTTATTAAGAATGACAAAAAATTAAAATGCAATGAAAAGGACATTTTATAATGACAATTAATTTAATCTAGAATTTGCAATGTGAGTTCCGTCTATTCTAAACGATTAAGCGGAACTAACTGGAATTTTCATTTTTGTAAGTTGTCATTAGCTATTTTTTTATATATTGAAGTTGGCTTTTTCTAAACAAAATGATCAAAAGCTTCAATCAATCGGTAAAAGTAACTAGAATTGAAAATCTAACTCAGCCCAAACCAAAGGAACAGAGTTTATTTATATTTTGGTCATTTACAAAATGACCAAAAGTCCGAATTAATTTATAAAAATTACTAGATTTCAAAATCTATGTAGTTCCGCCTAAACATTTGGAGTACAGTCTGTTCCAAACGGTTAAGCGGAACTAAATTTTGCAATCTAGTTACTTTCATCGTTTAAATCGTGCTTTTCGACCGTTTTGTTTAAGCTTTGTAAATCATACTTACAATAAACATTTTTTGGTTAAGGTTAATATCATTTTAAATTGTCATTTTCTTTATATTTTGATTTTTTGTGTCATTCTTAATACAAATTTCCCATTTATTTATTTTTTTGTCATTAAAATATGTAAAAAAAATAATTTAATTTTGACATATGTCATTCGTTTCCATGGTTTCATTGTTGGAATTTTAAATTTTGACATTCCAACGTGAAAAATGAAATAACCCAAGCCAGGTCCCTTCTCGTGACAACCTAAAAGAACAAAATTCCCACTTAGTTCCGCCTAACCGTTTGGAACAGAGTGTATAATTTAATGTCAATTATGAATTGTTAAATATTTTGAAAGGTGTTACTTCAGAATTACCACCCTAAGATAATATTTTAAATATACAACATAAAAAATGAAGTTTCCCTGTTAGTTTCGTATTACAAAATAAGACAGATAATACCTGAAGTCTGTTCCAAACGGTTAGGCGGAACTAGATTTTGGAATCTAGTTACTTTCATCGTTTAAATAGTGCTTTTCGGCCGTTTTGTTTAAGGTTTGTAAATCCTACTTACAATAAACATATTTTGGTTAAGGTTAATATCATTTTAAAATGTCATTTTCTTTATATTTTGATTTTTTGTGTCATTCTTAATACAAATTTCCCATTTATTTATTTTTTTGTCATTAAAATATGTAAAAAAAATAATTTAATTTTGACATATGTCATTCGTTTCCATGGTATCTTTGTTGGAATTTTAAATTTTGACATTCCAACGTGAAAAATTAAATAACCCAAGCAAAGTCATTTAGTTCCGCCTAACCGTTTGGAACAGACTGTAAATTTGGATTTGAAGAGTGTAACATTTAATTTTTGCTACAGTTGGCAACAACGTTCCATGGCAGTGACGTTACTATCAAAAATTATAAGTAAAACAATAAAGAACATATTTACTGTAAACATTACACAGTAAAACAAAAATTAAAATCTTATTTGTTTATATTGTGGCATTAGTTATATTAGAAACCTGAGAATAAATGAAAAATAGTTTAAATCACAATCAGGTTCTTACGCTGTCTACAGCACTGGTGCACATACGTTTTATTTACTAACCTCACTTCCACGTTTCTTGTTATTTGAAACTAATAAATCCTAGATTTTTCCTTTGATTTACTAACATATAAACACATTTTGAAATGACGCAGTGTTAAACTGTAATAACTTTTTATGAGAGAACGTGGAATGTACAAAAATATCTAAAATGTCCCACTTTGTTTACACTGTACTCTATCATCTACAAAGTCGATATTCATTGTAGGCAACAGAAAAATATTGCACATTGCACATTATTGCGAAATATCTAAAATATTAATTTTAAATATTTTTAAGACATTTGTCAATAGACCATATTAGTGTGTCGTCACATACATGTGCTGCCATCTGAGAGCTGATTCCTTTTGAAGTTTAAAATACATGGGACATTACTTTTGTTACCTTAATTTTATAAATATTTTCAATTTTGGAGCATAAAATATGTATTTTTGATAAATATATACTAATATATACAGTCCAGATACTTTATATTATAGAAAATTCAAATAAAAGGAATCCAACCGCGAGACGGCAGCACTGAATTCCAATTTGTGACGTAGTTACTAATATGGTCTATTCACTACTGTCAGGACATAAGGTAACAAGTACGTTTTAAAAATAATATTTGAAATAAAGTCATATATTATATATATAGTGCGTTCGAAGGTGAGTTTGCAGTATTGGTGACTCAACTTAACGCGTATCCCTCTAGCGGCAAAAAAGCGAACACTTCGAAAAAGGTTACTGTCATTGTTTACGTATAATTCACCATGTGTTTTATTGTTTCTGTCCATTCTCACTCCATTTTTACAGCGAATAAAGTGATAAATTTAAGAAAAAAAGATTAAATACTCCTTGTTGTGTGTATGGTAGTCAATCACAGGAAGAACATCTTCGAATATTAGATTGAAAGATTATCAGTGATTCTAAAATTTTGTTTCTATTGAAGGGAATTTATACTGTTCAGATGATTTTAAACAAGTTTTTAACGTTGAATTTTTCATTTTCCCTGTCTCACATGTGCAAGAAAATCGTTTAATGTTGTGTAAATTATTGTTAATATAATTAAAACCCCTTGTTATTTCATGGGAGTGTTCCATAACTGTGTTAGTTTGCAAATATTTGACAGTTTTCTTGTGTAGAATAAATTACAAGTTCTCTTTCTATAAAATTTCTTGAGATATGTGTAGATATTAAGTATTCAAATAAATGTTTTAAGTTCAAAGTATAACATTTTATTTTCTCTGTGAGTATAAGCCGGCACCAACATTATAACCTCCGAAAATATTCATTTACAAGCAGCAAATTTTATCATAAAATGGATTCACATATATTTATACACTTTTTTAATATTCGGTTATAATTTAAATATACTGTATACAGCAAGAAAACGTAAATTAGACCAAAAATTGAATATAAACCAATACTGTTTACATACGTTGACAGATGACTATCCTTTTTCGTGTCAAAAGTTCACAAGGCGATAGTGGCGCCGTTTCGGTAATTATAGTCGCGAATAGCTCTTATGGCAAATGGGAGCGGTGTTGCCAAATGTTGTAAAAGTGTCAAATGTGTCAATTATAATAATATGAAAAACTGGTATTATTTACAAAAATCAACTCTTATAAAACTCAAAATAACACTCAACAAAAACAAATGGCCATTTGTAGATTACTGCGTCTTCACAGATCAGCGCGTTTTAGAGCTGGCAACGTCGACCAGCAAGAAAAGGATAGCGTCATTCTGTAAACCCATTAGAGAGTATGAAAAAGAACTACTCCATATGCCCTGTACTGCAAACTCACCTTCGAACGCACTATAGGTCATTTCTTTGGTTTAAGCTAAGGCTGCCAACTTTTTATGAACTAAATGCGGGACATTTTTTATATAATAGTTTCTACAAAATTTTTTAGTTTTTCTATCCTGGGGCATTTTGTAAACCTCGCAAATACAGTTCATAACTTCATCATCCGAATTCGAAAAATCTAAATCAATATCTGATGATTCTGGATTTGATAATATTTCAAGATCCATTAAATATATCTAATATTTTTCACCCTTTCGACACTAGGCTGACCAGATTTTTTTCACAGAAAAAGAGTATACTAAAAAAAAAGGTTACACTCCAAAAATTCAAATAATGAGCAAAAAACAGAGGTCCTCATTCAAAAATACTAGTGACGAGCAAAAAAAAAAAAAAATGTCCTCACTTCTAAACTAGAAGTAATAAAAACAAGTGACCATCAAAAAGGAATATATTCAGGTTTTTTCTATAAAAAGTAAGAGTATAGAAAATATTACTCAAAAAAGAGTATAATACTCTTAAAAAGAGTACGTCTGGTCACCCTACTCCGAACCAAATCGTAAAAAGATTCTTAACCTGGAAAGTTATCTGACATCTGTCTGACATTTAACATTTACGTCAGACGTACTTCTTATTCTTTACGTATAAACAAATCGAACAGAAAATTAAACACGCTGTATGTTACCAGTTTTTAGTAGTAAACTGCTAACTGCAGCGTTATACTGCTAGCGTTTAGCAGTATAATGCGAAGGTGCAAATCGAACATACCTATTAAGATGTATAAAAATTAAATGTTAAATTTTGGATTAAAAAATAATAATAATAATAAATAAATCGTTAATATTTAGTTAAAATTTTTATAAAAGCAATATTATTATTTTAGAATAAGTGCTATATTTCCGCATGCGGGACAATTGATAATTTTCCGGGACGAATTTAGATATCGATAGTAAAGCGGGACATGGGTCGCTAATCCGGGACTGTCCCGCCTAATCCTGGATGGTTGGCAGCCTTAGTTTAAGCGGAACTAAGTAAATGAGGGTTTCGTATTTATAAATTATCAGGAAAACAGAGTTTGAAAAGTTATTTCATGTTTCATGTTGGCATTTATTATTGTGACATATATTAGAAAAATAAAATAAATAATAATTTTAAAATTTTTGGAAAATGTAAGAATTTAAGAAATGAAATATTTATAAAAAATTGATGTGAAGTGTGAATTTTCACACATTTCAGGGTTTTGCAGGTATTTAGTAAGTGAATGATGATTATTTTGGATGCGAAAACAAATTTTATATTAAAATATTTTTTTTGTTAATTTTAATTCGAACGCCTAATACCATTATTTAGGTTTCTAAATATGTGCAGTATTTTTTTTATATAGCAAAGTTCATTAAGAATTTCAAAATTGCGCCTATGGCTTCCATTGGTTGTTATAAGTTCCGCCCCTCTGATTTCGTGTACATTGAAACAGAATTAAATTATAATTTAAACAATTTCCACTGGCTATTAAATTTACGCTTTTAAAAATTAAATGCAACATTTGCCAAAATATAATTAGAATTTTGAAAAAATAATTTAAACAATATAGAAATTAAAAAAAATATATATATATAGTCTCTTCTCCAGGGTTCGATCCCTATCGGATCGGGTTACATGGGTGAAAAGTCAGCGTCAAATACCACTAGACCAGCACACACGTTAGAGTGTTGCTTGTTACATATATTAGACCACTGGTTGTTGTTAACAAATTCTATCTTCAACTATCCGGAGAGCGCCGAGTAACTGCTGGTCCTGGGAGGGGCCCAGGCCCGTCGCCCTCCCCCCCTTGGCTGCGCCACTGGTCAATACCATTTCGAAATATTTTAAAGACACCTATATGTCAAAAAGGAATTTTATAACCCAACAAACACAGGAAACATGACTGGTTGTATAATTTACCCTGTTTGGAGATTCACCCCTTTAGGGGTTGATTAGGACAAAATCCTAAAATAAGTTTTTCAACATTTATATGGGTAATCTTTGTAAGCAAACTCACTATTGGTCCTAAGAAATTTTGAGGAACCCTTCAAATCACATATCCCCTCCTTGTAACTTC
This sequence comes from Liopterus haemorrhoidalis, assembly GCA_963971575.1. Classification (NCBI taxonomy): domain Eukaryota; kingdom Metazoa; phylum Arthropoda; class Insecta; order Coleoptera; family Dytiscidae; genus Liopterus; species Liopterus haemorrhoidalis. The sequence continues at coordinate 21,158,555 of OZ020616.1, read as the reverse complement.
CTTAGAGTTTAAATTTCGAAAAATCCCTTCTTAGTGAGTGCTTACGTCATGGAAGGAATATACTTCACCAATTTCATGTATCTATGTCCAAGGGACATTCTATCCAAGAAAAAATGCCCATCTACGCCTTAAGGGGTGAAATTTTAAAAGGCTGTGAAAACATTTTCAAGATATTTTAAAAAGACATCGAATTTTATTTATCTATGTCCAAGGGATGTTCAATCGAATAAAAAATACCGATTTACCCGTTTAGGGTGAAATTTTAAAAACTGTCAATACCATTTCGTAATATTTTAAAGACACCTATATGCCAAAAGGAATTTTATAACTGAACAAACACAGGAAATATGACTGGTTGTAAGTGCCAAGAAGGAATATTATAACTCAATAAACACAAGAAATACGACGGATTGTAAAATACACCCCGATTGTAGATTCACCATCTTAGGGGTTGATTAGGACAAAATCCTGAAATAAGATTTTCGGCATTTGTATGGCAAAGCTTTGTAAATAAAAACCTACTCAATATCTTTTTGGTCCTAAAAGATATTTAGGAATCCTTGAAATTACATTTTACCCCTTAGGAGTTGAATTTTGAAAAATCACGTCTTAGTGTGTGCTTACGTCATGGGGGAATATACTTTGCAAATATCATTTAATTTTGAAATTTTGAAAAACTGTCAAAACCATTTCGATATATTTTAAAAAGACTGTAAGGGAGGTAATTTTGATGTTATTTCATAAATAAAATTTCATAAATAAATTCAGTGTAATCATTCAATTAGAGTAAAATATTTAAAATATTAAATGACAAAAAATAATCTATTTCTTAGAAAGGGCATTCAAGATAAGGGTACACTTGTTTATTATTGTAACTTGAGAATTTGTAAATATAACATGAAAAGGAAATAGTAAATTGTAATATTAAAAGACAACCCTGTTAATAAATTAGATTAGAAATGTTAGAACCATATGGGAAAATCTATTAATCTCTGTTTTAAAATAAATCATAGTTGGTTACTTATCTGGGGATATTATACAATTTAATTTATGGATAATAAATGTTAATCGAGACGATTAACCGAGGTGTTAAATGACATTTAACAGTTGGGCGATGTAAGCTTTTCAGAGTGGTTCCCTTCTTAGGAGGCAGTTGATTTTAACCCGTCGTATGGTTAAGACGATGTTTAAGAGTTGATTTTAACCCGTCGTATGGTTAAGACCATGTTTAGGAGTTGATTTTAAACCGTCATAACGTTAGGATATCATTAGGGTAGTTGAGTCTAAGAGTGAAGAAGTTAAGTCGAGTTTTAAGTAGAGTGAGATATTGTTAATCATGGGTTAGAGACAATTAGTGTGTTCGGTTGGACAAGTAAAATGTAACAAGTAATTCCGTATTTGCTTTAATGTAGTGTTCGTTAGTTTGGTGTAGTGTGCCTAGTGTGTGTGAATGTCTCATTTGGATTTAGCTGTATCGACGTAATTGTAAGTCTAGTGTAATCATGTAAATATTTAAACCGTAATCGTAATTAAAGTAGATTAGCTAAAATATTGAGTTTAATTGAACAACGGAATAATAGGAGGGGGGGGGGTCCAGACTTGATCCGCTCGCAAGTCTGAATACTCATAATGTGAGAGAGACCTAAAGTTGAGGGATGTACAGAGTAAGTACAAATGAAATAAATAAATCAGCCAACCGTGACATTTCATATTTATACATCGTAGCCTCGCTACAAGACATCTATGTGCCAAAAAGGAATTTTATAACCCAACAAACACAGGAAATATGGCGGGTTGTATAATTTTCCCCGACTGGATATTCACCCCTTTAGGGGTTGATTAAGACAAAACCCTGAAATAAGTTTTTAATATTTACATAGGTAATTTTTGAAAGCAAAAACCAAATCTATATTTTATTGGTCCTAAGAGATATTAGGGAATTCTTGAAATCACATTTCACTCCTTTTCATCCCTTGGGGGTTGAATTTATACATTTATATGGGTAATCTTTGTAAGCAAAAACCAAGGCGATATATTATTGGACCTAAGAGATATTGAGGAATCCGTGAAATTGAGGGGTCAAATATCGAAAAATCATTTCTTAGGGGGTTCTTAAATCATAAAAGGGATATACTCCCCGAATTTTATGTTTCTTTGTCGAGACGAAATTCTATCGAATAAAAAATACCAACTTACTCCTTTAGGGGTGAAATTAAAAAAAAAAAAAACGGTCAAAACACTTTCTAAATATTTTAAAAAGACACCTAATGCCAAAATGAAATGTTATAACACAACAAACACAGAAGATGCGAAGGATTCTTCAATTCATCCTGATTGTAAATTCACCTCTTTAGGGTTGTATAGGACAAAATCCTGAAATATTTTTTTAAATATTTATAATCTTTGTAAGCAAAAGCTAAGTCGATATCTTATTGGACTTAAGAGATATTAAGGAAACCGTGAAGCCACATTTTACCCCTTTTAACCCCCTTTTCACCCACTTAGAGGATAAGTTTCGTAAAATCCGTTCTTAGTAGGTGCTTACGTCATGAAGGGAATATACTCGCTGAATTTCATGATTGTAGGTCCGGTGGTTTGGGCAGTGACGGAATAAGGAAAAACAGGGCCCTAGGCAAGGTTTTCACTGCGGGCCCTACTAGTTAAAGAAACGAATCTGCGTAAAATGAACCCATATTTACAGTGAGGTATAGGGTTAGGTTCTACATAAGTGAAAAATAAAAAACAAATAATTTTGTTTATTAATACAATATAATACAAAATACATATATTATAAATTTAATTTTTAAACTGTATTTTATGACAAAATAAAGTGAAATGTTTTTTTTTAAATCTTAAGAAAAACAAATGAAGTTTCGGATCTCTTATATTTTTCGGAAAAAAGTATCCAGCTTTAATTGTTTAGATTTTTGTTTTCATTCATTAAGAATTTCGGAATATGGTCGAATGAATGCGAAGTTCATCCGTCAAACTTTCTATAGTTGAAAGGATACGCTTTAGAACGGCCGTTTTCATAACTCTTGGAGTTTCTTCTTCGTTTTCTTCCTTCTCTGACTGTTTACGATCTAATTCTTTGTATAATTCTTCTAAGTCTTCATTCGAGAGTGGCTGATCATTGGCATCACACGACGGATTGCGCACCGGCGTTATTGTGAATCGGCGTAAATTGAGCCGGCGTAAACCGAGGGCTACCTGTATACAGGGTGTTCAATCTAAGTGTGCCACCATTGCTATCTCGAGAACTATAAGAGCTACGAGGTTGGTTAAATTAGCAAAGAAATACCATTTTGCAAGTCTATTACAAAACTATTAACAAAAAAATTTTATGATCAGTGGTTCTCCAAAAATGGGATCCAACTTTCTTATTTTAAATGAGACCATATTTTTTTTATACTTTTGTTCGGAAGAAATTTTTACTCTGAATTCAACGAATACACCGTTTAGTACCTTTACATCATAAAAATTTTGAGAAATAAAAATAAAAGTTCATATGTTTGAAGTATACATTTTATGCCGTAAAAATGCGGGAACTGCGGTAATTATGTACAGTGAGCGTTTTCCTAAAATAAAAGATAAAGAAGTTCCTGAGCGGCGATATTTTCGGCAACTTGAATTAAGATTGCGTGCAAACACTTCAACATTTGAACACAAACGAGAGTATTTTGGAAGTTTCGATACTGAAGTCATTGTTTTGGCATATTTTGAGGTCAATCTTAGAGCTTCAGTTAGAATGGCTGCTGCTGAATGTAATGTAAGTGTAGGAATGGTGCATCGTTATTTAAAAAAACATAAGTATTTACAAGCCATTTAAATTTCTAAAAATTCAAATTCTTCATTCTGGCGATCATGAGCGACGTTTGGAATTTTGCACTTTACTTATAAATGAAGGCAGAGATATTTTAAAATCTATTCGGACCGATGAAGCTTTTCAAACAATGGTATGCGTAATAGAAAAAATACACATTATTGGAGTCAAGAAAATCCGATTCTAGTGCGTGCTGGTGGATTTCAAAAAAGATTTTCAATAAATGTGTGGTACGCGATTTTTTATAACAAAACCTACTTGTATGTGTATGAAGGTACTTTAACTTTAACGAGTGATCGTTATTTACAATTACTGAGAAACGTGCTGGATACTATTTTAGATGACTTGCCTTTAACAGTAGTTATTATCTGTCTCATTTTGTAATACGAAACTAACAGGAAAACTTCATTTTTTATGTTGTATATTTAAAATATCATCTTAGGGTGGTAATTCTGAAGTAACACCTTTCAAAATATTTGACAATTCATAATTGACATTAAATTACGTATATGTCAACATACTAACACAAATTGTATAAAACACAAATTGACAAGTATTTGAAATATATTTTATACAACCAGAACAGAAAATATGAATAAGCGAAATAAGATGAAATAAATATTTGTATATAATTCAAAATATTGTATTTAACATGTCAATCACAAATTTGACATGTCAATTTGGTATCTGACATATAATTTTTGAGTGAATATAACCTCAGTATAATGAAACTTCACGAAAAATGTAAAAGCCCGATTTACAAGTTTACATGGTTTCAAAAAAGTCTATTTACACCACAACAGTCACCAAAGTAACCAGATCTAGTTTCGTATTACAAATTGAGACAGATTATAGAAATGTATACTTTCAACAAGATGGAGCACCAGCTCACAACTCTGGCCTAGTAGCTGAATATTTATTAATATTATATTTAATGTTTAGTAATGAACAATTTCCAAATAAGTGGATACGCATCAATGCCCCCCCCCCCATTGCATGGCCCGCAAGGTCTCCAGATTTAAATCTCCTAGATTCTTTCTTTTGGAGCTATGTAAAAGATACTGTTTATAGCATTGTGCATCCAAACATACAACATTTGAAAGACAATATTGAAGATATTATATCTAATATTGATGGGAGGAAAATAAAAAAGGTCCGAAATAGTTTACTTTTAAGGATTGAATTATGTATTAATAAGAATAGAGGCAATTTTGAGCAATATTTATAATTAAAATTGTACTATGTCATAGAATTAAACTGTTCCAATCAGGGTTGGACTGGGATTAAAATGTGTACCGGGAAATCTGGAGGAAGTCGGGCCACTATATATATATATATATATATAGTGGCCCGACTTCCTCCAGATTTCCCGAAAAAAAATTTTTTCAACCTCTACAACTTTGACATTTCATTTTTTGGTTATTGAGAAACGGTAAGCATGCACTAATTTTTGAGTTGTCTCATCAAATACCTACTTTTCTTTGATGAAGCAAATTCTGCTATAGATTCAATATCAATTGAATATGCGATACATTTTATTAAGGGAATTTTCAAATGGTTATGTTAGATGCCGAAAAGGTTAGGTATTTATGTATATTTAGGTATATATATATATATATATATATATATATATATATATATATATATATATATATATATATATATATATATATATATATATATATATATATGTGTGTGTTACAGTGAAAGCATAAATTCTGTAAATGCATGCACAGACACAGGAATATAAAATATTTTAATACGAATGAAAATAAAATACCTAACCTTTTCGGCATCTAACCTAACCATTTGAAAATTCCCTTAATAAAATGTATCGCATATTCAATTGATATTGGATCTATAGCAGAATTTGCTTCATCAAAGAAAAGTAGGTATTTGATGAGACAACTCAAAAATTAGTGCATGCTTACCGTTTCTCAATAACCTAAAAATGAAATGTCAAAGTTGTAGAGGTTGAAAATTTTTTTTTTTTTTTATATTAAATAATAAATATAATAATTATGTATGAAATTACATATTATAAATAAATTAATGTGCTGGTAATTATGAACGAAAACAGTGCTCACTGTTTTATATATGTGTGCAGACTGAATAAAACAAAATATAAACCGCTCCCAAAACGAAATAAAGCATACGCAGCAATATAATGTTTATAGCGTGAGTCATAGAATTTCAGTGCGCATGACCTATGACAAAGCGCCTAGCACAATATAATGTTTCTATCATTCTATCACAGCAATTCTATATGACAATTTAATTTTTATCATTTTGATTTTCGGGCCAATTGACCCTTCGGGCCATCGGGAAATTCCCGGTATCCCGCCGGGCCAATCCAACCCTGGTTCCAATACATTTTGATATTCATAGCAAGCTGATTCCTGTGCAATTTGATTTAAATTAATGTCAATTTAATATGCATTTTTCTCAAAATTTTTGTGATGTAAGGGTACTAAACTGTGTATTCGTTGAATTTAGATTAAAATTCCCTTCCGAAAAAAATATTTAAAAAAATATGTTTCCATTTAAAATAAGAAAGTTGAGTCCCATATTTGGAGAACCACTGATCATAAAAAAAAATTGTTAATAGTTTTGTAATAAAATTGCTAAATGGTATTTCTTTTCAAATTTAACCTATCTCGTAGCTCTTATAGTTCTCGAGATAGCAATGGTGGCACACTTAGATTGAACACCTGTACATATATAGATAGACTAGCTGAGTACCCGTGCTTCGCTACGGTAAATTGCCGATTTCGTTTGTAAGTTTTCTTTGTAAGCAAAAACCCAGTCATTTGTCGTAAGAGATATTGAGGAATCCACGAAAAAACATTGACTCTTTTTCACCATATAAAGATCGAACTTCAAAAAATCCTTTCTTAGTGGGTTCTTACGTCATATTGAGTAAAAAAAAACTGTGTAGGTGAAACTTTTTAAATATTTTAAAAAGAGACATATATGCCAAGAAGGAATGTTATAACTCAACAAACATAGAAAAAACTAAGGGTACTATAATTCATTCCTTCAGGGGTAGATTTCTTGTTTTAAAAATGGTCTGATTCGGTCAAGATTTGTTAATAATTTGCAGTTTGATTATATAACAGGATTTTATAAATACATGTACCTAATTAACTGTACTGTACATTTTAATATATTCGAGTTTTGGTGCTATTGAAATTGACCAATAGATTGACGAAGCATACTCTTCGGTTAAATTAGACCAAATTATCACGACAACTATTGCGTGGGAATGGCACTTTATTTCTTTTGAAAAAATGCATAGCACACAATACATAGAAAAATATAATACGCCAAATTTAATTTGCTCCTTTATTTTATTGAAAATCGTAAAAGATTTGCATTTTCCTTTCGGTAACTTTATGATTATTTTCCATTATGACAGTAAAATAAAAAATGTTGTGACTGACCGATTTCATTTAATAAATTAGTATTATAAAATAACTTATATTTTTCTTGCGGACTAGCTTTTTATTATTCTAACTAGCAGTATATCCGCTGCTTCGCTACCGAAAAAGTAGCCGGCTTAGACCGGACCCATGGCAGAATCGGTTTAAGACTGGCTTGATGCGAATTGTTTTTGGAAGATTCAAATATATTTATTTGTTTTAATCTACTGTTGTATTGATAGGTGCTTCTTACACAAATAATGTAAGTAAGGGCTTCTTTGTAAACATTGATAGTACAGTCACTTGGTAACAACACGTATAATGTATCATTTTCATTCTGGTGTTGGAAGCGTGGAACAAGAAATTCAACCAATAGGATCGCTCTATTTTGAAAAAACCCATACCATAGTATCGTAGGCGCGGCGTACCGCGCTTGTAATAGCGCGGTGTCGCAAGTTCAGAAATTTCAACTCTTGCACTGGCCGCACCGTCGAAACCATAGAAACAAATATATTTTTTCGGAATGATGAGATCTTTAGCGAGACACTTATATTAATTCACTAAAAAAAAAATTTAAAAACGTAAAGTGATGTAGCGAAATAGCGACTTTTACAATGTTGTCGGCAGTCATAAAGTTTATTATTATGGATTCGGTTTCAAATATCTGGTCTGCAAATGTCATGCAGTGGGTATACTAATAATGGTACCCGACGAGTTCATCGAAAATCAATTCATCGAAAATCAGTCAATCGAAAATCAATTAATCGAAAATCAATTAATCGAAAATCAATTCATCGAAAATCAATTCATCGAAAAACAATTCATCGAATATCAATTCATCGAATGATCAATTCATCGAAAAAAAATATTTTGTAAATATTTGAGAGGAATGCCGAGGGGATCGGAAAGTCAAAAGAGCAGTGGTCAATAAAAGTAGACAGACTAAGAAATAATTGCGTAAATTTTTTTATATGGTTTAAAAAAAGGTAAATAAAGTGACAAATATAAATAAAAAAATATAATAAGAAAACTTATATAATAAAAGAAATAAATGTTTTGTTTTTAAGGTTTAATAAGACAGGTTATGGGCAATTGCACGCAAATAATTTTTATAAATTCATACACAATGATACGCATTTTAATTGGGCTAATATGGGGGACAATAAAGTACTATGCATCTAAAAACAAGGTAATTAGGTTAGGTTTAGTTAGTAAAAGTCTAAAACCGAGCGGAGCGAGTTACCCATCTTCTATTTTAAGGACAAAGCACTATTTTAGGTTAGTAAGGGTTTTGTTAGAAGAAGCCGAGCGAAGCGAGCTACCCATCTTCTAGTTTAATGTTAAAACACTATCTTAGATTAGGTTAGGTTAGTAAGGGTTTGGTTAGAAGAAACAGAGCGAAGCGAGCTATCCATCTTCTAGTTTAATGACAAAACAAACTCACACTAACATAACAATGCCACCTGTTTAGAATCACCGTACATTGAACATATCATGTGTGGTATAGTAAATATGAATAGTAAAACTATGTACATAACACAAAACCCTTAAGACTTAACAGATGGGGAAATACCATTTTTATAATCCTTTAAGAATGGGTGTATTAACTACATTTATGATCCCATTAACCGGGTTTTTCTGATCTAAGGAGCCCTGTTCGATTTCAAAATAATCCAACAGGTATCTTTTACCTAGCGTATTTTCTGAATGGAAAATTTAAAAATTATTAATAGACCAAGTATGATAGTTATTTAATAAGTGTAGTCTGTCAACTTTTATTGACCACTGCTTTTTTGGCTTTCCGATCCCCTCGGCATTCCTCTCAAATATTTACAAAATATTTTTTTTCGATGAATTGATCATCCGATGAATTGATCATTCGATGAATTGATTTTCGATGAATTGATTTTCGATGAATTGATTTTCGATGAATTGATTTCCGATGAACTTACCGTGAATCAAATACAGGTTAGTACGGTACAATTAATTATCTCCAAGAAATTGAGATATGCTATAAAAACAATTATTTGAGGGATATAGTTTCATTTGACTCTTAAATATTTTTAAGGAAGAGTTATTTTTTATACATTGTGGTATTTTATTATAGATTCTTACAGCCATACACAGAGGGCTGTTATCTGTAATTCTTAATCTGTGAGGGGGCATTAGTAAATTGTCTTTGTGCCTAGTGTTAAATTGTTGCACTTTTCCTCGTTCCTTATAATGATTAAAGTTTTTACGAGCATGTATTGCCATCTCATAAATATATAAATATGGGAAAGGTAAAATTTCATGCTTCCTAAATATAGGTTGACATGATTTCCTAAACATAGCACCAAACAAAACTCTAATGATGCGCTTTTGAATTAGAAAAACCTGTTTACTTGGTGGAGAGTAACCCCAGAAAATTAAGCCATAGAGTCTAGATTGCACTTCAGCTTAATAAAAGTTTTTTAGGACATTAATACTCATAATAGGTTTCAGACATCGTACTTGATAGCAGATAACACTGAGTTTGTCACAGAGAATTTGCCACTGAGTATCCCATTTAAGTGTGGACTGGATATTTAGGCCTAAAAACTTGATAATATTAACACTATTAATTGTGGTACTGTCCAAAGCCAAATGATTTAAATCCACATGGAAAATTCTACCAACATTAAATATGAATAACCTGTTGCTATTTAACATGTGCAGTAACTCGATGTTAATTTCTGTGTCTGCAATCTGTAACGAAGATGGCTTAAATATTCGCTACCCTTTATAATTGTTTTACAGATATTTATAGTTTATATTTTAAATCAGTTTATTTCCTTTGCCTAACTGGGCATTTACTTGATAATTTATTATATTTAGAAAGAAAGCTAGGTACATATATGACATATCAATAAACGTCACCACTGTTCTAATATTGTACCGAGAGTTTCTTTTTAATTTGGGGGTTACTTTTACCCCGTCGAAAGACGGGCTTTTCTCCTAGTATAATATAAAATAACATTTAATTATTGTTACACATTGCAAACACATTAAAAATATTATGAACGATGTAATTTAAATTATTGTTTTAATCTTAAGTTACCTTCTTTCATGCACTATTTATGTTATTATTATTAATAATATTGCTATTATTTATTTTGGTTATGTTTTTAACTCTAGTACTATTTATTTGTTATTTGTTACTGCTACTTTAAATTAATGTAATTATTCTTTATATTTATGCCGCACTATTATTTACGTTTTTTTAAAAAAGAAACTATTCTCAACTAAATGAAGAAAATGCAAAGAAATGTAGAATGAGTGAGAAGGAACATTTTTTCACTATATACATGTATTTTGTATACCATTACATATTAATTTTTATTTATAAACTTTTCTGTGTTACTTGATTAGTATGATCAATTTCCATTAAATTGTAAAAAAAGGACAATTTTATTGTGTCTGGTTTTGTGGCTTAGGAGTTTTCGATTTGTTGCCTATAGTTAGGGTGACCATCCGTCCCGGTTTTCGGTCAATTGTCCCGGTGTCCCGAAGACTGTCCTCGGGACGCCCGATTGTCCCGGTTTTTGAATCTCTTTGCTCTTCACTTTGAATTTGGATAGGTGAGTACCTTTTTTTTTTTTTTTTGCCCGTCACATTGAATTTGGGGAGGTGAGGGCCTTTTTTTTTTGCTCTTCAGTTTGAATTTGAGAGGTTAGGACCTTTTTTTTGCTCTTCACTTGGATCTGGGAAGAAACAAAGACCTTCTTTTTTTTTTCCTGTGTCCCGGTTTCCCTTCACTGAAATCTGGTCACCCTACCTATAGTAGTAGCTTGTTTTTAGTACTAGGGAAACAGTTTGATAAAGTATAATGTAAACAGGCTTTATTCATATGAAAAGAAAAACATCACGGTTCGTATCTAGAAGTCAAAATAGGATATGAAAATAGTTTGTATCTCCAAAAGTTCGTATATCAAGAGATTTGTAAGTCGAGGTACCACTGTATTAGCATAAATACTTACAGAGCCGCAGTAAGAAGGGGGGGGGGGACGGCCCCTAGCGACTAAGGAAAAGGGCGCTGACGGGCTTGTTAAGAGGCGCCATTGCGAAGATGAGGACCTTTTTTTTGCTAGTCACTTGGATTTTGAGTGGTGAAGACCTTTTTTTTGCTCATCACTTAAATTTTGAGAGGTAGGAACCTTATTTTTATTTACCAAGGGCGCCAAAACACGGTTCTGGCCCTAGCGCAAGTTTACTTTACTGCGGCTCTGATAACTTAGCCATAGCGTTTTACCGTTCGGTAAAACTTATAAAAAAATATTTAAATTGCAACCATCTAAATCAAAAGAATATGTTTGAAATAAGATTACGAGCACCTAAACTCTCCTCTTCGGTACGCCAATGCATATTCTAAAAAGGCGCAGTTTGGCGGGTTGGCCCCGGGCGCCAAAAGAGCTAGCGCCGGCTATGCCCGGCATTGGTGTCGCTCGCCTAGGTCTAAGGACGGCCCTCTCGTATAGTATTTCTTTCTTCCTACCTAAATACGGGCCTGATTTCAGTTGAGACTGAATCTACTCCTGAGTTGACTGAAATTCCGTGGTGTCCGAGATTTAAACCCGCGCCCTTATGTGACGTCGACGTCCCTCTTAAGACAGTCTAATATTAAACTTTAAGGTTTGATATTAAACTGTAATTTACCTATTGTGATACGAGCTTTAGGCGCCGCGGCGCATGTCTGTCGTCACTTACCAACAGGTATCTAAAGAGCCGTCGGCAATGGCATGAACGTTATGGCAGCCAGCGGTTCCGGTCGTACATGTTCGTCCTCATGGCGAATGTTATTACTAATTTGTTTTTATGTGTTATTTCTTGTGCTCGGAAGTGCTGTGTTCTCTGCTATAGAAGGACCGGAAGAGACAGAGAGAGTTAGAGAATTACGTGAATTACGACAAAACTTTCTACTGAATCACCCCTGTGTCACAGGTACATTGTTTATCAATATATTGCACATTTTCACCTGTCAAATCACATGATTATTTGTTTCAATTCAATGAAATGCTAATGAAATAAACAAATAATCCTGTGAAACACAATTATCGTCATTAATACGTATTATTGACAGATTCTGAAACAAATATACATGTAATACTCTTTAAAAATATTATGTGAAGTGTTTTTTACACAGTTCAGGATTTCGTTAGTATTTAGTGACACATTTTTTGCTATAATTACAGTGATAATATTTTTTTCGAAAAAATAAAGGACATAGGTATCTGGAAAAGGTTCATAAAATAGAAAAACAGTTTGTAGTTATTATTTTGTAAATAAAAGAAGGAAAGAATAAAATTAAGATAAATTTATATTAAAATTATTTTCTTATAAAAAAAATTGATGTAAAGTGTGAATGTTCACACATTTCAGGGTTTCGCATGTATTTAGTAAGTGAATGATGATTATTTGGGATGCCAAAACAAATTTTATGTTAAAATATTTTTTTGTTAATTTTAACTCGAGTGCCTAACACCATTATTTAGATTTCTAAATATGTGCAGTATTTTTTTTATATAGCAAGGTTCATTAAGATTTTGAAAATTGCGCCTATGGCTTCCTTTGGTTGTTATAAGTCATAAGCTCCGCCCCTCTGATTTCGTATACATTGAAACAGAATTAAATTATAATTTCAACAATTGCCACTGGTTATTAAATTTACGCTTTTAAAAATTAAATGCAACATTTCAGTTAGGTAATCCAAAAAATAACTAGAATTTGAAAAAATAATTTAAACAAACTAAAAATGCAAAGAAAAAATAAAATTGTCTCCAGACCGGAAGCGAACCTTGGTTTGCAACTTCGAAAGCGAGGAGGCTAAGCATTACACCATTAAACCGTACTGGTTTACTGTGTTAGATAAGGTATTAAATATTTACATCGTCAACCAAAAAACACAAAAAATGCGTTATTTTCCGAAAACCTAATCTGATCGAAAATTCCTGTAATACTATTTCGGTTCACATCAATGTACATTAATTAGAATTTTTTTAGATTTTTAGTTTAAACCATTTGGGCTACAGGGTGTGGCACAAAAAAAAAATTTTTTTCGATGAGTACGTATTTGTTATTATTTTTAGGTTGATATGTTTTTTAGATGTTTTAGTATATTTCCTATGTGCGGGTCAAAGAGTTGTATAAGTATGCTAAATTTCAACTCTCTAGGTTTAGCCGTTTGGGTACAATTTTTACCGAACAGACAGACAGACAGACGACAAAATGACTGTAGAAGGGATTTTTTGTCATATCTACAAAACCCTAATAACTAATAAAATTTTATGTAAAATATAAGGGCAACTTAATGTTATTTTTCTTATATTTGTACTTTTTTTTAAATATGAGGTTTATCTTTCAAATATTAAGAAAGTTGTATACAATTATACTTGATATAGATACATGTTTCTACCGTTTCAATTTTTAGTTAAGTTTTTCGCTGGTCCAAATATTGTTTATTATTAACATATTATTATAATATTCGCTCGGTCAAATTCAATAATATTTAATGTAATTTAGTAAATAATGTTGAAATCGTATTTTATTTAAAAAATATAATGGAGGCTATATTACAACAGGATGAAGTTTACCACTTCAGCCGTAGACGAGGGTTGTAATAATCTGAGTGTAATATAGCCATTATATGCAAGTCAAATACAATATTTTGTTTACAACTATAGTCTTTTCATTAGAAAAATAGTAAATTTGATTTAAAAACACAAAAATTCTGAGCGTCTATTGCAGTGTTTCCCAATATTTTTACTCTTGTGGCACATTTTCCAAAGAAGAAAAATTTCGCAGCACACCTACGTAGTCATAGAAGAAGAAATTTATAACGCTAGCTTTTTACCGACCGCCAACATATATAAGGGAGGTATTGTAATTATACCGATTTTGACATTTCGGGATTTCGATGGATCTTCTCGAATTGAGGTCTCTACATAACGTTTTGACTATTTTTAGCATGATGTCTGTCGGTCTGTCTGCCGGTCCGTGTACACGTGCAGAGCAAATTCGGCTAAAAGGATTTTTATGAAACTTCATATTTAAGCTTTTGACCTCAATGGCACGAGTTGATCAAGTTCGGTAAAAATCGGTTAACTAGAAATAGGAGTTTATTCGTGTCGGTTTTAAGATTTTTGCGAATATTTCACAACAGATTAATATTTCGAAAAAAATTATTTCACAAAAGTTGCTATAAAAGTAATAACTTAAAACTTTTATTTTAGACATTTTTTGATAAAGCAGCATAAATTGAACAAGTACTCTGCGATGGAGGTTGGTTCTGTGGTGGCCACAGTTGATTTTTTTTCTTTAAGATTTCGCGGTACACTTGGAAAAATTTGTGGCACACCTTTGGGAAACACTGGTATTGTAAAGCTTTAGAACTGACGATATGGCAAGATGGCTACTGAACGATCAGCTGATTAACCTACAACATTATAAAAAATATAATAATTTATTGTTTTATTTATTTGAACTTATAAATAATATTCTAGTTATTAGATGGGCGGGATAAAAAAATAAAAAAAAATCTGAAACATCTAAAAGGGATTCTAAGAATTGCCTACAAAGTGTTTTTACATATTTTGAAGGTGATAAAGGCTGTTATGAAGCTAACACCTCTATAGGCGGGGAAACAGGGGCTGCCCCGAGGAGTTGTACAGTTTGCATACATCAATGTTTTGCCGATAAGAATTGAAAGTAAAAATATATTTTTTTAATACTGTAAACTGCAAATTTTAATAAAATAAATTTCATAAATAATATTAAATTAACCTGAATTTATTAGTATATATTTAAGATAATTAGTAGGTTTCTAAATTACATACATGTAAAATATAATATGATTTTTTCTTTCTAAATTTAAAACGGGCAAATATTAAATCATTTATTCCATGATAAATTAAAATTTATCTGACAAATTATAAAGATGTATATCTATAAAATCAATGCTGGGTAAAATACTTTTCTGATGTATTCGAAGTACTGGATACAAATACTTTTTTTAAGGAAAAACTATGTGTAACATTTTAATTAAACTTTACTTTTTAGTATTTTAAATACTACGTAGTTGAAATACAGTTCGCAATTTTAAAATGTAATTTACGGCAATATTATTAAAAGTTGAAAGATGATGAAAAGGTAAAATAGTGAAATAGAAAAAAATAACACAACAAAACAATCATAAACACAATATTGCGCTGGCGTTTTTCTTAGCAATAGCTGAATAAAATAAATGTAAATTAGGCAAATTGTTTTGGAGCAAATCCCCCTTTTGTCTCCACAGGGTCTTGGCTTCATAACAAACAATGCTAAGGCATAGAGAGTGCTGTGTCTATTCATATGACGTCAATGGTGATAACTAAACTGTAAAATAATTTCTTATTAATAAAGTTTAGCCAACGGAGTGGCCGAGCGCATTAAATCGTGCAGTTTGGACTGGTGAAAACAGTCTTGATTGTGCGGTCGGTAGTTCGATTCTCCGTTGGTGATATTATCCGGGTGAGAATAATATGTTTACATTACTCTCATTTCACAATCATTCACCCCTCATCCAGGTGTAGGAGCTCGCCCCCTGGTATCGGCGATTAGCCTCGTTGCAGAAATAGGCCGATGTAAAATAAATAAATAAATTAATTAATTAATAAAGTTTTATGACGTAAGTCCCCTAATTTTATGAACAAATCTCTTATACACATTAGTGTTGGGCGCGTGAATAAAATTTTATCACGATCACACACGCTCGCGAAATCATAAATTTTAAGGTCAAGTCCGCCGTGATTCACGGACACGCGTAATTCGTGACTCAGTCACTATTTTCAGTTAGGTAATCATTGTAAGGCCTTAATCATAATAGGGCCAACCGTCGTTTGTCCCAAAATTTCTTAATACGTAACGAGTGTTACGTAGGTATATAAAAGAATGATGTTTTACATTTTATTTTTTTAATGACTTGTAATTAAGAGCTGATTCATTTCTGGTTCCAGATAAGTCCTGCGGCAACAAATATACTTAGGGCGGTAGTTTTTATAAATTTTAAAATCTGAAAAATTTAATGTCTGATTCAACGAGAAAAAATCTTATAAAAAGATACATGTCTACAATAGAGCTAGAAAAAAATATAGATCAATGTAGTTAAAATATAAGGTTTAGATTATTGATTTTGCTTGTTAAAAATTTAGGTAATAATAACTTGATATTTTATTAACACAAATAATAAAAATGTGACACATACGTATACTGTACGGAAAAAGTTCTGAAAAATTGGATATTAGATATCAGTATAGTATACAACTGCGTTCCGCAACCTTTGGTGTCTATCGACCCAAAAATAATAACAAAATTATAAGGCGACCCATATGCGTTGGAAAAAAATGATGCAAGTGCAAGGCAATAATTTTATTTTATAAACATATAATAATTTTATACCAGTATATACTAATGGCTCTTCTTCTCCTGATTTTCGTTCACCAAATTGTCTATTCTTGCTTCAATTGATTTTAGTTAATGCAATCGTCAACGTTGTGTCAATGCTTTGAAGTCGATTTTTATATATATTTTTTTCATATTCATAAGTGGTCGCAAGTCACGACCCATTTTTAAATTTCCACGACCCAAAATTGGGTTGCGCCCCAATGGTTGCGGAACGCTGGTATAGAATACGACATTCCTAAATGAAACGCCGTGATTGAACTGACGACGTGTCACGTCAAATTTTTAACGCACAATCACGCTAGAGAAGAAAATATTAATCACATCCACTCACGTATTAATCGTAAACGTGTCACGATGTGACACGGAAATTTCACGGCACGCACCCATCACTAATAAACACAAAACAAAAAAAGGCAAATAAATAAAAATAACCGTTTTAATAGGAAAGTAGTAGTATCGAGGAGTAATACAATGTTTATATAACAAGTCTGGATTAACTTTTTTTTTTTTATTGTTTAATAGGCTGTAACTATAAATGATGAACAAAGACTATAATCTGTCTCAATTTGTAATACGAAACTACATCTGGTTACTTTGGTGACTGTTGTGGTGTAAACAGACTTTGGCGTATCCGTGTGAACCAATACTATGATAATATTATAAATGTATTGTCAATAGACAACATAAAAAATGAACTTTTCCTGTTAGTTCCGTATTACAAAATGAGGCAGATAATATATGATATCGCATATTAAGTAAACGTAATTTAACATATATAATTCATATTTAAAATAAAATTTTGGGCATTACTTACCCATTTTTGAGATTTCTAAACTTTTTGTGTAACAAAATAAAAATGAGACTCGAAGACGTACGAGCTGCGTTCTTACAGGAAAATTGCCGCAGAGTCAAATATCGTTGGCGTTTTGCATGTAGCTAAAAACAATATTAATTACGCTATAAGAATCCAATATGAAAATATAATATAGAGTTGAAAAGTCTATTGTGTATAGGGATTGCAATCCCAGGATTTCGAGATTGAATATACAGGGTGTTTGTTTGAAACGGGGCACCTCGAAAATCTCCTTTATTTGTAAAGATACAAAAAATCTTCAGAACAAAAGTTAAACTAGACAAAAAGGCTCATCTAAAGGTTACTATAAGAATTCTGAGGCACTTCCGGTTTCACCGGAAATGATGTCAACTTTTGATCTAGCATAGGGAATCGATAATTTTATATTTTTTTCCTAAAAGTACAAATGTGTGGACAATAATGGTGGTTTGATCGAACATTTGTAATTTTTTTTTTTTTTGTAAAATAATTGTAAGAAGTAATAGTTTTTTTTTTTCTAAGTAGTCAAATAGTTTATTTTAGAGATATTTTGTTTCTTTTTTTATTGTTTTCAAAGCTTGCTACGTTCAACTTTGTAAAACTTATGTTGATTATTATTTTGTAAATAAATGGTCGCCATTTTGAAATGGTTAACATAAAAATATGACTTTTTGGTGTCATTGTAAAGCTAATTTAAAGTACTTTTAGGAAAAAAATATAAAATTATCGATTCCCTATGCTAGATCAAAAGTTGACATCATGTCCGGTGAAACCGGAAGTGCCTCAGAATTCTTATAGCAACCTTTAAATGGGCCTTTTTGTCTAGTTTAACTTTTGTTCTGAAGATTTTTTGTATCTTTACAAATAAAGGAGATTTTCGGGGTGCCCCGTTTCAAACAAACACCCTGTATATAATCCCGGGATTCCGAAATTATATATATTAAGTGAAGTATGAGTAATTGCTTAAAAAACGAAAGCTAATGCAGTGTACGTGCAGGGGCGGCTCAAGTGGGTATGCAGGCGATAAGCCGCATCGGGGCAACACGATCAAGGGGCGCCGATTCGAAGAAAATATTTATAGATTATTACAATATCAAAATAGCTTTAATTAAAATAATATTCATTTTTGTAATAAGTATTGTGACCTTTAATTAAATCTAGCAAAAACTAGGGGAGACTGGGGTAATGGCAGCCACTTAAGGAATTTTTGTCTGTACTAGTCTAATCTACATGTTATTTCATATTAATTCCATAGAACTAATTAACATGATATTATACTTTATAGTTACGTTTTAAAAACCGTTTCATCTCTTATAGTTTTTTGTAAAAAAAATTTTGAACCTAACTATGCATTTGACTGGCATTCCCCCTATATTGGGGTAATGACAGTCAGTATTTAAACCCATTTAAAATTATAGTAAAACCAAAGATAAGGTAGAAAATAACTAAAAACCTTTATTTTACAAATTTATTATTAAATTATTTATAGTAAGGGTTATTACATTAACCCTTACTATTAATCCTTACATTAACAAATTAAATCAATTTCAAAAAAGAGATTTAGTTAAAAAAAAAATAAGTTTGTTAGCCTAAAATATTGGTCTACATTTTATTGCAGGAGTCACATTTGTATCCTTCAGCACTATCCCACCCGGAACATGCTTGATGAGCCCATATTCCACAAATTGTGCATCGAAACCAAGGTTCTCCATCTATTCCAAATTCCTCACAATAAAAACAAATCTCGTCGTTTCTTTGAAATTCTTCATCCTCAGATTCATCTTGACACAGTATTTTTTCATCGTTCGAGTCTTCAGAGTCAGTGTTGAAGAGTGTCCTGCATGGTAGTTTCTTAGCATTTGTTTTCTTTTTAATTTTTCGAGGTTTAATGTTGGGGTCTACACATTTATTTTGCCTCTTCAACTTAACTTTTTGTTTTTTTATCTTTTTCTCTTCAAACTTTTCCTTCATTGGAGTCGATGTGAGGATCTCTGAGTGTTGCTTGGGTCTCGATCTTCGAGAAGTCAAATTATGTGGCCAATTACTGCACCCTGGTAGAGGAGAAATTTCTTCGATTGGAACTGATATGTTGTTGACTATTGAGTTATTCTGTTTGTCGGTATTTTTTAAACTAGGCATAGGCGAGTCGGTGATTTGATCTTTCGGGTTTGGTTGGCCAACATCCGCCAATGAGTTATTTGATGTGTTCATAGGATTGTCGATGACAACTGGCAAATCGTCTTTTCTCTGAAAAATGGTCTCCACCAAAAAGTCTTCATCAGTGAATATACTTGGATTAAAAGGGTGAATTCCAGTACTCAAAAAACCACTGGTGGCTTTCGAAATAGTAGCAACTATTGAGTAAGCTTTGTTAAAAATCTCAGCTACATCGTACGGCGTAATTTTTACAAGGTACCTAGATTTTAAAAATAAATCACATTCTCTGCGGTAAGCAGCCTTCAATGGAGAATAAAATGTCACATCTAAAGGCTGAAGCCTATGTGAGGTGTGTGGTGGAAGGGACACCATCACAATACCATTCTCTTTACAGAAATTATATGCTTCAAAAGTGCAGTGAGTAGTGTGATTATCAAGAATCAACAGAATTTGGTTCTCTTCACTTGCATGAGTAAAATTAGCAAAATGTTTTAGCCAAACGATAAATAATCTTCTGTTATCCACCCTGATTTGGAGCAATTGTAGATGGAACCAGGTGGACCATTTTTTTCCAACAAAGGTGTCATGCGCTGCCGAGGGAAGATGAACATAGGAGGTACATATTGTCCCCCAGAACTGATTGCACAAACAACAGTTATGTTTTTACCCCTTTCCCAGCTAGTGATTGCCCCTACTCGTTTTTGGCCCTTTTCAGCAACTATTAATCCCGGATCCTGCACTGTCGTAACTCCGGTTTCATCTACGTTCCAAATATTTGTGTCCTTAAATTTATGCTTTTCTATTACATTTTCTAAATTTGTAAAAAATCTGTTCACTTCACCTTTGTTAAAACCGACTGCTCTACCAATGCTGGTGGCCTCTGGTTTTCTCACACTAACGTTATGTCTTTGTAGAAATCCGTAGAGCCAATCTATTCCAGCCATTTTATTATCGTGATTGAACCTATGTTTTAATTGGTTCCTTGTGGCATACTCATACGCAGTTCGTCTTAACTGAACAGTTGTCATGCCATAAAAAATCTTCGACAGTGTTTTTACATGATCAGCTAATGCTTTTTCATGTTCAGGGGGAAAATCACAGTTTCTCCCTAGTTTAGGATCACCAACTTTTCCACTTTTTAGTCTTCCTTGCAAGGTACTAAATGGTATGGCATACTGATTTGAAGCCTTTCTGATGGACATTCCGTCATCAACGGCTTTTTTAGCCTGTTCAAGCTGTTTAGCAGTCCATTTAGCCTTTTCCGTCGTTCTTACCCGATTTCTAGGCATCTGAAACAAGCAAATAAAATTTTCTGTACAGTTGGGGTAATACCGGTCATTGAGAAAACTGACTGTCATTACCCCAAACCGACTGAACGCCATTACCCCAAGAGCATGCCATATTTTTAAACGTAAAAACAAAATAATTACCTCTGCTACATTTAAAATAAATGTGCGATTAAACATTACACACATCATGGTATAAGTTATGGTAAAAAACATTTCATAAGCAAGTGAAATTCGTAAACTTACCGTGGTGAAAAGAAATTCATTTCTTAGAAGAAAAGATGTTCAGTACAATTTGATAGCACAACTGCTAGACATACAATACCAAGATGACAATTTAGTCGCCAGTGGTTCCCCACACGGTCACGAAGTAGCAGCACGTGCTGGACTGTTTCTACTTCAAATGAGATGCGAGATACTGTGGTGACCGTCATTACCCAGTGGCCGGCATTACCCCAGTCTCCCCTACTTTTATTTACTGGGCGGCACTTCAGGCTTCTAGTAAAATGGGGCGCCATGCAAGGAAATTTAGAAAAAATTAAATTTTTTTACTGGGTGACACTTTAGGCTTCTAGTAAAGGGGGGGGCGCTATGAAAGGAGATTTAGAAAAAACTAATTTTTTTACTGGGTGGCACTTCAGGCTTCTTGTTAAAGGGGGCGGGGGCAAAAAGGAAATTTAGAAAAAAATTACTTTTTTTACGGGGCGGCACTTCAGGCTTTTAATAAAAGGGGGCGCCATGCAAGGAAATTTAGAAAAAACTACATTTTTTTACTGGGTGACACTTCAGGCTTCTAGTAAAGGGGGGAGCGCTATGAAAGGAGATTTAGAAAAAACTACTTTTTTTACTGGGTGGCACTTCAGGCTTCTTGTTAAAGGGGGCGGGGGCAAAAAGGAAATTTAGAAAAAAATTACTTTTTTTACGGGGCGGCACTTCAGGCTTTTAATAAAAGGGGGCGCCATGCAAGGAAATTTAGAAAAAACTACATTTTTTTACTGGGTGACACTTCAGGCTTCTAGTAAAGGGGGGAGCGCTATGAAAGGAGATTTAGAAAAAACTACTTTTTTTACTGGGTGGCACTTCAGGCTTCTTGTTAAAGGGGGCGGGGGCAAAAAGGAAATTTAGAAAAAAATTACTTTTTTTACGGGGCGGCACTTCAGGCTTTTAATAAAAGGGGGCGCCATGCAAGGAAATTTAGAAAAAACTACATTTTTTTTCTGGGTGACACTTCAGGCTTCTTGTTAAAGGGGGCGGGGGCAAAAATAAAATTTAGAAAAAAATTACTTTTTTTATGGGGCTGCACTTCAGGCTTCTAATAAAAGGGGGACGCCAAAAAAGAAATTAAAAAAAATATATATATATAAATATATATTTAAAAAATATATATTTAAAAAATATATGTGGGGGGCGCCTAACCTAATTTTGCATTGGGCGCTAGGTACCCTTGAGCCGGCCCTGTGTACGTGTACATACTTTGTCAAAAGAGAATATAAAATATTCTATTAAATATTTAAATATTTCAGTAATTATTTTTTGTCTTTCATGTTTGACTTAATTATAAAATAGTAGTTTGGTAAATAAATAAATGTAAAAGTTTTAAAAATGATAAAAAAATATATACCTATCTTACTGTGTTTTAATTGTCTTATGACCTTAATTGCATTTAGTCATCATCAAGTTATTGAATACTTATCAAGTTATTGAAAACTTATAAACTCAAACAGAACACAACTTAATTTAACTATTGGTGTTTGATGTTTGATGTTTGTAAACTAGTTGTTAAGAAATTATCTCATGCCAATATACTTTGGTGAAAAAAAAAGGATTTTTTTTTACAAAATAAGTTAGTTATTTCAATTTTGATATAATCCCAAAAATCCCGGGATTCAGCTTTAAAAATCCCGTCATTTTCTGGACCAAAAATCAACCGGGATTCCGGCATCCCACGATTCGGGATCCCGGGGTTGCAATCCCTAATTGTGTACCAACAAATGTAGTTGGCAGTACGTATACCTGGTGATTTAGTATTGCTAGTCGGGAGTAGGTTTAACCAGAGCCGGCGCTGACGGGCATGCAAGGTATGCGGTGCATGCGGGCGCCACTGCGAGTGGGGCGCTGACGTGAGATTTGAAAGGGCGCTAAATGGCCAAATGAATATAAAAGTAAGGTAGGGTAAATGTAATTTTAGAAGTGAGGACCTTTTTTTTTAGTTCTTCATTTAAAATTGAGAAGTGAGGACCTCTTTTTTTTAGATCTTGACTTGAAATTTAGAAGTTGGAGAACCTTTTTTTTTTAGGTCTTCACTTAAAATGTAAAAGTGAGGACCTTTTTTGTTTTAGATCTTCACTTCTTCACTTCAAATTTATAAGGGAAGTTCTTGAAAAAAACTAATTGCGCCCTACTTAAGGGCGCTCAATTAAATCTTGCCTACGGCCGCCGCAGACCCCAGCGCCGGCTCTGGGTTTAACAATATAATGTTTACTATTGCTAGGAGGAACAGTTATAGTTGAAGAATTGAGAAGGAGGGATAAGGAGGTACAGAAGCAGGAAAGAACAGACAGAATAGACATATCGAACAGACAGACATCATACTAAAAATAGTCAAAACGTTATGTAAGGACCTCAATTCGTGGAGATCCATCGAAATCTCGAAATGTCAAAATCGGTATGATCACAAAACCTCCCTTATATACGGCCGATAAAAAGTATTGACGCAACTCACAGATAAAGATTTTAAAAAAAATTGATAGGCCATTACATTTACAATTAGCTCATTTTTCGCACATTTTGGTATCTCAGCCACCACTCTGCTGCATCGTTTTCATTATCGGTTTCTAATAATTCATCCATGTCAACGGAATTTCTAATCCCCCTTTTCCCTTACGTGCAGACTTTCGCCGATTTTCCGCCTTCTTTTCAACCTCTTTAATTTTTAAAAGATCGAATTTTAGAGTGCTTTTTAGTACGCCAAATTTGCCATATTTTCTTACATTGCGTGATGGCATATACGCTAACTCACCCGACGATAGTGTATGCCAACTAGCACAGAAATACAAAAATGTAACAAAAAAATGCACCGACTGTACCACCGAACTTGCCTGATTCATCATGCATGAAAATTATAGTTTATGAACACAGAAAGTAGTACTTAATATAAAAAAATATAATACAAGCTATTATTTCTACAAAACAATATGAGTGAAAACAATCGAGATATACTAGTACAGTAGAATTAGGAAAATTGTATAACAAAATTCGTTTCAGGATGCCATATGGAAAAATCGATGTAATTGGGTGAGTAGCATGTACCATTGAAGTCGCCCCCATTTTTTCAACCTGGAACATTGTTTAAACAATGAAAAACAGCAAAAAAATCGACAAAAATTTTTTTTTTTCTAACTCGGGAGCTACTGCCACTGGGAATTTCAATTTTTTTTTACTATTAAAGTACTCAAAAACAATTAATATGAGACCTGCTAAATTAAATTCGACCCATTATTTGTTTAAATAATTGAGAAAAAACGCGAAAATTTTAAAAATTTTCAAATATTTTTCATTTTTTCAAAAAAGCAGCTATTTGCTTGAAACTTACAGAAATTGTGCCATTTATTGGCTTCAACTTACAAAAAATTTCAAATTTCATCACAAAATATTAATTATTTAACGAATTATTGCATTTATTTATTAAAATGGACCTTAATGTAAAATGAAAAATGACGTTCTTCCCGTCGTCATACATGGCCCATCAGGTGCTTTTCTTTGTTGAAACGTCAATTTTCAATATCCATTGAGGTAAAATCCAATTTTTAATTTTTTGACCTCCAAAATGGCGATTGAAAAATTGTTGCTAATTTTGCAATGGTTTTTTGCGAATAACTTTGCGATAAACAAAGATACGGACATGGCATATCGATATTCTTGTAGCTGGTAAAAAAACAAAAATTTTGAAAAAAAAAAGTTTTTCTAGGTCCAATAGGAGCCGAGATAATTTTTTTAAAAAAAATGAAAAAGTATCATGGTTATACTTATTTTATCTCAGAATGTTATACTACAATATTTCTATGTTCCAAAATAAAACCCAATATCTTATACAACCTTTTCACATCAAGATACTTCCTAAAATGAATATTTTTTGTAAAACCACGATTTTTTATTTTTTTTATTATAGTGATTGTTTATAACAAATTAATTTGTTATTATTTTTCGAAACGAACATCTCGTCTTTTCAACAAAGAAAATGAGCACCTGATGGGCTCTGTATGACGACGGGAAGAACGTCATTTTTCATTTTACATTAGGTCTATTTTAATAAATAAATGCAATAATTCGTTAAATAATTAATATTTTTTGATGAAATTTTTTTTGTAAGTTGAGACCAATAAATGTCACAATTTCTGAAAAATTCAAGCAAATAGCTGCTTTTTTGACAAAATGAAAAATATTTGAAAATTTTTAAAATTTTCGCGGTTTTTCTCAATTATTTAAACAAATAATGGGTCGAATTTAATTTAGCAGGTCTCAAATTAATTGTTTTTGAGTACTTTAATAGTAAAAAAAAATTGAAATTCCCAGTGGCAGTAGCTCCCGAGTTAGAAAAAAAAAAACAATTTTTGTCGTTTTTTTTGCTGTTTTTCATTGTTTAAACAATGTTCCAGGTTGAAAAAATGGGGGCGACTTCAATGGTACATGCTACTCACCCAATTACATCGATTTTTCCATACGGCATCCTGAAACGAATTTTGTTAAATTTTCGAACTTTTTTGGCTAATTCTACTGTACTATACTAGCGTCGGCGAATCAACGCGGTTACTTCACACGACGTAACAAACGACTGTATTGTCTGGAACAATGCAATTGTTTGTTACGTCATGTGACGAACTGCGTTGATTCGCCGACACTAGTATATCATTGTTTATGCCTGCAGCATTTTCAAAATAAATAGTACAGACATTAACCTCATGATGTAACATGTAAATACTCTAAAAAAGACTCAACATTTTCTGGATACAAGCGGAAATGTACTTTAAATTGATTCGTAGTCATGTTTAGAATAGTACTTCTTGCATATTCAAAAACTTTTTCCAAAATATTTTCTGGTTTGGCAAAATTCTTCTGAATTGTCTTCCTCATCAAATAAATTTTATATTACTTAAAAGCATCCCAAAACTTTCATGTGTCATTTTTATATTATCGTACAAAACAAGTAGCAGGAGACGGACTTCATGTAATCAAACACACATAATTTATTTGTTTACAAAAAAAAAAAGTTTGAATAACAAGTATAACTGCACAATCTGAACAAAGCATTCGTCTTTGACTTTCTTGCACAGTATGCACATTGGTCACGTGACAAAAAACTTGCACGACATCTGTGTCTGTTAACACTATACAGTTATGCCGAACACACCTTTGGTATATTTTCATGTGACACGTCTGTCTACGAATAAGGCCGCTTAATTTAAACTGGTATTTGAAAACCGAAATACGCCAACTCAGGCGGTTTGCCCATCTCAGCAGTGGCGGATCAAGTCTTCGCCGGGCCCAAGACATTTTTGATTTTCGGGCCCTCAACCTAGAGTCGTTCAAAGTGAAGAACAAAAAACAAAGGGACTTCACCTCCTAAATCCAAGTGAAGAGCAAAAAAAAAAAGGTCCTCACCTCCCAAATCCAAGTGAAGAGCAAAAAAAAAAGGATTTCACCTCCCAAATCCGGGCCCTTGAAAATTACGGGCCCAAGACAAATGTCTTTTTTGTCTCATGCGAAGATCCGTCACTGCATCTCAGGCACAATTCCGCTAAATCGAAGTATTGGTGTACAGGGAAAAACAACTTTTGCTCTAATCATTATAAACTAGTATTATTTATAATATCTTATGTCAATTTTATGTTAGTGAATATAATAATCTTAGAAGAGTCTTTGTGTTAGTTCTGAACTTCAGAAATCTTATCTTGGTACCACAAACCACAAAGGCAACATATAAACATAAGTTTTGAATGGTAGAACGAACTCTGTGGTTTATAACTTAGTTATCGACATAAATAACGTCACTAACATTTCCTATACTAGAACCAGTGGCGGATTAACGTAGCAGCAAAAGTAGCATTTGGTACAAGTCCCGCACAGACTATTATTATATGTGATATTAACTGACACACATTTTTAGGGTTTTGTAGGTATGACCAAAAAACCCTTATACCGTCATTTTGTCGTCTGTCTGTCTGTTCGGTAAAAATTGTAGTCAAACGGCTAAACTTAGAGAGTTGAAATTTGGCATGCATAGTGTGGACGCCGCTTAAAGACACATATATGTCGCACTATTCGTAACGCACTGATTTTCATAGTTGTGAACGCTGCCTTCAACGTTAAAACTAAACTTATCCACAACGCACAGTGAGTAGTCGACTAATTTAAAAACTCTGAACGCAGCTTAATTCAGCGCGGCAGTAATGTGTTGGCTACGCTGGATAAGAAAAGTAAACTAGTATAAAGGATAGTGCCTTAATTGGATGCTACATATGCGTCAGATAATTTTAAACCAAGTAACACGTTTAATCTATTTTAAACATCCTGTATTTTTGTTTTTTAAAATCGGTTTTTCAATTCGATGAGTCCTGGCCTGTATTCTAACCAGGTGTTTGTACCAAATATTTATTTACAGATAATATATATTACAAATTGATAAGAACAATATATTTTTGTTTATTAAAATATATTAAATGCGTTCTAATCACTGTCGGAAAAAGCTAGGGCGGGGCCTGTACGATGCATTATAAAGGGGACCTAATTTAAAAAAGACACAAAAAAAATTATTTATTTTTGTACTTAAATAATATTTAAAAAATCGATGTGAAGTGTGAATTTTCACACATTGCAGGCAGTGGCGGCGCTAGCTGGGGATCCGGGGGGGGCTCCCCTAAAAGTTGCTCTGGCTCCCAGTTGCCCCCTCTAGAATTGCTTTGAAAAAAATATATTTTAGAAGTCAGGACCTTTTTTAGGTCATTATTTGTATTTTCATATGTAAACGATTAAAAAAAAAATTCCTGGCCCCCCCAAATTTTACTCGAATTTTTTGGCCCCCTCAGATTTTCAGAGCTAACGCCGCCACTGATTGCAGAGTTTCGCAGGTATATAATAAGTGAAGGCGGCATGCTGAGTGTGTAGGACAAATTTTGCTTTGTAGTAATCACGGCAAAATGAACGATATTTTTATATAGTAAGGTTCATTAAAATTTTGAAAATTGCGCCTATAGCTTCCATTGGTTGTTTTAAGTCATATGCTCCGCCCCTCTGGTTTCGTATACATGACACATATAATGACAATGTAATTCCAACAATTCCAACTGGTTATTAAATTTACTCTCTTAAAAATTAACTGCATCATTTGCCAAAATATAACTAGAATTTTGACAAAATAATTTTAAAAAAACAAAAAATAAAATTGTCTCCTCTGCCCGGGAGCGAACCCTAGTTTGCTGCGTAGCAAGCGAGGAAGCTAACCATTAGACCAGGATACGCCTTCTAGTAAAGTGTGTTACATAACTACAACTTCTGTACATCGTCAACCAAAAAACACAAAAAATGCGTTATTTTCCGAAAACATAATCTGATCAAAAATTCCTGTTGTACTATTCCGGTTCACACCAATGTACATAACTCAGATTTTTAGTATAAACCATCTGGGCTACAGGGTGTGGAACAAAACAAAATTTGCACAATTTTGACAAAAATCGCGTCAAAATAAATTATTTTGCAAAAATAAAATATTGACCGTTAATCCACATACTTTCATTTGATACCCTACACAGGATTTTTAAAAAATATTTAATTTTTCGGTGTACACATATTTGTTTATATTTTTAGGGGGATATGTTTTTTAGATGTTTTAGTATTTTTCCTATGTGCGGGTCAAAAAGTTTATCCAGCGTAGCCAACACATTACTGCCGCGCTGAATTAAGCTGCGTTCAGAGTTTTTAAATTAGTCGACTACTCACTGTGCGTCGTGGATAAGTTTAGTAGACAGTTTTAACGTTGAAGGCAGCGTTTACAACTATGAAAATTAGTGCGTTACGAATAGTGCGACATATATGTGTCTTTAAGCGGCGTCCACACTATGCCGCAGTTTGCCAGTTGGCAAGACCAGTTGGCAATGCCAGCAGTAATGTAGACGTGACCGTTGGCACATGCCATCGTGCCAGCGGCATGCCAACGAGAATCGCTCGAGTGTCGGTCTCCTTCAAAGAAAGCCGATAAGAACGGTGAGTGGGGACGTGCCAACTGACATCACGCGGCTTTAGGCTTAAATTCAGGTTGTGATTCAGACGCATATGAGCAACGTTGTTTATAGATGGAGTGGACAAACGAAAAAGTGTTTAATTTGATCGATTTATACCGGGATCGTCCTGTTTTGTGGGACTGTCGTTTAAAGGACTATAAAGACAGGAATAAGAGATGTGACGCTTTATTGGAAATTGCGGTTAGTTTTGGAGTACAAAAAGAAGAAATTGATAGAAAAATCAAAAACTTGGTGTGTCATTTTTCGCGCGAAATAAAAAAAGAGAGAGAAGGTAATAAGTCCGGTGCGTGATCTACTTTGAAGACTTGGACGTACCCAAAACAGTCTTTTGCGCCGTTTGCGTATTTTTTCTTCACTGTCAAGTATGATAACAGCAGCTGAAGCAATTAGTAAATCTTCCTCGGTGAACATTGTGCGACTAAACTAAATGCCAACACAGATGTGGACGTTTATACAGCCACTGGCATTGCCAGTTGGTTTTGTCAGCTGGCCTTGCCAACTGGCAAACTGCGGCATAGTGGGGATGCGCCTTTAAACCAACTACGACGGCGTCATCTGGCAAGAGTTCATATACACACCAGTTTTGCCAGTGAAAGACCGGGAATACCTTCGTAAATTGTTTATTATCTATTATCCAGTGGCGGCTCGTGACATTATTTTCTGGTGGGGCAAAAAGCTTTTTTACGGCAAAAGCTTATCAAAAAGGTTTTTGAATGAAATTTCCTTGAAATAACTTTATTGTTTTTTTTTTTTTTTTGTTCGGAACTCGTTAAAATGAATTCCGGTCTTGGTGGTCCTAAAGTTTTAAGTCTAATTTTTATATCATAGGTTTAATTATTTTTGGAAATCTGTTCTAAAATTGAAATTACCCTATTTTCTTTCTCATTCATTTTTAAAATGTATGTATCTATCTATTATTATAATGGTAATAATAATAATAATAATCTTTATTTTACAATATAATACAATGTTTGAATATTGATATTTGAATATTTTTATGATGATGAACATTTTTTTTTTTTTTGCAATTTAATTACAATTTTTATAAATAATTTAACAATTTAACAATTTAACTATAAAATAAAATATACTATACCCACAGAAATACTGAAGATACTTGTGCATGGGTTTATAAACTTAATAAAAATGTATTTAATATATAATTGAACTATGCAGTACTTTTCTGTTTTTAAACATTAATCAGACTTTAATTAACATTGAAATAAATTTTTTACACAATCACAGCCTTCTTCACACAACCATTTATGTATTGATAGTTTGAAGTTTTTCATGTAGGCTGTTGCTCGAATGACGTCTGGTAGATTGTTGAATACTTTAGCACCTATATAATCAAAACAACGTTGTCCTATCGAGGTGCTTCTTCTTGGTACTTGCACTTTATTTTTAATTCTCATTCTAGAAGAATAACTATGCTCTATTGCTGAAAACTTATTATACCTGGTCAGGAACACAACAATAGACTTGCAATAAATCCTTCTGACGTCCAACAGAGCTAATTCTTTGTAGAACGTATCAGATGGATAGGTACGTTTTTTGTAAAGAAATATTTTTAGGGTCTTCTTATGTATTACTTCAATTGGTGTTATTATATTGTTGTATGCACCACCCCAGGCTACAATTCCGTATGTTAGTATTGAAAGAAAAAGTGTATGGTACAACATTATTAATTGGCTCTTTTTTAGGATCTGTCTTAATTTACTAGAAGTAAACATTATATATCTCAGTTTTTTTTTAACTTATTAGTATGTACATTCCACTTTAAATGTCTGTCGAAGTGCATTCCTAGATAATTTGTCGAATTGCACTCTTCAATTTCCAAACAATTGCTATCTGTCTTATCACAGGTAGGGGAGTGAATTTTGATTTTCCCTATATATGGAATGCTGTCTTTGTAACATCCGAAAGGTAAAAATTTTGTTTTTTGATGATGATGTTAGTAAATTTGATTCGAACCAATGGGTTAATTTCGCTAGATCTTGACTGACTAAATTAATTATGGTCTCATCATCTTCATAGAAGACTACTGTGTCGTCAGCATATGAGAGCACTCTTCTTTTACAGGGCACATACATGATGTCATTCACATACAGAATGAATAAAACGGGACCTAGAATTGTGCCTTGCGGTACACCATATTCCACTGTTTCTTCGTTGCTTGTGAAGTTTCCGATTTTAGTCATTTGTTGACGGCCAGTTAAGAAGGATCTTAAGATATTGTGTGTAACACCTCTAACTCCCATATTTTCTAGTTTATTTAGTAGTAACTCATGGCTGAGCGAATCAAAAGCCTTACTAAGGTCTATGAAAACTCCCAGAGCAGGTTTGGATCTATCAAGAGCGTGGTTTGCTAATTTAGTTAATTCTGCTATAGCGTTTTCAGTGCTCACACCTTTCCTAAATCCAAACTGATGGTCTCCTAGAATTGCATGCTTTTCGATAAAATCATACATTCTCTTTTTTAGACAGTTTTCAAATATTTTGGAGATATATGAAGCAAGGGAGACTGGTCTGTAATTACTTATTTGTCTTCTATCACCTTCCTTGTATAATGGAACTATGGTGGCCACCTTGAATAGAGATAGACATGTTCCAACGGTGAAAATTAAGTTAATTAAATATGTAAGTGGTTTAATTATGAATTCTGCTACTTCTTTCAGTGTTCTAGTGGTAATTTTATCAGGACCCGGTGTTTTATTATTTTTCAATGGCGAGATGATGTTTCTCACTTCATTCTCTTCAGCAGGTGACAGAAAGAGTGAATCTTTCACAACAGGTTCGTTAACTCTGTTAATTGTTCCATTTTTTGCGTCTATTTTTGAAGCTAATTGTTTTCCAATATTTGTAAAATATTTATTGGCATAGTTTGCAATAGCAAGCCTGTTAGAAACAAGTTCGTTGTTTTCAGCTATCAATTCTGTATTGACTATTTGTTGTTTATTTATTATTTATTTATTATTTATTTAAAAAGAACTGAAATCAATGGCTTGTAAAGTTCTTATAGAAAAATTACAATATTTCACATTGTTGTGATACAGAAAAGTTGAAAGAAACAAAACAATTCAATAAACAACTAAAATCAAACAATAACAAATATAAAAAGTGTACAAAAACAGAAAATTTCAGTTTATGGGGATAGTAGCAGCTGATTGTAAAGGTCCAGTCTATTTTTAAAATTGTTCACACTTGGGGCAGACACGACACTTCCAGGTAGATTGTTCCAGTCATTAAACACTCGGTTTGAAAGAAAGTTGGCCCGAACGTTCTTACGGAATTTTTCGTGACATAACTGTAACGAATGTCCACGTAAACGAGAGTCTACATTAAGTACAAACAAACCAGTAAGATCAGCACGACTTCTGCGGTTTTCCAGTTTGGGCAAATTAAGTCTTCGAAGTCTCTCATCATAGGGAAGTCTGTTGAAACCAAATGGTAAGCTCGTAGCACGTCTCTGGACTCTTTCCATAATGTCAATATCTTTCCTAAGACTTGGTGACCAAACAGAAACGGCGAATTCTAGATGTGGGCGAATATATGTGGTGAAAATGTTGCGTACTAATACAGGAGACGGCCTAGCAAATGCTCTAGAGATAAGGTACAACACACTATTTGCTTTCTTAACACACTTGATCACATGTGTAGACCAACTGAGGTTCGGGCATATTGTCAATCCCAAATCAACCTGTTCAGTAACTTGTTGGATAGTAATACCGTTAAGGTAGTACCGCAATCTAGGATTGTTTATGCCTAGATGAAGAACACTAGTTTTATTTATATTAACTGGTATAAGCCAGGTCGATGACCATTCAAACAGATTACTAACGTCATTTTGAAGTTCATCATACTGAGAAACAGGGTTATGGAATATCTTTACGTCGTCGGCGTAGAAGCAGTGTGGAGATTTTAGAATATAACCAAGATCGCTGATGTAAATAAAGAACAACAATGGTCCTAAGACAGATCCTTGAGGTACCCCACTAATGACCGGTGCTGAGCAAAATACATTTCCTACTTTCACGCAGAAATATCTTCCTGTAAGAAATGCTTCAATCCAATGTAGAAGTTTATTTCTGATTCCAAAATGCTCCAGTTTTTTCAGCAACCTCTTGTGTGGAACTTTGTCAAACGCTCGAACAAGTTCGAAGTAAATCACATCGATATGGTTATTTGAATCGAGTGCTCTAGTCCAAAAATCTGTACAGTAAAGCAAGTTGGTAGACACAGAACGGCCAGGTAGGAAACCATGCTAATGACAAGAGATAATGTTATTTTCCACAGTGAATTTACGAATATTTTTAAAGATAATTTTTTCTAGAACCTTACAGGTACAGGAGCTAATACGTATGGGTCTGTAATTATTGGCATTCAATGTGTCTCCTTTTTTAAAAATGGGTGTCACATATGACAGCTTCCATGATATAGGGAGAGTACCACTATCTAATGATCGACGAAATATTTCACATAATGGTTGTGCAAGATCGTCTCTACAATTTTTTAATAATAAGTTCGGAATTGAATCTGGACCAGATGTAGCAGAATTTTTAAGATCAGTTTAATATCATTGCCTATAAAAGAGTTCACTGTTTTCCATATATGTTGGTTATTTTTTCCATTTTCCTCTATAGCGGCTTTGAAGAATTATACTGAACTTCGTCTATTTATTATAATTTTTTTTCCAAAATTCGCCACTTTCATAAAACACAATCACATAAACTTAAGAAAATGTAGCGAGTAAATTATTATCAAATCTACTAATAAAACACTATTTTAATCATGTAATTATTAAAATATCGAACATACATAACCTTTTAACAACACATGTCAAAATAAAGCACTCCGACTGATAATTAAAACTACGGACAAAATATGTTTTGACCCACTTGCCTTGGCTGCTACAGGTTACATTCTATTGCTCGTCCTTCGCCCCCGCTTGTATCATGCATCCACACTCGTACAAATATTTGAGACATTCGCTCTTTTGCCCTGCTTGGCTTATGTTCATTCTAAAAACATTTGTTTTAGGAAGCGAAACGCGGCGTGATGTGAATTTAAGTTGTAAACATTTCAATATAACTAAATTTAAAATGGGTAAAATGCAAAAAATAATACATGTTATTATTATTATTTCTTATTAAAGATTTTCTTCTTTTTCAAAAGTAAATAATTGGGAGGGCATTGCCCCGTTGCCCTCCCTGCACCAGCCGCCACTGCTATTATCGTTTTCTTGATTCTGCTGTCCTAGATTTTTAATAACCAAACCTAATCTAATTACCTAAATTGATCATATTTACTGTTCGCCTTTGTAATTTTGGGCGAGATTTGTTATAATAAATTATCAAACTGCACAATAGTTAATCTTGTATAGTTGAAAAATAAATTTTTATCATGTAATCTCATTTCTCGCAAAATATTGTTCCAATCACCTAGTTTTCTTCGAACTTGATTAATGGGATAAACCCACCATCGCCGAGATCGACGCTTCTTTCGACGATTTTTCTATTAATAAAACTGCAGCCGCAATTCTTCTTCGTTTCACGATTTCCGAAATTAGTTGTAATAAGCGCGATGACATTTGTTAGGTTATATAAAGGCATACAATAGTTCGGCATAACTGAGCAGTGTTAACTCTGTGGCGTGCAAGTTTTTTGTCACGTGGCCACTGTGCACACTGTGCAAGAAAGTCAAAGACGAACGCTTTGTTCAGTTTGTGCAGTTATTCTTGTTATTCTAACCTTTTTTTTTGTAAACATATAAATTATGTGTATTTGATTACATGAAGTCTGTCTCCTGCTACTTGTTTTTACGATAATATAAAAATGACGTATGAAGGTCTTGGGATGCTTTTAAGTAATATAAAAGAAATTTTATTTGATGAGGAAGACAATTCGGAAGAATTTTCCAAATCAGAAAATATTTTGGAAAGAGTGTTTGAATATGCAGAGAGCACTATTCCAAACATGACTACAAATCAACTTAAAGTACATTTCCGCTTGTATCCAGAGTCTTTTTGAGAGTATTTACATTAAAGGTTCGCACGGGCTCAGGCTTGGCCTGTGGGGCCCAGGATCGACCCGTCCCGAGGGCCGGGTCGGGCCGACTGAGATGTGTTATATTCAGGCTCGGGCCGGATAAGAACAATAATACCTTTAAATAATACTACAATATTTTTAAACCTTCGTTATTTTTTTTTATTTATTTCTAGTTTTCTAATTATTACAAATTGTAAGCAATTTTTGTATCATAATATTTTTTTAACGAGGTTTATCAGGGCCGAATTTAAATTTTTGTCGGGTTCGGGCCGGGTAGATGCAATAATTGTATTAATATTTTCGGGCTCGGGCCGGGTCGGAATGGAATCATAAAACATTAAGAAAACGGGTCGGGCCGGGTAAAGGTGGTCCAAAATAGGCCTGTGCAGACCTCTAATTTACATGTTCCATTATGAGGTTCATGTCTGCACTATTTATTTTGCAAATGCTGCAAGCATAAACAACGGTATATTGATTGTTTTCACCAGGGCTTTGAACCGTTATTTTTTTCGTTTCGGTTTTCGTTCCGGTTCAATTAAAAAAATATATATCAGTTCGGTTCCGGTTTTCGTTCCGGCAAAAATAACGTTTTTTTTCGGTTTTCGGTTGTCGGTTCAGTTCCGAGTGATATATTTTTAAATGCTATTATTTGTATTAGAAATTTATTTTCTACTATAATTTAGAAGAACATTTTATTCCTTATTTTGTGATAATTATACCAAGGCCGCTGCCAGAAGGGGTTCTGGGTGTTCATAACCCCCACCCCCCGAAATACTAGTAGCGCATTTTTTTTTTTAACTTTTTAGTTAAAAAAAATAAGATTTTTTCTGCTCATCAGTTTAAAAAATAATCTTAAATAAAATGTATTTTATATTCACTCACATAAACATTATCTGAACCGAAAATAACCGATATTTTTTTTTCGGTTCAGTTCCGGTTTTCGTTCCGACAAAAATAAAGATTTTTTCGGTTTTCGGTTTTCGGTTCAGTTCCGGTTTGAAGCCCTGGTTTTCACTCATATTGTTTTGTAGAAATAATAACTTATATATTACCGCGAAAAAAAAAAAAAAAAACTATTGCACAGTAAATTATGCAAAATGTGTAGATTATTAGCTCATGCCGAACGCACCTAATGTAAACGTTCTCTACGATGTAGACTGAGGTAGCCAATGTGTGTATATATGTCTGTCTCATTAAAACAACGCACTAACTACAAAGTTTGGAAAACTATCGACAATCGACAACGTATAATGCATTAAATTTAGAGTTGTAAACGGTCGCTCGTGTTATATTATGACAAACTTGTTAGTGACAATCAACACTGCACAAGTCGTAATCTATAGTCGACTAATTTAAGAGTTGTGAAAGTAGCTTTAGGGTTCTTACACACTAGGCCGACATAAATACGTGTAAACCTGCGTAAACAAGAACTTAGAAATATAAATTAAAAAAGAAAGTATGGCCCAATAAAAAAAAATAGTTACTGAATGCGGCTCGCGACCTAAATAAGTTTGCCAACCCCTGCTATATACATAACTAGGTCTATTCGTAGAGTAGGGGTCTTCAAACTACGGCCCGCTGGACAAATCCGACCCACGGACTTTTTTTGCAAGTTAACTTAAATAAAAACAGCAATTTAAAACAAACAAAAAATCGCAAAATAAAATGTAGATAATTATAACTGTAGCGGCTTACCCATAAAAAACCCTAACGGCTGGCCTTCGAGGGGGAACCAGTACAAGTACGGTGGTTCGAGTAGATAGGGAAAATTGGAAACACGGACAAGAGAGACAGATATACAAAAAGACAGTCTGTTTCACAAGATAGCCTGCTATGCGCAGTAGTCGTATTTTGGTACATTAGCCCGTCCGATTCAGTTACGTTCTACGCCATAGCGCCATCTCATACTACCTTCTATTGCCAATACATAAGCCAGACAGAGTGAGAAGCGATTTATTTTCATCGAAGCTTCGTCAGCTGTCGGCATTAGTTCAGTGGCGGCGCAAGCTCTTAAAACCTGGGGGGGGGGCAGGAAATTGGTTGAATGTTACTCTACGGTCCGCTCGAACTTCATTCAATTCTATCCCCTCTCCTGAACACATTAACAGAAGTGCCATCTCTGTGTCAAAATTTTGTTCAGCGTAACTAACGCTAACTAGAGATCCTCCACGTACTAAATTGAATGAAACCGCGAAATTTGAATGTACTCATATTTAGGTCATAACATTAGTTCATAACAGTTTTATTTGTTTTGTGGTTCATAACCTAAATTTTCACATGGATTTTTGTTATAATTTCTGTGATTTCGTAAATTACTTAGTCGGTTTATGTTAGTGTTTTACATTTCTCTGTTTAGCATTTAATTAGTTATTAGGTTTATTCTGTGTTAGTTATTAATAATGTCACTGACTGGACGTGCCATAACCTAAATTTGCACATGGCTTTTTGTTATAGTCTAGTATAGTTGTATGATTGGTATAGTTGTGTGATTTCGGAAGTTAGTGAGTTTATGTTAGCGTTTTACAGTTCTTTGTTTAGTGTTTAATTATCTATTAGGTTTATTCTGTGTTAGTTAGTAATAATGTCACTGCCTGGACGTGTTGTATGCCTAATTGTAATAACTAAATTATGGTAATTTAACTTTTTATTTTAGCATGCGTCTACTATAAGCAGTTCACTTTTGTAAGAACAAACTAAGAGGGAATTTTGATTACAATAGTTTGCACCTTTGAAGCTGTATGTCATGTTGGTATTAAAAAATGTCATTTTTTTAAAATGTCGATCCATTTGACACATGTCATAATGAAAAATTATATCTTAATTATAATGCTCATAACCTTATCAACCTAAAGTCGGTTTTACAGCGTAAGGAATATTTTTAATTGACATTTAAAGTCAGTAACACACCATAAAAGTAACCAAAATAACCAGATCTACAGTTTGTTCCAAACGGTTAAGCGGAACTAAATGGGAATTTAGTTCTTTTAGGTTGTCACGAGAAGGGACCTTGCTTGGGTTATTTCATTTTTCATGTTGGGATGTCAAAATTTAAAATTCCAACAATGAAACCACGGAAACGAATGACATATGTCAAAATTAAATATTTTTTTTAGATATTTTAATGACAAAAAAATAAATAAATGGGAAATTTGTATTAAGAATGACACAAAAAATCAAAATATAAAGAAAATGACATTTTAAAATTATATTAACCTTAACCAAAAAATGTTTATTGTAAGTATTATCTGTCTCATTTTGTAATACGAAACTAACAGGAAAACTTCATTTTTTATGTTGTATATTTAAAATATCATCTTAGGGTGGTAATTCTGAAGTAACACCTTTCAAAATATTTGACAATTCATAATTGACATTAAATTATATGTCAACTTACTAACACAAATTGTATAAAACACAAATTGACAAGTATTTGAAATATATTTTATACAACCAGAACAAAAATTATGAATAAGCGAAATAAGATGAAATAAATATTTGTATATAATTCAAAATATTAGACATGTCAATCACAAATTTGACATGTCAATTTGGTATCTGACATGTAGTTTTTGAGTGAATATAACCTCA
Source organism: Liopterus haemorrhoidalis (assembly GCA_963971575.1). Classification (NCBI taxonomy): domain Eukaryota; kingdom Metazoa; phylum Arthropoda; class Insecta; order Coleoptera; family Dytiscidae; genus Liopterus; species Liopterus haemorrhoidalis. Next base: position 21,119,650 of record OZ020616.1, on the reverse strand, counting down.
GTATAATGAAACTTCATCAAAAATGTAAAAGCCAGATTTACAAGTTTACATGGTTTCAAAAAAGTCTATTTACACCACAACAGTCACCAAAGTAACCAGATTTAGTTTCGTATTACAAATTGAGACAGATTATATGATTTATAAAGCTTAAACAAAACGGCCGAAAGGCACGATTTAAACGAAAAAGTAACTTAATTGCAATATCTAGTTTCGCTTAACCGTTTGGAACAGACTGTAGTGTGTTCTTACAAAAGTGAACTGCTTATACAGTCTGTTCCAAACGGTTAAGCGGAACTAACTGGGAATTTAGTTCTTTTAGGTTGTCACGAGAAGGGACCTTGCTTGGGTTATTTCATTTTTCAAGTTGGGATGTCAAAATTTAAAATTCCAACAATGAAACCATGGAAACGAATGGCATATGTCAAAATTAAATATTTTTTTTTATATTTTAATGACAAAAAAATAAATAAATGGGAAATTTGTATTAAGAATGACACAAAAAGTCAAAATATAAAGAAAATGACATTTTAAAATGATATTAACCTTAATCAAAAAATATTTATTGTAAGTATGATTTACAAAGCTTAAACAAAACGGCCGAAAGGCACGATTTAAACGATGAAAGTAACTAGATTGCAAAATATAGTTCCGCTTAACCATTTGGAACAGACTGTATTATATAAATTTTCATGCATAAATTTTCTGAATAAAGCTAAATTAAATTGTAAATTTAAGGCGTATTATTTTTCAAATATATACTTAAATTTGATAAATCATGTTTGTAATTAATTTATTATGTGAAATAAAATAAAAGATTATTTATATGTGATCATACTTTAGACTGAAAGTATTAAAATTATATTTATTCTCAAATAAATATAATATTTTCCTATAATATATTTATTTGAAATTGCCGCCCGCTTAGCTTAACTCCGATTAGTACTATCAGAGTCCACATACGGCGCGACCGCTCCTGTTTCCAAAATTTAACATTGAATAAACTCCTCTGTTTTATTTGCTCTGTGAGTCCAGAGTTGACTCCAGAGTTGAAGTTGGCATTACTGTTCAAGATGGCGACCGATTTAACAGCACAGAACACATTAACAGAAGTGCCATCTCTGTGTCAAAATTTTGTTCAGCGTAACTAACGCTAACTAGAGATCCACCACGTACTAAATTGAATGAAACCGCGAAATTTGAATGTACTCATATTTATTATTCCAAAAAAATTACAACTGTTAAAACATGAATACATTTTCGTTTTACATAAAATTTTAATACAATTCGAAATTGTAATAAAATTTTATATAAAACGAAAATGTATCCATGTTTAATAATAAAAAGGGGTTATAGAGAAACACATAATATAAAATTGAGCTTTTTATTGTCACTCGTACATATATAATAATAGTAATCTAACATACATAATCATATAATAGGTACATAAATAGCATAAATAGCAGAAGAAAAAAAGTATTTGCCAATATTTGCAATAAATCGAACATTTCAAATATCAAACATCACCAACAAAAGTAAAATATACTATACATATACATACATAAGTCGGATTTCAGCTGATGGGCCAATATTTGCAACAAATATAATAAATATATTATTGATATCGAACATTTCAAATATTTAATATCAAATATCGAACATAACAAAAAAAAAGTGAAATATACGATACATATAAGTCTGATTTCAGCTGATGAGCCAATTTTTCCTAATTAATATGTTATTGATATCAAATATTTCAAATATCGAACATATCAAAAAAAAGTAAAATATACAATACATATAAGTTTGATTTCAGCTGATGGGCCAATATTTCCTAATTAATATATTATTGATCACTTAAAATTAGTTGCACCACAGAACATTAAACACACCACGTGCAAGTCACATTCACAATAACTGCCATATTTAAATAGATAAGATTTAAAATTCCAGTTTGTGGAGTATCCAGGGGTGGTGGGTGGCGAGGGGGTGTCCAACACAACTGCCTCCTGGTGGAAATTGTGTGCTACACTCATCAGATAACCGCCACATGGTTTTGGCGGGGTTCGAAATTTTTGTATACCAATGACACAGACGTGTTTAACAGCACGCCTGTGTCATCGGTATACAAAAATTTCGAACCCCGCCAAAACCATGTGGCGGTTATCTGATGAGTGTAGCACACAATTTCCACCAGGAGGCAGTTGTGTTGGACACCCCCTCGCCACCCACCACCTCTGAATACTCCACAAACTGGAATTTTAAATCTTATCTATTTAAATATGGCAGTTATTGTGAATGTGACTTGCACGTGGTGTGTTTAATGTTCTGTGGTGCAAAGAATTTTAAGTGATCAAGTGGCCCATCAGCTGAAATCAAACTTATATGTATTGTGTATTTTACTTTTTTTTGATGTGTTCGATATTTGAAATATTTGATATCAATAACATATTAATTAGGAAAAATTGGCTCATCAGCTGAAATCAGACTTATATGTATCGTATATTTTAATTTTTTTTTTTGTTATGTTCGATATTTGATATTCAATATTTGAAATGTTCGATATCAATTATATAGTTATTATATTTGTTGCAAATATTGGCCCATCAGCTGTAATCAGACTTATATGTATAGTATATTTCACTTTTGTTGGTGATGTTTGATATTTGAAATGTTCGATTTATTGCAAATATTGGCAAATACTTTTTTCTTTATAAAGGTTGCCGACATCTAAACTATTCTATTTATGTACCTATTATATGATTATGTATGTTAGATTATTATTATTATTATATATGTACGAGTGACAATAAAAAGCTTAATTTTATATTATGTATTTCTCTATAACCCCTTTTTAATATTAAACATGAATATATTTTCGTTTTATATAAAATTTTATTACAATTTCGAATTGTATTAAAATTTTATGTAAAACGAAAATGTATTCATGTTTTATCAATTGTAATTTTTTTGGAATAATAAATATGAGTACATTCAAATTTCGCGGTTTCATTCAATTTAGTACGTGGTGGATCTCTAGTTAGCGTTAGTTACGCTGAACAAAATTTTGACACAGAGATGGCACTTCTGTTAATGTGTTCTGTGCTGTGAGTACAAGTGGAGACGTGTTTGTGGACAGTTTGTCAAGAGGTGTATTTAAATAGTTATTGTTTTGTGAGCATTATACAGTTTTATTGTGATTTGTGTGTTTTATGTTAAATCGAAGGAAGTACAGTCTGTTCCAAACGGTTAAGCGGAACTAAATTTTGCAATCTAGTTACTTTCATCGTTTAAATCGTGCTTTTCGACCGTTTTGTTTAAGCTTTGTAAATCATACTTACAATACACATTTTTTGTTAAGGTTAATATCATTTTAAATTGTCATTTTCTTTATATTTTGATTTTTTGTGTCATTCTTAATACAAATTTACCATTTATTAATTTTTTTGTCATTAAAATATATTAAAAAAATAATTTAATTTTGACATAGGTCATTCGTTTCCATGGTTTCATTGTTGTAAGTTTAAATTTTGACATTGCAACGTGAAAAATGAAATAACCCAAGCAAGGTCCCTTGTCGTGACAACCTAAAAGAACGAAATTCCCATTTAGTTCCGCCTAAGCGTTTGAAACAGACTGTAGTTTACGCTAATTATTTCATGTTAAATTGTTTAATTCTTAGTTTACTTCAATCATAGTTTTTTTCATGTAATAAAATTTTCAATAATTAATAATCTGTCAAAATTGACGCCCAACGTAGAAGCCGAATGTTAAACTAAAGCAAGAACATTTGTTTAAACAATAGTGTTAGTGTTAAACAGAACTTTCAAGACAATTTCAAAAAGAATAACTGAATAAAAGTATTGTGAACGGACTATTTTTCGTCGCGTAGGAATAGCCATTAAAACATTTCACAAGTATTAAGGTGCGTACTGACTTGAGCATTTGTACGCGCACGGATTTTCGTGCGCACAAGTATTCTAATTTGTGCGCGTAAAATCTCGCTCCGTGTATTTCAGTTATATCCACGCACATATTTATTTAAAGTAAGTAGTGTCAACGATGGCGGAAAGAAATGTTGTTGGCTTAACAAGTGTAGCGTACATAAGTCGCATTCAGCAGACTCATCGGTGTCTTACCGGTACAAACTTACCGGTGAATTTGACTAAATGCACATTTTTTGACAGCGTTGTCGAACGGCGTATATGAAAACTACAATATCTAAACAATGACAGATTGTAATGACAGTAAATTTTGAATGTAAGATTTTACAGTAATTTTAAAAGTACATGTGCTTTATATACGTCTCCTCAATATCTAAGTAAACTGACTTAACACTCAATTCCATAATTTTTTACTTGCTTTGTGCTTGATTCTTTGTTACTACAGATATAACTGTCAAAATGTCCACCGGTGAGCAACTAATCGTTAATGAAATCTGGTGAATAAAATGGCGACCGGTGAGTAAGTACGGTAACTCACTGGTAGATCAACGTAGGCATACAGGAAAAAAATTTACCAACCGGTAACTCACTGGTGAGTCTGCTGAATGTGGCCATAGTAGACTTAGTAAAAAAAAACGGTGGTGGATGACACAACTATATAGAAGCAGTGAAATATACAATAGTTTAAGTTTGTTAGCAGAACTGCAAATGCAAGAGGTTAGTGGACAATATCAAAATTTTGTTCGAATGTCAGCGGCAGATTTTGAACTACTCGTCAATAAAGTTGGTCACAAAATTGGGAGAAAGACAAGTTTTATAAGGGCTGTTCCCGTGAAAGAACGATTAGCCATAACCCTACGTTTTTTGCAACTGTGGATTCGTTTACCAGCATACAATACATTTTTACTCCATTCCATGTTGAATATTTACTGGTGTTTACTTAAATTTACGCGCACAATTATATGACTGTATAAACCCGTACACACTGAGCGCACAAGTTCTTTGATCTTATCGGTGGGACCGACAAGCTACGGATAGCATTCGTGGAAGGATTACTGTACGCGCACACAAATTATACCTCGTACTCACCTGAGCATTTGTGCGCACACATAATCCGTGCGCGTACAAATGCTCAAGTCAGTACGTACCTTTAACGTTTTTCGTGTGCGTTAGAAAGTGGCAGGCCCGGCTTCAGGCTGATTTTATTTTATGCAATGCGAGGTGTTCGTGAAGTAAAGTTCAAAAGTCAAATGTTTTGTACTTCCCTAATATTTAAAAATAATAATGCCGCCGAAAAAAGATCAAACAAGTGATTTAAATCCTGCACCTACAGTAACGCTCATCAATGAACAATTACAATTGTTGATAACACAATTGACCACACGGTTGACAGTCAATCCACATGACGGTGCTGTACAAACAACCCCCACACAAAATTCAGGAAATTTTGCAGAGTGTACGGCACGTTTTGATAGAGAGAAGACGTCGGTTGCGTTTTCACGGAAATTACCCGCACATCTCATCTTCCGTGAAATTTTTGCTCGTGAACAGCAAGATACGGAAAGTACCGAACTATTCGTGTGTAATGTTCGTGCATTGCTCGCGCAACTACCATATACGCTACCGGAAAGTGCACAAATTGATATGGTCTATGGCCTATTGAATAGAAGAATCAGAAAACGACTAATGTGCAGTGATATTGATTCCTTCAAGACATTGTTGCAACGTGCTAAAGATGTCGAAAATACTCAACGTGAAGTCACAAAAAGTAAAGCAACTGAAGCAACTGTCAAGACTGAAAACTCCAAGTTGGAGAAAAAGTTAAGTCCGCGCTGTTACCATTGTAAGATCTTCGGACACTTAGAATCTGAATGCAGAAGAATGCTGAATGCTGGTCTACTTCAAACGCCAGTATACGCACAGCGATTCAAAATTTTAGCGATAGATCTATATGGGCCCCTTCCAAAGACCGCTCATGAAAATCAGTGGATTTTCATAGTAGAAGACGTAGCCTCAAGGTGGGTCGAGCTGTTTGCTCTGCCGCAGGCGACCGCAGTTGCTTGTGCAAAAGTACTAGTAGAAGAAGTTTTCGGCTCCCGCTTAAGATTTCGGCTCCCGCGACTCTTAATAAGCGATGATGGCGTTCAATTCGTGAGTGCTGTAATGCAACAGGTTTGCCATGTTCTGGATATAAAACAAACTTTGACATCAATATACCACCCTTCTTCCGATCCAGTAGAACGGAAGAACCGGGACCTGAAGCCGCTTCTGGCTATACTGGTAGGGAACGAACATATCAGGTGGGATGAAAAGTTGCCCACAATTAGATTCGCCATGAATTCTGGTTGCTGCCAAGGTACAGGGCATACGGCCGCATATCTAACATTTGGCCGTGAACTGAGGACAGTAAATGAAGCAACTCATGATGCGAGGCAAATCGCCTCCGAGGATAACTTCATACCCCAAATAACGCCCTTTCTGCAGGAACTTGCAGACACTCTACACCAAGGGTGTCAAACTCATTTCAGCCTCGGGCCATTTTTCTAACAAGTAAAATTTACGCGAGCCGCACGTTATGTACAGGCAGGCTATTCCAAACGTTTAGGCGGAACTAAATGAGAATTTCGTTCTTTAAGGTTGTCACGAGAAGGAACCTTACTTGGATAATTTCAAGTTTAACGTTAGTATGTGAAAATTAAAAATTCCAACAGTGAAACCATAGAGACGATGACATTTATTAAAAATTTGAATACATTTTCACATATTTTGAAGACAAAAAAATAATAATAATAATAAATGGGAAATTTTTATTAAGAATGACAAAAAATTAAAATGATTGAAACGGACATTTTATAATAACAATCAATTTAATCTAGAATTTTCAATGTGAGTATGATTTACAAAGCTTAAACAAAATGACCAGAAGTCCAAATTAATAGATAAAAATTACTAGATTTCAAAATCTAGTTCCATCTCAACGTTTGGAATAGCCTATATTTATATTGTTACTTATTCGGTTTTTTATTTTCCTCCATTTTTCTGAATATTTATTTGAAGGCAGTAAGGAAATAACATTTAAATAATAACAATTAAATTTTGCCAACATATTTGCTTTATCGAACAACAAAACAAAAACGGGTCGAAATCAGCGTAGTGGTACTGTACACAGCAGTTGCACCTATAGAAAAGTGGTATTTGAAAGCTCTGCTTACAAGAGTATTATTTGGAATCACGGGGAATCACTGCTCTACCGACTATCGCACTATTATCATAGATAATTTATTATTATTATTATAAAAATTCGATGTGCACTTAAACCTAACTTCTCTATTAAAACTTCCCTGTTTCCAGTTGGTTGTATTGCTCGACATCTAATCACCTATTTAATTATTGAATAGAGTGGATCTTCTGTTTTAACCTATTTGAATTTCGCACTCGGTACGTCGTATTCGTTGTTATTAAATAAAGTTATGCATTATACTCCGGCAATGTACAAATTAGTGATGGGCGCGTGCCGTGAAATAACCGTGCCACTTCGTGACACGGCCGTTCACGGTAAAATCGTGAGTAAGCGTGATTAATATTTTCTTATCGTGCGTGATTGTGCGTGATTTAAAATTTGTCGTGACACGTCGTGCGTGCAATCACGGCGTGTCACGACTCACTAAGTTTAAATTTTAGTAAATGGAACGAATAAGAAGAAGGAATTGTCTATGTTGTATCATTATCTATGCTGGATTTTGTATCTACTTCTACGACGAAGCAACATGTCTCCGTTATATGCAGGTGTTGGAATTATTTTTTGTTTAATTTTGAGTGAATCTGACTGGATATGGATAACTCAACAATCTCATTCTAACTAATTCGCGCTTTTTCTCTAACCAGTTGGATTTGATGGGATCATACGGAACATTAACCAATATTCTTCATTTCTCAGAAAAATTTCTTCATAAGTTATCTTTTCTTTTAAGTATCCTTTTCCTTAAATAAATTGACCCCTGCAAATCCGTGGATTTTTCTGCGGTTGCAGATAAATTATCATTTAAATCGTGCGGATGCGGATAAAATATCACATCCGCTTATCCGAAATAATGTTCATGCGCATATTTCGGTTAGACGCCTCTTCCCACGGAAGACGCGTTTAGAACCCCAAAAATGTATCGCTGGCATTTGTATTTTGCTTATGGCAAGAGTGAAATAATGATACTTTACGGAACTTTTTACTCTTCCCATAAAGACCTATTTTACGTTTACTTATATAGTTAAATACAGTAGAGTTTATATAACATCCGTAGATACAACAATTTCTTTGGATTTATTCCAGTTTATTAATTTAAAAATAATTTTATTTAATGTCTTATTTTGCATTTTTTGAAATATTAGTAAAAATTAACCATGGTAATTTGTCACATTTAAAAACATATGAAGCTCATATCAAATTAAAACAAAAAAATAAATAAAAAAAATATTAAATTTCTTGAAATTGTAATAATAGGATGAATTTGCAGAATTTAGTTTTATTATTAAGAATTTGTTTTTAGGGTTTTGTAGGTATGACCAAAAAAACCTTATACCGTCATTTTGTCGTCTGTCTGTCTGTCTGTTCGGTAAAAATTGTAGACAAACGGCTTAACCTAGAGAGTTGAAATTTGGCATGCTTATACAACTCTTTGACCCGCACATAGGAAAAATACTAAAACATCTATAAAACATATTCCCCTAAAAATATAAAAAATATGTGTTCATAGAAAAAAAAAAAAAAAAATTATAATTCTGAGTAGGTTATCAAATGAAAGCCCTTGGTACGTGGATTAACGATCAAATTTTTATTTTTGCAAAATAAGTTATTTTGAAGCGATTTTTGCCAAAATTGTGCAAAAAAAATTTGTCCCACACCTTTGTAGTTCAGATGGTTTAAACTAAAAATCTGAAAAAAATCTAAGTAATGTACATTGGTGTGAACCGGAATAGTACAACAGGAATTTTTGATCAGATTATGTTTTTGGCAAAAAATGCATTTTTTGTGTTTTTTGGCTAATAATGTACACAAGTTATAGCTTTGTAACACGCTACATTGAAAGGTGTATGCTGGTCTAGTGGTTATGACGCTGGCTTTGCACCCAACTAACTCAATCCGAAAGGGATCGAACCCTCCGAGGTGAGACAATATTATTTTTTGTTTTTTTTTTTAATTTTTATATTGTTTAAATTATTTTTTCAAAATTCTAGTTATATTTTGGCAAATGTTGCATTTAATTTTTAAAACCGTAAATTTAATAACCAGTGGAAATTGTTTAAATTATAATTTAATTCTGTTTCAATGTACACGAAATCAGAGGGGCGGAGCTTATAACAACCAATGGAAGCCATAGGCGCAATTTTTAAAATTCTTAATGAACCTTGCTAATGTGAACCCTGTAAATATGATCAGTTCAACAAGCATTTTTCTGAAATTGCCAAATCAATAGTTGAGAACATTCCAATATCTAATTTACCCCCTAAATACCACCTTAACAAAATTTCTCATGTAACCTTTTCATTTCAACTAGTAGGTGAAACTGTTACACGGGAGATTATTAATTCTTTGAAAGGTGGTAACACACCCGATGCATATGGCTTGTCGGTTAAATTACTAAAATCGGTCAAGGATCAGGTCATCTCACCTTTAACGAAAATAATTAATTCTTGTATTTTACAAAACTGTTTTCCTGACAAGATAAAAATAGCAAAAGTTCTTCCATTGCATAAGAAAGGAGACATCAATAATGTAAATAATTACCGCCCCATTTCTATTCTGCCAGTTTTTTTCAAAAATTGTAGAAAAAGTGCTTTACAAACAAATAACTCAATATTTTACCGAAAATGATTTGTTTTCCAACTCTCAGTTTGGTTTCAGAATTAACAAAAGCACAACTGATGTCGTTTTGGAATTTGTCGGTTATATTGTGGACGCATTGGAAGCTGGTGAATACTGTGTTGGTACCTTTTTAGATCTCAGCAAAGCATTTGACTGCATCTCGCATAACATTTTATTAAATAAGCTATATCTTTATGGTTTTGATGAAAACAGCTGCTCCTTGCTTAGATCATATCTATCGGATAGGAAACAATTCACTCAGCTTGACAACAATAAATCTAAAACTCTTCCGTTACAGTTTGGTGTTCCACAAGGTTCCATACTTGGTCCGTTACTCTTTTTAATATATGTTAATGACCTACCCCTTTTTATGACTTCTAAAACAGTTCTTTACGCAGACGACACAACATTATTAACTAGAAACTCCAATCTAAGTGCTCTCCTTTCCGAGAATAGATCCTTGGCAGCTGAAGCAAATTCTTGGTTTAACACCAATAAATTATGCTTAAACACGGACAAATCCCAGACCCTGCTGTTTACTACTAGGAAACATAACTTTGAAAACCCTCATTACGTAAAGTTTCTTGGAATCCACGTAGATCCTCATTTACGTTGGGACCAACACACAGAATTTCTTAGTAGAAAGCTTAGGTCCACCATTTATCTGATAAGGAGGTTGAAATACGAAGTATGTAAAGAGGTCGTATTGAAAGCCTATTTTTCATTATTTCAATCCCATCTAAACTATGGGATACTTATATGGGGACATTCTCCGTCCGCTGACAGAATCTTTAGCCTTCAGCGTAAAACAGTCAGAATTATCGCCGGCGCTGCCTACAGAGCCGAATGTCGAGATTATTATAAGTCTCAAAATAATGACTTTACCAGCATTATTCATTTATAATTGCCTCTTGCTAATACATAATTTGCTTGCTTTGCTTGCAAATTCACTACTGTTGGAGATTCGCATGAATACAATACTCGCTCAAAAAACGATATCCGTTCTCAGTACCTTCGCATGAACAAATCCAGAAATAGCTCAAATTATTATTGTATAAAATTTTTCAATGTGTTGCCCGAGGAGATTAAACAACTATCATGCAGAGAATGTTCAAATAAAGTTAAGGACATTTTGTTGAAAAATCCCATTTATGATTTTAATAATTTTGAAAATATTGAATTTTGTATATGAAATCGTATGTACCTAATAATGACTGACTAAAAACAATAGATGTATATGTAATTTGGTCAATAAATTATTATTATTATTAGAAACCTAAATAATGGTATTAGGCGTTCCAATTAAAATTAACAAAAAAAAAATATTTTAATATAAAATTTGTTTTGGCATCCCAAATAATCATCATTCACTTACTAAATACCTGCAAAACCCTGAAATGTGTGAAAATTCACACTTCACATCAATTTTTTTAAATTTGCTGATCTTATAGGTCATTCCTTGTTATTTATTGGTCATAAATGGGATAAAAAAGTGTTAGTATGTGTGTTGTATTTGCTTTATTTTTTTTTTCGGTAACGCGGAGATAGGAAAATTCAAGAAATATAATTCTTTTATGTACCTACATAACACTCGATTCTTATTAACACAATTTTGGGACGGGCGTGGGTTGGCCATTCTAACGTGAAAAAACTCATGTCACTATTCACGCGTGAGGCATGAAGCACGTGTGCGTTTAGTTTTGAATCTGCCCTGGTGAGCGTGCGTGATCGTGACAAAATTTTATTCACGCGCCCAATATTAATACAAATGAGATATTTGTAAGACTAGTGTGACAAAAGCACACTGGCGTTTGTGTTGCTGACTGATATATCGTCTATTACTCTACTGTGCTTGCGTCTGATGAAAGATGGTTGAAAATGGCTCTACGAGACCTACTGTTATATTCTTTCGATACCAATCTGTTGCTGCTTATGACATTTAGAAGTGAGGTTATGTTCAAAAATAATATAAGTATTGTCCGTTTCCTTTTATTGTTCATTGTTTCATTTCTTTCATTGTTGAGAGTAAATTTTGAAATTGTTTTTAACATTGTAAATCGGGATTTTATAAAAATTGATATGAAGTGTGAATTTTCACACATTGCAGGATTCGCAGCTATATAATAAGTGAAGGCGGCATGCTTGGAATGTAGGACAAATTTTGCTTTGTAGTAATCACGGAAAAATGAACGATATTTTAAAAATAATTTATCGTCTGTTAATCTAAGAGCTTTAAAAACAAATTTTATGTTAAAATATTTTTTTGTTACTTTTAGTTCGAATACCTAAAATACCATTATTTAGGTTTCTAAATATATGCAGTATTTTTTTTTATATATAGCAAGGTTCATTATGATTTTGAAAATTGGCCTATGGCTTCCATTGGATGTTTTAAGTCATATGCTCCGCCCCTCTGGTTTCGTATACATGACACATAGAAAGAAAATATAATTCCAACAATTCCAACTGGTTATTAAATTTACGCACTTAAAAATTAAATGCAACTTTTGCCAGAATATAACTAGAATTTTGACAAAATAATTTAAACAACATAAAAATGGAAAAAAAAAACAAAAAATAATATTGTCTCCTCTGCCCGGAAGCGAACCCTAGTTTGCTGCGTAGCAAGCAAGCAAGCTAACCATTAGACCAGGATACGCCTTCTAGTATAGTGTGTTACATAATTATAACTTTGCGGGTCAAAGAGTTGGTATAAGCATGCCAAATTTCAACTCTCTAGGTTTAGCCGTTTGGCTACAATTTTTACCGAACAGACAGACAGACCATCAAAACCCTAAAAAAATAGGTTATGTTGCTTATGAGTTGAAATGTTAGTTTCATTACAGATAGATAAAAACTTCACAAAGTTAAATATTTGTAAATGCAATATTTGCAATTTTGACTAGGTTAAGGCCACTGCTTAAATATAGCTACCCAGCTTCTCGTGCTAAAGGTTCTGGGTTTGAGTCCTGGTCAGGGCATGGATATTTTGTATTCGTCTTTATCACCTCATTCATTAAAAATCACATTATAAATTTGACACCGGCCCCAAACCAAATTTGGCTACCTTGGAATTTATAAATTTGAAACTTAAGTCTTCGGAATGGGAGGCCCGTGCCCAGCAGGGCCTGCTCTACACGGTAAGCAGACGATGCGACGTATCGGGGCGCCTTCTTCGAGCGCTGAAATAGGTATTTCAGGAGTACTCTTACTAATTCATTAAAATTAGCACAGTTTTCTGTCAATTTTTTTGAAGGTAAAGGCGGTTCCTTTCTCTTTCTGTTGAATATAATAGACGTTTACGTTTATTCAATCCACAAGATTGATCTGGTGACGTCACAAGATTAGTCGGATTGCTCAGATTTTGTTAACATTTTCGTAAGCATATAAATCTGAAGTTAAGTAGTGACGCCTGATGACGGTGGCGCTAAATACAATTGTAAAATTTCTGTCGTTGATTACAACTGCTACCGCGTTTTGTTTTATAAATATGAGTTGATTACCAATAATAGAATTCTATCACAAACGGCATTTATTTTTTCTGTTTTGTTAAGTTATGTTTTCAACGCATTCCAATTGGCTGTAAGATTCAATTTACCCGCGCTAACCCCCACCACCATCAATCCATTAATCCCAACAATCCTGCCAGATCATCGGATTGCTTGGAAACGATCGGTTTGCTCTGGCGTATCAATTGGATTGACTACAAATAACCTAATGTATACGCTCCGACTGACTTTACGAACGGATCGGGAGCACTTGGATACCTCGGGTTGATCTGACTGACTAAACGTAAACGCCTAATGTTCAATTACTAATTCATTAAAATTAGTATTTTCTATTTTTTTTTTTTTTTTTTTTTCTATGTGTCACATTGCCAATGCGCATAACTTCTCTTGTTTCATGGTGTTCCGCGTAAAAGTTTTGATTCTTTTTATTGTGGAAAACCGTTCACTCTCCGCTACCGTCATCGGTATAGTACATATTATTTTTAAAAGTTTTGATGTTTCTGGGAAAACTTTGGTCAGATCTTTTTCATAAAAACATACCTAATGCTCCAGCAGCATTTGCAAAATTTGGTGTATTATACAATACAGTTAGTTCATTTTTAAGGATATATCTATCAAGTTGATACCTTTGAATGGCGATTTAGAATTCAGCATTAGAAAACATCAACTGATATGTTTCGAACATGTTAAGTTGAATCAATGAAGCTACGGATTGATGATTACTAAACGACAAACGATTTTTAATATTAGTAATAACACAGGTCATCAGGGTTTTACTAACATGTATGAAAATAATGATTTTTAGTTAACTCCAATACCCTGATTCTTAATTTGAACTCAAAAATTTTCTATGAGGTCACAACAATTTTTATTTATCAATGAAACAAATTTAAACGTAATTATTTGAATTTTGGCGTTCGTGACTGCAAACAGAGGGCATTGTTGGAAAGGGTAAGGTAGGGGGAATTTTGTTATTGTTTTCGTTTTTCTTGTGACCTTGTAGTATTTCAGTCGCAGTTTGGACCAGGGTGGTGAAGGCTTAATGGGAGAGTTGTGCTCGAGAGAATAGTTTCCGGGTATAAAAATAGATGGCGTTAGTAACCAGTTTTAATTTCAAATAACCACAGTAGATGTCGCTAAATGCTACATTAGTTCCATATCATAGTGAAACAAATGTCATTGTTTTTTAACGTTCATATTTTAAGGTGTTTTGTGGTTAATTTTGACAAGGAAATCAATTAATTCGTGTACAGTGCCACGTACTACAAATTATAAGTCATTTCCGATGTTTTATGTTCCAATGTTCCGTGTTCTGTGTTGTTTTTCAATCATTTCAATGTTCTGTGTTTCCACTCTTTTGCTTGCTTTATAAGAATGTGTATGAAGAATAACAGAAGAACTGTAGTAGTTTCCACGTAGTGATCACAAATAAATGAAGCAACAATCAACTTATTTATGTATTTCTGTCTCGTACATGTCTTGCATGAATGAGAAAGAAATATATAAATAAGTTGATTGATGATTCGTTCATTTGTGATTGAACAAACTTCTTTGTATTTAAAATATATACTAAAAAACTAAACTTTGTATTTAAAATATGTGTATATTATTTAAAATAAAACTTGCTTTTATATTATTATCATGTTTCATTAATAAACATTTTTCTGCCTTAAAAATAAAGAAGTAACCTTCAAGTAACCAGGCGGTGCATTTTAAATCGAATAGTTCCTGGGCATGAAAAAAGAGGCGCTAAGGTACCACAAAAGCACAGAAAATAACATGTAGGTTTCACATCTCCTCTTGGTAATCTGTGGTTTGGACGTAACACAAGTGCGAAAAGTAGTGTATAACAGTTTAGTGTTATGTAATTACAACGAAGGGACATCATTGTGGCTGTATTAATTTGCCAGACATTTTTGTTATGTGTGTGGTAAATTTAAAACAAAAACACAACGTAGAATCATAACAAATGTAGTAAAACAAGTCTAGTATAATTATTTTGGCTGCCATGTTGGAGACCGTGTAGTTCAGTGGTTGAAGGGAAAGAAAAATACTATGCCATTTAGCGTACATATGATATGGCGTGAACCTACAAATCGCTCTAAAGACTGTTACTTTTGTATGACAAAAATGTCTGGATTCACAAGAAAAAACAAAAATAAAATTGACTATCCTGGCATTCCTTCTGTTATGAAACCAGTGTTACATGGGATTGACATTCCAGTTCGTAAACCACCTTCTGATAGGGAACATTTTCTAAATTTATTTGATGAAATTGTAGAAGAGCACTAGGTTTTTTTTGTTTTTATTAAATGGGGCCCAATTTTAAAGTCTTGCCCAGGGCCCATAAAAAGCTAGTTACGGCTCTGGTTACTTGCATGACAAAAATTACGAAGGGCCGTTCTTAGCTCTACTGTAAAGAATTCACTTTAAAAAGTAATAGAAAGTTTGAATTTTGTCTTATAATAAATTAATATTCCTACCGTCTTGTGTAATAACATGACATTTACTTAATTAGGATCAGCCATTTTTGCAAACTAAACACCAGCGTTAACTTTTAAAGCCACCGTTTAGTAGGCGCTTATTGTAGAACGTTAACTGGCTATTTTAACGCCACCGCGTTAAAATTTTAACACAAATATGCTTAGCGAATAACATTTACGTTTAAAATGGTGTTAAAAAAATCAACGACAGTTTCTGACGTTAAGATTTTAACATTATGCTTAGAGAATAGATAGACCCGATACGGGTGTATTCAGTAATGGCTGGTTTATACAACTTAGCCATAATTTTGCTTAGGCGTAACTGAGAAGTACCTTATCCATAAGTTTTTAACGATCCTCAGAACGAAAGTATTCGGTTTATACAATCTTTTCCTTAACTTTTCCTTAATCTCGATCGTCAGCCGCAGCCAATGAAATGCGCTGTTTAGAGTTTGCGCAGTTCCGAGTAAACATCGTAAACCTAACCTTTATTCTAAACGTCAATTACGAATTTTGAAAGCTATTTTATTAAAATGAATAATGAGCAAATTATTGTAATATTCCTTTATACTGCCTTGGCAGCATCTGCCGTGTTCGTGTCATCTTTATTATTTCACAAAAATAAAGTTCGTTGCCTATATCATAACAGTCATATTTTCGCGCATGCGCTGTTCCGTGATTTAGCCGTAATTTAACCACGAAAGTTGAAATGTTGGGAACTTTCAAAGTTACGGAATTCTAATTGCTAAGGTCTGCTTATGGATAAATTACGGCTAAGGTTGTATAAACGTACATAGGCGTATTGTATAGTTTATCTTTTACGGGTTAGGGATAAGGTAAGGAAAAGTTACTGTTAAGGTTGTATAAACGGGCCATAAGAAATGCTTTAAAATTAGCGTCAGGTTAATATTTTTATTTTAACACCATGTCTAACGCCTTTACCCAAAAAATGCTATAGGGGAAGTATTTTAAGATCGCAGCGCTATTTCGGCATATTTGGAACCTTCAAAATAGACACTCGTTACATATAAACAACCTGAATTTTAATGTTTACTGGTGGTTTTTGTAATTTTGCTACAATATTAATACTTGTTTTTATGCTAATATATTTTTATGCAAACATTTTTTATAAAAAAGCGCGATAGAATGTCTATTTCCGTAGTTGCTAAAATCCCACCAGATTTCATATCGCTTAGCAAGTTTTCTCTATTCTGTAAGAGCATTTGTTAAGATAAGTGTTAATACAAAATTTGTTAACGCGAGGTGCTAACTTACCTCGTAGAGAGACTATATTTACTGCACGCGCATGTGCTGCTACGTTGAATTTTAACAAGAATTTTACAATTTATGACAAGAGTACAAATGCCAACAGAATCTTAACCTAATATTTCGGTGTTGAATTAAATATTCAGTAGCGAAATTTATTTTAAAAATGGAACAGAAATGTTTGGTCCTGTGGTACTCATTATAACTGGTTTCCACAGTGTATTAAATAAAAATATAAATTTATTCAACTTTTATTTAGTTAATTTATATACTACATTGTATTATAACAGTTTATATAATTTTGGAATAAAATGTGCAATGTGTTTGGAATGGAAGGTGTTCATTCTATTTTTAAAAAGGAGTTCGGTGATATTAATTATTAAATACTTAATTGATTTATTAAGTTATTTCTACCCTGGAATAACATTGTTGTGATCTTCATTATCATTCTCATCAATTGTTTCTTCAAATAATACACCATTAAAATGTACTGCGATATTGTGAAACACGGCAGAGGCATAAGTGATTTTTGTAGCTTTCAGATGATTATAATTTTAAGTTCTGTGTCTCAACAAAAACCAAAAACTGCTCTTCAATACTCCATTTACTTCCTTTCTATACAAATACTTGAACTTGCGTCTGGGTTACTTGTATCACAAAAATTACGAAGCGCCATTCTTAATTCTACTGTAAAGAATTCACTTTAAAAAGTAATAGAAAATTTGAATTTTGTCTTATAATAATTAATATTCCTACCGTCTTGTGTTTTATTCATTTTTTTTTTAAATAACATGACATTTACTTAATTAGGATAGCCATTTTTGCAAACTAAACACCAGCGTTAACTTTTAAAGCCACCGTTTTAGTAGGCGCTTATTGTAGAACGTTAACTGGCTATTTTAACGCCGCCGCGCTATAATTTTTACACTTATATGCTTAGCGAATAGCATTTACGTTAAAAATGGTGTTAAAAAAATTAACGTCAGTTTCTGGCGTTAAGATTTTATTATTATATCATGCTTAGAGAATAGACCCGTTAGTCAGTTTTTTCATCCGCATGAATCGCCTTGTAATTTGTTTGAGAAATTTCTTCACGTATTAATTGTATACATATTTCATGGATTGCGTCTAATATTTCATTTTGTTTGGTTTTTGAGAGGCCCATAAAAACTGTATTATTCGTTTTTTTAATGTGCTGTTTTAATGTAATATCTCTATCAGCCATTAAATTTACTAAACCCCGAAATATTCCAGGATTGCCAGATATGTCTGTTTCATCGTGACCTCTCAAAGCAAGTTCAAACTTACCACAGAACAATCTATTAATTTATTTAATATGTATCGATTTTTTTCACACTTTCATTATATTCCTTTATTTTAATACGGTACGAACTATCTAATTGGCACATAATGTTTACTTTTCTGAGCATTGCGTATTTTACAACAGTGTTTCTCAACTTTTTCTGGTATGGGACCCCCCGAAATTATGTAAATATTGTCCGCGGCCCCCTATATACAGGGTGTTAGGTAAATGTCCGTCACAATTTAAAAGACAGCATGGTGACGTTGAATGCAATCGATTTTTGCTTTGCCAATTTTCTCTAAAATGTGAATTTCCTCCAAAAATAAACAAACAAAAAGATGCCCCAAATTTTGAAAACCACTGACTTTTTTTAATTTTTCATGTTAATCCAGAAGTTGTGTAGTTGCCATAGAGAAAATAATATTTTAAATGTAGTTCAATAATAGAATATCAAAGTACGTGTTTTTTTCTCTATGGCAACTACACAACTTCTGGAAAAAGTTGGGATAAAAATGTTGATAACCAAAATTTATCCAAAAAGTTTAATGGTAGAATTAAAATTTTAATAAACTGGAAGTACAAGATATCAAGGACAATTTGGGAACTCATGCCATATTGGCAGTGGCGGATTAATTTTAGGGGGATATGTTTTTTAGATGTTTTAGTATTTCTCCTATGTGCGGGTCAAACAGTTGTATAAGCATGCCAAATTTCAACTCTCTAGGTTTAGCCGTTTGGCTACAATTTTTATCGAACAGACAGACCTACAAAATCTACAAAACCCTAAAAACGCATGCTGTACATCTCAATCACATAACCAATTAATATAATTATATAATTGTTTGTTTAATTTTCTGTCATAACTTTTATTCCGACATTTGTCATTTTGTTTTTGAATATTTTATAAATCCGTCCGCGATGTTTTTAATTTCACACTGAACTTCCAATAATAGCTTATTTTCACTAATGAGATTGTTAATACTTTTTACGGAATTAATTTTGTTTACAAATAGATCAGTCTAAGCTGACGTCACTGAATCACCTGATTCACGGCCTGAAGGAATAACAAAAGTGTTTTCCTATGCATGTATTATGTTATGTTCCCTAATTTTACAATGAATTTATGTGCTTATAGATATTTGTTTCATACTTTTTTTATAATACTAAACTAGCAATATACCCGCTGCTTCGCTACCGGAAAAAAGTAATCGTAGCCCTCTTAGATCGGGCCCATTCCGAAATTGGTTCAAGACTGGTTGCTGCGAATCGTTTTAGTTAGTTAAAATTTTTGGCGCACAGCAACGATGGCTATTTGCGCCTAACACAGCTCATCTAAATGACTACATTAAATATTAAAAACAATAAATTAAACAATAAATAAATAAATAAAATCAATAAAAATACTCAATAAAAGAAATCTTGCACGGAAATACAAATAAATAAGATAAAAGGTCTCTTCGAAAAATATAACAGACATAAGTGATGAGGCTGTAAAGGGGCCAATTACCATCGAATATCACAGTCTAATACTAAAACACATTAAAAAAATGTGCAAGACCTCAAACATAAAACAGGAAGTTCGATTCTCTCAGGAAGAGCATCAGCCTGTCCATGAGTACAGCCTGTCCTAAAGCAACTGATTGGTCATAGCACAAGCGAATCGTTTTACATTCAAATATATTTATTTGTTTTAATCTACCATTGTATTAATATGTGCTTCTTATACAAATTTAAGTAAGAACTTCTTTGTAAAAATTGGTAATACAGACATTTGGTAACAACACGTATAAGTGTCCCGTTGTGCTAACCCAGGAAAATGCCACATAAAATGCCCATGTGAGAATCACTCATCGCCAAAGGCGGCGCTGGTCACGTGAAGCATTTTATCTTGCATCTTACAAAATTATGTACTATAATTTTTATGTTACTTATTATAATTACTTTATGTGATTATTCCTCATATATAAATCGTTCCTATATAGGTCAGAGTAAGTTTTCTTTGTATAGCTTTAGGGGGTTACAATAATGTTCAACAGCGAATTTAGCGATAAAATTGTAGTCAAAAATGAAAAAAAAAAAAAAAAAAAAATGTAATATATATCCTCGGGAACAGTTTTGTAGCAATATTAAACCCTAAAATTCGTTAATATATATTTTGAATATGTGTATCTTTCATAGTTTTTTATAACGTGGGATTTTTCCAACTTTTGTATAAATATTTCTTAATTGATCGGAAGCCTGGTGTCATATCGCGATGATATATAGTTCAAAATCTTTAGTTTTTGAGTTTTAATACCCATAAAGATTCTAAAAAGACGCCTATGTGCCAAAAAGAAATGAAACATAGGCCATCCGAAATGTTTTATAATTAACCTTGAATCTAGATTTGCCGTTTATGGGCTGATCAGGGAAAAATACTGAACTACGTTTTTGTACCTGTATACTGGTAACCTTTGTCAGCAAAAACCAAGTCGATATCTCATTAGGCCTGAGATATTGAGGAATCCGTGAAATAAACATTTCACCGAAAGAATTTCAAAAAATTCTTTCTTAATAGGTGCTTACATCATGGAAGGAACATTTCTTCCTCCACGAATTTCATGTTTCTTTGTCCAGGGGCCGTTATATTAAATAAAAAATACCAATTTACCCTTTTAGGGGTTAATTACCCTAATAAGGGAAAATTTAAAAAAAAACTGTCAAAAAGTTTCTGCAGATTTTAAAAAGACACCTATATATCAAAACAGAGTGTTATAACTCAACAAACATAGGATATACGAAGGGTTGTATAATGCACTCCGAATGCATAATAAATTTTTCTCTTTAAGAGTTGATTAGAACAAAATCCTGAAATTAGTTAAACATTTGTATGTGTAACCTTTGTAAGCAAAAATTAAGTCGATATCTCATTGGTCCTAAGAGATATTGAGGAATCGTTGAAATAAATTTTCACCCCTTAGGGGTCGAATTTCGAAAAATATTTTCTTAGTGTCTACGTCATAGAGGAAATATACATCTCGAATTTCTAGGTCTAGTGATTTGGGCTGGACGATGATGAGTCAGTCAGGACATATATTTATGTATATATGAAAAATATACCTATATATAGAAGAAGATTAAAGAGAAAATATGTGTTTGTTTATTTTAAACAATTTTTGTTATACACATGTTTAATGTTAAGTTAATAATAAGTGAGATATTTCAAGTTTATAAGAAGCGCCCCCTCTGTCCCCAAAAGTAATAAAAAACTACACTAAACAGGAAATAATCGTTCTTCAGTCTAAACAAATTGTTAATGTAAAGTAAATAATAGCGAGATTTTTCCAGTATTTTACTTTTAGCACCCTCCACCCCAGCTTTTCAGCCAATTAAAAAAATTATAGGACAACATATATTTTTTTCATGTGCGTTTTTTTTATTTTCTCATGTGCGTTTTTGCTGTCAGTGCCTAGTAAATGAGATATTTCTAAAGTTTAATTTTAGATTGTCCTTTCGGAACTCCCGTAATATCCATTGCTCCCGAAATTTTGTTTTTTTTATAAGCAATTTTTCTGTTAAATCTACGTCTTAAGTGATACGATTTTTTTTCAGATTTTTGACTCGTTATATTGACTGCATTTTCTACCTATATACCAAATTTCAACTTGGTACACACTGATTTTCTGTTTTATATATATATAATAGTATATTAAAACTTAAGTTTTATAAGGCATGATTTTGCCGCACGCCTTTTCTAATAGACAAGTGCGGCAAAAGGCCTTATGAAACGAGTTTTTTATACTATTTTTTCTACTTTGCCATTTATTCTTTAATTTGATAAATTTGTATTAATAGCAAACAGTATCATTTTATGCAATATTTGTTATATGTTGGTATCACTGATTTGTTGTTTTGAAATGTGCTGTCAGTTGAGGTTTTGTTTTCTGCAACATAGCTCTCTGGCGGGCTTAAGGTCCCGCGACTTTGGGGCCCCGATGAAGCGTGGCTTTCTTTTTTTTTTACCCGAAGGAGCGTGACTCATTTTTTTTTTTGCTCTATTTAGGCCCCATTCAGTCTAGGGCCCATAAAAACCTTAATCCGGCACTGTCCAGAGACGAGAAATTAGTGATACGAATCTTTGTTATTTTTTTAATAAGTGCGCAATGACGTAGGCATTCTTTTGTCGTCATGAATTAACCTTTTACACATTTAAAATGCTGATATTGATTGAAAAATAGTTGAAAAGTGAGGAAAA
Source organism: Liopterus haemorrhoidalis (assembly GCA_963971575.1). Lineage (NCBI taxonomy): Eukaryota > Metazoa > Arthropoda > Insecta > Coleoptera > Dytiscidae > Liopterus > Liopterus haemorrhoidalis. Next base: position 21,097,057 of record OZ020616.1, on the reverse strand, counting down.
CGATTAAAATGTCTTCTGATTATCAACTGAAAACAAGCAATTTTTAAAATGGCATTTTTCTGGGGGTATTGTACTGGAAGTTCGTATTTTGTTTTCAGGATTATATCTTGATACACTAGTCCTCATAAATTCGACCATTAAAAATGTCGTTAACAACCAGATTAAACACGGATTTGTTTCGTGTCAGTCAGGTGAAGAAAAATACAAATATTGAGCCAGAAGAAGAGGCTGAAACAGAATGTAATGTGAACCTAATAAATGTTCTTGTTGCAGCGTTCTATTTACCGAGTCGAAACAAAATTTGTAGCCTAGTACAATATCAAAATAGCTTTAATAAAAATAATATTCATTTTTGTAATAAGTATTGTGACCTTTAACTAAACCTAGCAAAAACTACTTTTATTTACTGAGCGGCACTTCAGGCTTCTAGCAAAAGGGGGCGCCATGCAAGGAAATTTAGAAAAAAATTTAGTGAAATGTCGTATATTTGAACTTTGACGAGTAAAAAGCTAACGGTTGCCAGCCTTGCGATGCTTTCTGTTGTAGAGTAGCACCTACGGTAGTTTCGGACGCATCAGAAAATATTGCCAATGGTAAAATTGGATTTGGATGTGCAAGTAAGGTGGCTTGTGCAAGTCCTTGCTTACAGGCTGTGAATGCTTGAGTAGTAGCTGGCGTCCATTCCAGAACTTGCTTTCCTCTGCGGTTTCAGCCTTCTAAAAACTTATTCAGTGGAGCTTGTGACGTTGCTGCTTTCGGAATAAACCGTCGATAAAAATTCACCATGCCGAGAAAACGATGAAGCTGTTGTATTGTCTCGGGTTGCGGTAGCCTTACCTTTTTGGGTACCATGTGTAGGGGTGAAGCCCATGGGCTGTCGGATGGTCGTGCAATCCCCATATTTACTATGGTCTCGAACTCAAGACGAGCTGCTTTAAGTCGGTCTGGTGCAAGTCTCCGGGGTTTTGCAGATACTGGAGGTCCCGGAGTCGTCCGTGCAATGTGAAATGCTTCAGCTGTGGTTGACAAATTCCATTGGGCTTTGTGATGTTGGGAAATTTATCGAGTAAACATCCAAATTTTCCTGCTGCAGTAACCGTCTTGACCTGGTTCGGCTCCATTTTGGAAAGTTGACCGGGTGCAGATAACGTTGTCTCGCTGTCGATAAGTCGCTTATTTTTCAGATCAACCAGTAGCCCGTAGTGTGTCAAAAAATCAGCACCAATGATGGGTTTTGACACATCAGCAACGATGAACTGCCATGAGAAATCACGACGTAGGCCAATATTAAGCCGGAGTAAAATAAATCCATACGTGGCGATTTTGGTCCCATTTGCTGCTGCCAATTCATATGTTGTTTTCATTCGGCGGCCACTAGTCGCAAACCGTGGAAAAACGCATACATCAGCGCCGGTGTCAATCAGGAATCGACGATTCGTCAGTCGATCGGTCACAAGAACTCGGCGTGAAATAGGTGGGCCGTTGTCACTGTCCGCCGCGTTCAATGACTGACCGGGGCGTTTCCCGATGTATATGAGCAAGGAGCTGTACATTTTTGTGCCTTGTCACCGAATGTGTGATGGTACCAGCATATTCGCCCATTAGAACGCTCACGGGAATGATATCGTGATCGTGATCGTGATGGTGCTGGTGAACGTCGCCTAGAAGAACGCTGAAGTTCGGCAACTTGATTTTGCAGTGCTTCCATACGCTGCATCAGCTCGGTTACCATATTCGAAGCACTCGATGTTGCTACTGTTGCTACGTCCGTTCGAGTCGAGACTTCCATAATCTTGTCAGCCAGTCTAGCGATGTCATCCAGAGACGATTCTGATTGTGTTGCCAAAATGGCCTGTAAATGGCTCGGCAAACGACCAATCCACAACGTGCGTAACAGGTTATCTGTAATAGTGTTGCCGCCAAGGTCTTTCAAGCGTCGAAGGTATTGGGACGGCTTACGATCTCCCAACTCCTCACTTTCGAGCAACTGTCTTGTTTTTTGTTCTTGACTTGCTGATAACCGAGTGATCAGCTCGGTTTTAATTTTGTCGTTTTTATTATTTGTGGGTGGTGAGATGATGATATCTTTCACTTCGGCTGCATACTTAGCCTCTAGATGTCCAATAACGTAGCCGTATCGTGTTATGTCGCTTGTTATTCCATTGATGAGGAACTGGCCCTCTAGTTGAGCAAACTAGAGTGCTGGATCAGTGGGCCAAAACGGGGGCACGCGTAATGCGTCGCGGTTAACACTGCCCGATTCTTCATTGAGAGACATTACAGTTTAAAATTGCACTTACTGAGTGTTTTCTTTTAGCGGGGTCACCACTTTAGTGAAATGTCGTATATTTGTATATATAAATTTATTTATAATATATATTATACAATTTATGTTTCACTAAATATAAAAAACCAAAATATAAATTGACATTTGACAGTTAATTAATTTCCAATTTTTCAGTGCCGTTGCTAGGCAAAAATGTCCAGTTCATAAAATTCAAATATCAAGTAGTCGCCATAAAAACTACCTTTTTTTACTGGGTGGTACTTCAGGTTTCTAGTAAAAGTGGAGTCGCATGAAAAGAGATTAAAAAAAAAACTACTTTTTTTTTTACTGCACGGCACTTCAGGCTTCTAGTAAAAGGGGGCCCCATGCAAGGAAATTTAGCGAAAATATAAAAATCTAAAATGCTTTTAAAATGAGATATTAGTAAACAAATGGAAAATTAAACTTACTACGATATTAGAAATCAAAATAAAGTCGATAATACCTCTTTGTTTTAGCTACAAAAATATAGTAAAAAGAAGTTTCATTCTGTCTTCGTAAGGACGCGAACATACAAAAAGCCGGCACCGGCTTTACTGGCAACAAGCGCTGATCTGCCGCAGTATCTCTCCATGCTTTTAAATATAACCGCACACGCTGTGTACTGGTCGGCGCCGGTCGGTGTCAGCTACCCGCTTACCGAAACGTTTAAGCAGTTTAAGCAGCTTGTTGTCAGCTCCGAAACAAAAAAATATTTAAATCTTGCATCATCTTCTTTTAATTGAGGAAAAAGGTGGTGGTATTCCCCATATTTACGTCTCTCTTGGTTTATTGCATGTATACCTTTTCTTTTTGGTTAGAAACAACTCATCCAAAGATGAATCAGAACTCGCCATTTTCACTTATTTCAACATATAATTGAGCCAATATACGAAATAGTAGCTATACACTTTCAAACCAGCGTTCACTCTATGCTAGGCCGTTATAATTAAAAAATGTACGATAAATAGGAAACAATAAATAAAAACTTCAATATATAGGTTATGTCATCTGTCAGTGTCACATGTAATATCGGCGTCTAGCGTGTGCTCAACCAGTAACCCAGTACGCTTGTTTTCGGTATCGATTGTCAGCGCTGATTTACCATCTTTCCGTATGTTCGTGGCCTAACATTATGAGATATGCCGGTAATGTAATATTTCGGGTTTGCGCGTATGCACGTATGCTGGGTTAAAAGAGGAGAATTAAAAGATGGTCACAACCTTTTAAACCGTTAAATCACATTTTGAAAAATGCCATTTTGATGTGTTGATCTTTACATAAAATTCATTGCCTTTAAGACTTTAGTCAATAATTTTCGTCATACATATCTTTTATGAGAAACTAACGAACAAAAAAAATCCAAAATTGGACAAATTATTTAAATTTTATAGCTTACCAATCTACCATAGCTTACCAAGAATGGCATTGCACTAAAAGTTTTATTAATTTAAAAATTACCACCACACTTTATTTTGAATATCGCGCATATTTACAAAGATTAAATTTTCTCTATTTAAAATAGTTATCAAAAAAATTATTTAAAAAAATATAAAAATTAGGGCGTCTAACCTAATTTTGCATCGGGGCGCCAGGTACCCTTGAGCCGGCCCTGGCTACGATCTAAACTTAAGTGCAACCAATTGTTTCCTATATGAGTTGCCCAGCTACAAAACTTAATGTTAAGCTAATGGGATGATGAAAATTGAGATGCTGGTACCTCTGGATTCTTTGGCTGATGGGCTTTCCAGTTGACAATATCTGACCTTACAAAACCAGCCTAAATCCCTCAGGATATGATAAAGACAATTCAATACGGTTGCAAAACCTACTAAACGTTGAGTGACTGAGGATGCAGAACCTATTATCTGTGCAAGTTATAGAGCAAAATTTACCAACTTTACACTTATTTTTAGGTTTATGGGTCAATTTTGTGCAACCCGTAACGCGTTCCGTAAGTAATTTATAGAGGTTACGGGTATCTATAGACAATTGGTTCATTCCCGTATTATTTATAGGCACAGTCGTACTGGCTATAACAAATACAAAAATTGTTTTTTTACAAGTTTTTCCTTTAAATTTAATCAATTTCAATTACATATGCAATGGTTTAATTAGACTTTATAATTATGTTGGTGGGTTGCAAGATTTTTATTATCGCCTATAAAATATAATGATTTTCGATTTATAATAACGATAACCACTTATGCATTAAAAACGTTTTTTTTTTCATTCTTATAAAAGATAAATCAAAAATCAAATGATTCATACTTCTACTTACATAAAAAATATATTTTATGTAGGTATAAGATATCCTAAAAGTGACCAACAAAAAGGGTAAAAAGTATTCCAAAAGACCAGGAGACAAAAATAAAAAGGTACTTGAAATCCAAAAGACAAAAAAGGTACAAGGAAAGTCAATCGACAAAAAAAAAAAAAAAAATTAAAAAAAATTAAAAGACAATAGAAATACGATGAATTTAACCTAAAAAGCTATGCACTAAACACAATATCAAATGGAAATCTATAAGATATCTAGAAGAAAATATATACCTAAACACAAAACTGCTAAATAAACAACAAACTAAATAAAAAAGGTTTTTAGAAATTACTATAAGATAGATATGTGAACACAAGTATCAAACTCATCAGAACGTATTATAAAATGTCAAAGGTAAACATCGTTTTATTTAGCGATACCAATACAAATGTCCCTAATTAAATAAACACTTTTAAAGTTTGTAAATCTTCAAAATGACTATCGAACTCAAACTAAATATGACTTCAAAAGGTCTGTTTTAGTAAAATAAAAGAGTGAAGAGCAATATTAGTCTATAATTCACATGCAAAAAAATCGATTTAGTTATTTTTTCGCCACCAAGTTTGTCAATGAAGTTATGGCGCAAAATGACCAACTGCGTTGATTGAACGACTGACCTATACTTTGATTTTTTCATGTTTTGTATTAGGGTGCCGTCATCTAAAAAAGACTGAGATCACTAGCTTATAGTGATATAGTCAGGTCTTATGAATTGTAAGGGCCCTAGGCCATAGGTATTTAACGGGCCCTCCATCCAAAATGAGTCAAGACAAATTAAAAAATATATAAGCGATTCAACGATTTTGAGACCTAATTTTTAACCTTGATTATTCATTGTCGCCAGTGTTGTAATATATCTAGTTACAAGTAGCTAGATACAACTAAGATACTTTTTGAAATATGTATGTGTATCTGTATCTAGATATTTAAATTTAAGTATCTTGTATCTGTATTTCAGATACTTTGATCGTTACTTTATTTGTCATGGTATACAATACCGAGCGAGCTGATATAATAGTTTAAAATTATAAATTGTCATTTTAAATATTTTATTTTTACCATAAATAAAATTCAGACCACAATTAAAATTCTGCCGTTTACAAATTAAAATTATATGGAATGTCAAAAAGCTCGATTTTCGTAGCTTTTGAACGGCCGTAAAAATAGTAGGTATTTAGGTACCACAATAGTAGGCACAATACTTAAGGAAAACGGGTCATTATTAATGAAAAATAAGTTTTTGAATAACTATTGTTGATATTTTGATGAGCAATTTACTAAAAATATATGAATAATTATATCCACACCAGTGGTCTGGGAGTAGACCGTGGTTTTGTGAAGCCTTGGGCAAGACAAATTAAGGCCCTTCAAAAGTATCCAGCGATTGAAAATACACTTTGATAATTTTTTTGAGGTATTTCTTCACTTGAGGCCTGGCTCTAGTCCGCCTCACCCAAGGGCCGGCCATGCTAGTGTGGATATTAAGTTCATTTCATTTAATTTAAATCAGTAAGATACATAAGTAGGTATGTTTCTTAAAGGACGTAAAATTGAATCAATTATTAAACGTTCATATAAATTTAATTTTTAAGCTTGAGAATGTCAACTAAAATTTTGTTTATAAATTAATTTAGTATGGAATGAGAAAAAAAAAAAAAAAAATCACATATATCGCGTCAGTAATTTTTTATTAGTGATCAAAAATGATCGTGACATAACAGGAATTCCACTTAAATTAGGGCTAAAATTTGGTTGAAAGGAACATCCTCTTAACAAGAACATAGCTGCGTATCTATAAGACTAACATAAGTCTTATAGATACGCAGCTCATACGTTAGCACATATGGCTACCATAATACATACGTTATTTAGTACAAATTTATTCCGTAGAATAGTATTTTACCTTGAATTTAGTGTTTTTTTGTGACGTCACGGTCATTTTTGAACAGCCTGTATAATAATGATTAACATGCACTGTTTGTTTGGTAAAAAATATGGTATTTTCATTTTTTCAGTCTTTTCAAGTATCTAGCTGTATCTAGATAAAAACATTTTTGGCATGTTTCTATATCTAGATATTTTTTGTAATTCTGTATCTGTATCTGCATCTAGATACAATTTTTCTTAGGTATCTGTATCTTTATCTAGATATGTATCTATTTCAACACTGATTGTCGCTGTAATTAGGATTGTAAATAAATCAGTGCAAGATGGTTGAAATTGTATTATTTTTTTTTTTTTGTAAAATCATTAACTTTACACAATAAAATTAAGACTGGTGACCGGACCCCTCATATAAGCGGGCCCTAGGCCATGGCCTCGTTGGTCTAGGCGTAAAAACGGCCCTGGGTATAGTGAAGAGTTCACATTAATATTGATTATTCCAGTGTTATTGCTAAATAATTAGTGTAAATCCGATATTTTAATAAATAGATTTTGTTTCTGCTATTTCCTGTTGCACTCCTTTTATACATTTGCAAATGTCGTATTTACTGCTCGCCATTTTACCTAATATAGCTCTCAATTTTATCTTTAGAAAGTGTTAAGAATTCTAGTCGTGCAAGTCTGATCGTGTTCTTTGGGCGTCGCGGCGCAATCAATCGTGATCACAGTGACGTCATAGGCGACGCGACGCTCACATGAAAACACGGATGCAGAGATGGTTATACCAGCTGCTACAGGCTATTTGAGATTCTAAGAAAGTATACTGTATAATATTTGGAGATTTATAAATGTCATATGGTTTTAATGAAATAGATTTAAGTTATTGGTGATCCACAATATCAGAGGATTTACGTCGTCAATAAAAGTTACTAAAACAAGATCGTTACTTTTAAGTACGTTTACATGGGAAAGTTTATTTTTTGTTAATGCAGCACACTGTCACCTACTTAATATTATTTCAATATCAAGTATGTATTTAAGTTTCACACACTGTGGTTATAAACACAAAATCTAAATTAATTGATGTCTTGAAGAACTAGGCTGGTGGTAGGTATAGGTGTTTAAATTAAACTCGTGTTGTTGTTTCGCAGTGGCGCAGCCAGGATTTTGTCTTGGGGAGGGCTGAATCAAATTTCAAGGGCACGCGGGCCGCATACGAGCCTCAACCTTATTTTTTTGTGGCCCCTGAAGCGCTAATCAAAATCACTTGAGCTTATTTAGGGAAAAATATATTTAAAAATGTAAAATATATTCTCTTATATATAACCCTTCGGGATATTTAAAGTTCCGTCACTGCTTATCATTTTGTATGTAAAATAGACTGCGACCCAAATCAGTTCGACACCCCTGCTGTTGGATATTGATGTTTATATCAAATAATACTTCCATTATTTGTTGATAAAAAAATGTAATTGTTAATCCATGTATCGAAAACTTTCACTTGATTTTTTCTTCGATAAATACATATTTATATATATTTTTCGCGGGATATATTTTGAACGAACAGACTCGTGTGAAGGTTATACCGAAGTCAGATTTCCACTTTATCTTATCTGAATGGAGTAATTAGTTCTTTAAAACAGTTTTATCATTTGACTGGGCGAATGTTTTAGTCGATGTGTCAGGGGGAAAAAGGAACAACGCTCCCCTTCATATAATTCGTTGGAGTATATTTGGAAAGTGGTGTATTTTCACTTGAACAATAATTATGTCACTTTATCAAGAGTAGGCAATCTTAAAAAAATGTTTATTTATACGAAAAAAAAAATAATAATAAAAAATGCCAATATTGCTTACAATGAAGCAGTTTAAAAATTAACTACTGTTGTGTTTAACAAATTTTATCTTCAACTCTTAGAGCAGCGCCGTGTAATCTGCTGGTCCTGGGAGGGGCCCAGACCCGTCGCCCCCCTGGCTGCGCCACTGTCGTTTCGATTAGTTTCGTGGGTAATCCACATCATCAGGAAATTTTAATGAACAACTAAAAATTAATATAATGCCGTCAATGATAAAGTCATTACATACATGTAACATACAAATAAATAAAAATATAATATAAATACTGACCTAATTCTGATATAAGAATCAGAATTTTTTTTTTTTTTTTTTATTTATTATTTTAGGTGCATCAACAGCTAGGTTATTAGCACCAGAGTACTCAGGTTACATTTTTACTTATAGGGTTACATGTTATATTGTTTACAGATTTAGTATATTTATGATATATTTTGATTATATTTTGCTGTACATGTTTATGTCTTTTAGGAAGCCAATGGTGGAATTTTCTGATTTTCTGTCTGGTGAAAGTGCTTCTTTTAGGGTTTGTGGGATCTTGTTTTTCTGCCTTTGCTGACTATATTTTGGGCATGTAGTTAGAATATGCTCCACTGTTAGCCTAACATGGCAGTTGTCACATGTGCTGGGATCTTCTTTCTCGAATATATGCTTGTGAGTTACCATTGTATGTCCTAGTCGCATTCTCGTCAGTACGATTTGGTCTCGTCGGTCTTGTCTTGGTTCCCATCGTTCGGGTCTTTCTTTAATTTGTCGTAGATGGTTGTTATTTTTGCCTTTCCATTCGTCTTGCCATTTTGCTTGTACATATCTTTTAATTGCTGTTTTTAAGTCGGAAGTAGGGATCGGTATTGGTGTTATATCTTCCCGTAGGGCTTCTTTCGCTTCTGTGTCTGCCTTCTCGTTGCCATCTATACCAATATGGGATGGAATCCACACTATCGTGATTTCCTTGCCCATATCTCTAATACGGTGTAGGTTTTCTTTGGTTTTTTGCGATATGTGGTTTCCTGGGTATAGCTGCTGTATACTTCGGATGACACTCAGGGAGTCGCAGTAAACAGCATATTTGTTGTAGCCTTCTTGGTGTCGAAGTATCAGTTCTGTCGCTTTTAATAAGCAAAATGCTTCAGCGGTGAATATAGTGGCAATATCTGGTAGTCGGAATTTATGTACTGCATCGTCAAATATTATTGCGGCACCTGTTTTATTTTCTATTTTGGACCCGTCGGTGTAAATGGCATGAGATTCTTTTAGGTTGTCTAGGATTTCGTGGAATTGAGCTTTATATAGTTCGGGATTAGTTGAATCTTTCGGATACTGAGATAAGGAGAGATTGTATTGTGGGCTTGTAAGAATCCATGGTGGATATGTAGTCAGGTTTTGTGTGTCTGTGCATGGAAGGGGTATATTGATTTCGGAAAGGCTGTGGTTGATTTTGTTTTGTAGTGTTGTGTGATTCGATAATGTAAGTTGGTTGTCAATTTTTTTAAATAAATCTGAGAAGACTGGTATGTCTGGTTTGCTAGCTAGTTGTACAGCATAGTTTATTGTGCTCTGTAGTCTTCTATATTCCAAGGGATTATTGTTTGATTCACATAGTAGGCTTATTATGGGAGTTGTGCGCATAGCTCCTGTGGCTATCCTTATTGCCGCGTTCTGTATGGGCTCAATTATTTTTAGGTAGCTTGGTTTTGCGGTGCTAAACACTATGTTTCCGTATTCTAATTTAGATCTAACCAGTGATTTGTAGATGTTTAATAGCACCTCCCTGTTAGCGCCCCATTTGTGGTGTCCCAAAGTTTTTAATATATTGAGTCTCTGTGTACAGTCTTTTTTCAGATTTATTAAATGTTGTTTCCATCTAAGTTTTTTGTCAAAAGTGATTCCTAGAAATTTGATGTCGTCAACATAATCTATGACATTTCCATTTATTTCTAGTCTGGGGTTAAAATTATTATATTGTTTCCTGTTGAAGTGTATGGCTTTGGTCTTTGATATGGAAAACTGGAAACCGGTTTTGTTAGTCCAGTCTATTAGGTTAGAAATGGCGTTTTGCAGGTGACGTTGGATTGTATGTAGATGTTTCCCACTACAGAAAATAACTAAATCATCTGCAAATAGGCTGCCCTTGACTGGAATATTTATTTTTGACATTATTTGGTCGATTGCAATTAAAAATAAGCTTACACTGAGTATTTCGCCTTGGGGTACCCCATTCTCTTGTATTTTTTTTTGTGAGTGACAGCCATTTGCAAGGACATGGAATTTACGTCCTGTCAAGAAGTTGTTGATATATTTGATTATATTTCCTTTCAGTCTACAGTGTTTGAGGGAATCTAGGATGTGTCTCTTCCATGTCATATCATAGGCTTTGCGCAAATCAAAGAAAATAGCTATTGTATCCAGTTTATTTTTGAAGGCATTTTCTACTTCGTTCGATAAATATAGTAGGTTATCAGTGGTTGATCGGAACTTCCTGAATCCAGACTGGTTTTTGCAGAGAATGCTATTTGTTTCTAGATGCCACATGAATCTTCTATTTACCATGATTTGCAGTAGCTTACTTAGATTATTTGCAACTGAAATTGGTCGGTAGTTATCAGTATTCATTTTATTCTTGCCAGGTTTAAGAATCGGGTACGTTATTACTTCTCTCCATTGCTCTGGATAGAGACTGTTTGTCCAGAGGTAGTTGTATAGCAGGAGTATGTACTGAATCGTTTCTTCGGGGAGCTCTTTGATTAATTCTGCTGTTATTCCATCAGGTCCTGCACATTTATTGATTTTTAGGTGGCCTATTGCGGATTTTAGCTCTTCTAGGGTAAAGGTCTTATTTATATCTTCTTCAGAGTCTTCTATAAACAGATTGTTGTCTTCTATTATATTTTTATGTACCAAGAATTCTAGGGTGTAATTTTCGTTGCTTGAGTTGTGCTCAAACGCTTCAGCGAGGCAGTCCGAAATTTCTTGGGGTGAAGATATGGTATTTCCATCTTTTATAATTGAGGATGTAAATGAGTTGGTCTTTGCTCCTTTTATTCTACGGATTTTATCCCAGACTTGAGTTGGTGGGGTGCTACTGGTAATAGTGGAAGTATATTGTTCCCAAGATTTTTGTTTGCTATCTAAAATGGTTCTTCTGGCTTTAGCACGACTTATTTTAAGTTGGATTAAATTTTCAATTGTATTGCATTTTTTGTATTTGTTAAGGTCCTTTTTTAACTGCTTAGTGGTTTCCCAGCATGATTTATTCCACCAAGGGGTACTTTTCCTAATGCACTGATTTTTGTACCCTATGTTTTTTAGAGCTGCTTTTTCTATATGTTCCGTTAGATTTTGGACTAGCTGATTAATGTCGCTATTTTCCGGAATATCATACATGGCAATTTTTGAGTCGTTTTTATAGCCATCCCAGTTGGCCTTCTTTATATTCCATTTTCTAGTTGACTGTATAACTTCAGTGTTTGTGGGGAAAGAAATTTTGATTGGAAAGTGACCAAGGCTATAAACATGTTGTAGTGTTTCCCAAGAGATATATGGGGCTAGAACTGCATCACATATCGATAAGTCAATATTGGAGAATGTGCCTGTTCTTGAGCAGAAATGAGTGTGAGACTGGTCATTTAGCAGTATTATGTTATCGTCTATTATTCTCTCAATTTTTCTTCCTCTTGAATCGATGTGGTCAGATCCCCATATTGAATTATGGCTGTTCATGTCACCTACTAGTAAGAAAGGGCTTGGGAGTTGTTTGATTAGAGAATCTATCTGGTTTGTAGTGAAGGGGAAGTTTGGTGGGAGGTAAATATTACATATTGTGACTTTTTGGAAGTTTGGGATGTAAGTTGTTATGGCCACTGCCTCTAGATCGGTTATCAGATTGAATTCTTCCGCAAAAATTGAATTTTTAACCAGTATTGCTACCCCACCGCTCGCTATTGCTGGATTAGTGCGGTCTTTTCTATAGTCTGTGTATCCACGCATGTTGATGTTTTGGTCATCATGGAGCCGTGTTTCTTGCAAGCATATATAGCTAGCGTTGGTTTCAATAATAATCTGTTGCAATTCTGGTAGATGTGAAAAAAGACCATTTAAATTCCATTGTATTAATGCCATTTTTAAGCTGTAGATATTTTGAGTTGTGGTGTTCTGAGTATATAACTTCTTGCATTATTGTTTAGGTTGTGCATTAGGTTTTGTCACTGTTACTCTTGTTATAACTTGTTGGTTTATTTGTTCTTTTAGCTTGTTCACCATACGAGTTAATCTATTTTTAGAAGCCCTATCTGGGAGACGGGGTCCTATTTCTTTCAGAGTAAGTAGGAGGCCGCTTGTATCTAATGTGTGTTTGGTTACGATTTGTAGATATTCCGTTGAATTTTGTGCTTCTTCTAAGAAGTTTTGTATATCATCAAACGGCACTGCGTACAGTCCGGGGTTGTTTTCCATTTCTTCTTTCATTGGGGCCAGTATTTCTTCAAGGGTAAGTGATGAATCGCTTGTTGGACTTATTGACCTTCTTCTAGTAGATCTACGACTCTTTTTATTTCTCTTGTTTGAGGTTTTATTTTTATTCTCTTCTCCAGTAAGTGTCGCGTCTTCAGGTGTTTCACTTATCGCATCTTCTTCAATACTGCTAAGCGATTGTGCTGTTCTTTTATTTCCTGTTTTTTCAGAGCTTTCATCGACTGTAGTTGGAGGTTCAACGTTTTTTGTTTTTTCAGAGCTTTCATCGACTGGTTCAACGTTTCCTGTTTTTTCCAAAATTTCTTTCCCGGTGTTAGTATTCTCTTCTTGTGTTTCTGCGTTGGTTAAGGGGATATTGGTGTTTTCCGGTATGTGTTCATTGGCACCTTTTTCCCTTTGGTTGATATTTACAGTGTGGCTACTCATGTTATTTTTATTTGGGCATTTATTAGCTATATGACCCTTTTGTTTACATGCAAAGCACGTTGTGTCTAGCGCGAAGTATATTTTATAGTTAGTTTCTTCATAATTTATATTTACGAACTCAGGTAACAGTTTTTCCATTTCTTGTGGTATAAATACTTGTCTGCTGGAGCCTAGGACGTGTTTATATTCCTCCTTCAGGAAAATGCCACTCCTCAAAATTGAGATAGGTGATACCGTTTTTATGCCACATTTAGAAAGTTCCTCTTCTATTAGAGAGTCAGGTATGGATGGGCATACGTTGGAGATTATAACCCGATGGGCTGTGTTTACATAGCGTCTCATATCTATTTGATGATTACAAACATCTAGGGTACTATATCTTGTTATTATCTCATCAACTAGTTCTTTATTAGTAAGGTAGATACATAGTCTGTTGTTTGAGAGTTTGATTGCGTGCGTAATATTTGTGGCACCTACTATTTCACCAATTCTGTATACATATTCTTGTATGGGTACTTCATTAATTGTTTGGGCGATAATTGCTTGGTTTTTGTTTGGATATTTTTGGCTGTTTAGTTTTGTTACATTTGCAAAACTTTTTGTTGGGGTTGTATTTGTCATTTGGGTATCTAAGTTGTTTTTTTGCATGTTGTTTGAGGTGCTTGCGTTGTTTTTATCTTCAGAAATGTTCATTTTAATAATTTTTATTTTTGAAAAACGCGCTAAGGTGTTGCAGCGCGTTCGTTCATTATAAATTGTGCAAATGACCTGTTCGAGGTGTGCAGGTATCACTCTTGTCAAGTGTGTTATCACTTGTCCGAAGTTGTTAGACAGATAATGTGCTTGTGTGTAACAATGTGGTTATGTGATAATTTATAAGAAAAATGTGATAAAATTGAAGGATGATTTTATGGGTGATTAGGGTGAGTAAAAGATGCTATAATATGTTAGAAAATCTAATAAATATTAGGTTTACCTGGATTTCGAATCGAAAAAAGAGATCACATGCCATTCACTATAAGGTCAGGGCCGTACTCCATCAGAATTTACAATGTACTAAATCTTAAGAAAGCATGGTGTGTACATAAACTAAACTTCCATATTAAAATTGTATCGGAACTGAAAAGATCAAGACCGATTTGCGAACTATAAAACACGTTAAAAACTTAACTCATAACAAAGTAGAGTGCGGGAAACATCCCAAAAACACAAATCAAACCGATTTAAAACGTAAGAAAACATGGATCACAGACAGTTTGACTAGAAGTAACTCGGAAACGAAGCGGTTATGGTATGCAACATGTGACTTAACATGTTGCGTTGTTTTAACAAAACTGAACATGAACTATCACTGTATTTGAAACATCTAGTTTCACCTCTGAAATCCAATCCGCTACTGGTTTGGGACGATATGAAGACAGTTTTCCCTAATTTATATAAAATTGCTAAGAAATTCTTGTCTGTAGTAGCGACGTCAGTTCCTTCACAACGCTTATTTTCGAAAGCAGGAGCCACTGCATGCAGAGACAGAAATGGGCTTCTGGGCAAAAGGCTAACTACTGCTTTATCTTGGTGCTTGCAATGAAGAAGAATGGAGTGTTTAATTATATTTTAAACAATCACTCAGACCTATTTTTGCCTTACCATTTTTAATCATTTTTTATACCAACCTAACATACAATTTCAAAGGTGCAAACTACTGAAATCAAAATTTCCTCTTAATTTGTTTTTACAAAAGTGAACAGCATATATAGGCTATTCCAAACGTTTATTCGGAACTAAATTGTGAAATCTAGTAATTTTATCTTTAATTCGGACTTTTGATCATTTTGTTTAAGATTTGTAAATCACACTCACATTGCAAATTCTAGATAAAATTGATTATTATTATAAAATGTCCTTTTCATTGCATTTTAATTTTTTGTCATTCTTAACTCTTACGAAGCTACTTAAAATGTACCGAACAAAATTTGAATAAAATAACCATTCTTGAGTTTTATAAATACCATAAATACTTTATTTACCTACTTATGAAACAATGTAGGTAAATATTTTTTTCATTTTTTATTTTAAACACCTAATATTAATTAATTTATTTTTCATGAATTTTATTGGATATTTTTAAGTAAAGGGCGGAGTCTACTCCCGGTGTATTCCCTGATAATTGCAAAGCAGCTACCGCCTAAACAACCGCTCAGTCTGAATCTGGACATCGGACAGGAAGGGCGTATCAAGTTGGGCGTATACTATGCTTTGCTAGAAATTTAGTTGGTTAGTATGAAACAGGATTTTATGAATGTTGGACGTATGAAAAAATTGCAATTGAAAATATTGTAATTTCAGCTAAAAAACATTTTTAATATATTCCATAGTAAACCTGAATACAAATTATTAATAAATTATTTATTTACGATAAAATAAAAATGGTGTACGTTTGTACCCCACACCGTAACGTAAGGGTTAATAAAAATTTCCCATTTACTTATTTGTTTTTTCTTCAAAATATGTAAAAAAGTATTAAATTTTTTAATAAATGTCATTTGTTTCCATTGTTTCACAGAACAGTTACACTGTTGGAATTTTAAATTTTCACATACCAACCTAAAAAATAAATATCCCAAGCGAAATTCCCATTTAGTTCCACCTAAACGTTTGGAATTGCCTTTATGCTTTAATCTATTTATTATTGTAATACAATTAAATTGTTATTATAAGAATAAAATGTTTTTTTACGTGTTATAGAAAATATATTCATTTTTCCTTTCGATACTTGAAAATATCGATATTTTGTTTCGATCCGATACCGGTATCGATACTTTTTATTCGATATTATCGATACCCAAATATCGATACATTCTCATTATCGCATATCCCTAAGTATACTAGTTATGTAGGCAAACTCGTCCTTCTACATAAAGGGACCCCGGGTGCAAATGTTTTAGAGCCCCATAAAATTCCTCACCGATAAAAAACTCAACATTTTTTACGAAAATTAAAAAATTAAAAATGTTTCAATTTATTTTATTTTCTTTTTCGATTTCGTATGTATAATTAAGAAACTTACGCTTAGAAAATTGGCAAAACGTCTGAATCTAGAAAGATGAAATTTGTCATGCATATTCATATACTTAAATATAAATTTCGAGAAAACAAATTGTGAAACAAATATGTATTTTTTAAATTTTGCATGGAGTATCATATGCTAATTGACTTTCATACTTGGTATTTACGTACATTGAATATCGGGCGTGCGTGTAAACTGTCTCACCCGTAAAAAGTACCCTCGATTGGGTCTTACATAAAGCTGGGTCCAGATTAGCGAGCCGATCCTGTAACGTATCACGTAATGTAACACGCCGTGTAACATTTTTGTCTAGTTTGGACGGGATCCCGTGCACAAGGCGAGCTTTTCGCAAAGCGCTCGAACTGATCCGCCCTGTGTCGGTTTTTGTCACGATCACAGAGGCGTTCGACGAATTGGGTTGGACGCGTTCGAGGTAATTTAGACGCTTGTGAGCGTTGACGTGTGACATAAAGTTTACATTACCAAAGTATCAGGTCCTCAAAAATGAAATTTGTAGTTAATAATATTGCCAACTTTAACAGCTTATTATTATACTTATTATTATATAATATTAAGCCAATGTCTGCTTTATATTATACCGTTCTGTTTTTTTTTTTTTTTTTTGTTGTTGTAAAGTTACACATCTCGTCTGTTGAAAGAAATCATTGTATGCTCAAAAATTATCAAAAACTTTTTTTTTTAAATTCATTTTGTTCGCTCTATTATGAAGTATGAGTTTTTACGTGGAACTACGGCATCGCATACCGCGCGAAACATTAATAGTGTATTTGGCTCTTGTGTTACTACGCAGCAGACAATATCAAATTGGTTCGCCAAATTTCGTACAGGTAAGTAAAAAACCAAACAAAACAACAAAAAAAAACTGGCTCATCGATCACAGCAGAAATATACTGCAACCAACTGAACGAAATTATACAAAAACTTAAAGAAAACCAGCCTAGATTGCTCAATAGATCGACTCCTATCTTGTTACATGATAACGCTAGACCACACACTGCACAAATGACTGTGGCAAAATTACAGGAATTGGAGTTGGAACTTCTTCATCATCCTCAATACTCACCAGACGTAGCCCCTACTGACTATAACTTCTTCCGCAATTTGGACAACTTTTTAATAGGAAAACAGTTTAATTCTGACAATGTTGTAAAACTGGCCTTCCAGGAATTCATTGACTCTCGTCCGCCAGGGTTTTATACCACCGGCCTGAACAACCTGCCGCTTAAATGGCAAAACTTATAGGCAATATGGGTGCACACCTTGATGAATAAAATAATTCCTTATATTAGTAAGTTATCAACCAATTTTGCATTTTACATAGATAGTAAATGTTAGATATGTTTCGATATGTTTCACCAGCAGTTTAGCTTCTTCAAGATTTTGTGTGTGTTATATATTATACATGTGAAGTTTTAACAAGAATTTAATAAAACTACAATGTAAAGTTTATCCTAACCTATCATATCTTAACCCAGTAATACCGGAGTATTTTTTTCTATGAATCTTTGTATAAAATGAGTTACATGGTGTATTTAGAATACCCTCTAACTGACATTTTAATATTTTTGTTATGTTCGTGGCATGATCCACTCTCGGACTGTTCACAGGAAGATTGCAATACGTTCGCGACACAGATTTCAAACGAGTATTACGTTACGCTGTACATTACAGGTTCGGCTCGCTAATCTAGACACGGCTTAAGAGATAAACATACTGGAGAACATACAGACATACAGATGAATATTTGTTGTTTAATAGCAGATTTACAAAATATGTCGTTAATCGGGAATTCGTTAACCGAGGTACGCACATAAAAAGTATTCTCTCATGGAAGTGACAATATTATAGCCATATATACAAAATTTTACCAAAAACCGACTAGTAGTTTTACTTGGACAAATGGAGACACGGACAGACAGGTAGACAGGTATACAAAAATTGTAAAAATGTTTAAAATGGTCTAAGCTAATAACGTTCTAAACCAGCGGTTCTTAAACTGTTTTGACATTAACTTTACATCCCCCAACTTTTCGGTTTTATTCAAATAACTCATTTAATAAAAATCCTACATGGTTAGGACTTTTTGTATTTGTTGTTACCTAAATAGTTATAGAAATAACTAAACAATAATTAGAAAAAAAATTATTATTTTTATTCAACTGCAAATTATTTACAGAAAACATATTATAATAAGATCTCTTTTGACCAAGAAATGTTTGTATGAGCTTAATATATTATAATTTGTAACTTTTCTAATTCTTTTTACTACTATTTTTATTAATTTTTTGTTTTTTATTCGTAATGCTAATAAAAATGTTCATCTCTTAAATGCGCAAGACCATTTATTAAAATAACCAGCGATACATTTTTACCAATATTTATTACAACGTAGTGCCTATGAGCCAGAAATTAAGTCTCAAGAACGACGTAAAATGCCAAGTGTAGGGATGGGGTCCGCAAAAAAAATGTTTCTCAAGAGGGGGTCCTCGGTAGGGATGGTAAAATAAATTGAAACATCGATGTATCGATGTTTTGAAACATCGCCACCAAGTTTCCTTACTTATATAATTTAAAACTATATTAATAATAATAATAATACTGTTTATTGACTCAATTCAGTTTTACAGTTTTAAGTCAGTTATATACAATGATTATAAACATGTTACATAAAAAGTTATATATTAGTTACATAAATAATAAATTCAAGTTAAAGTAATATACCTATTTGAAGTTTAAAAATTCCTCACTATATCCTCACCAAACAAAAATGAAAATCACTACTTACATATAAATTGCTTTGTAAAATGTATTTAAAGCTAATAAAATAGATTTTGTTGTATATGATGTAGAAAGACTAAACTTATATTACGTATGAGCCTAGTAGTAGAATTTACATCAAATATTTTTCGGGTAAGCCATTTAAAAATAATAATTTTGGTAAGAGGCTTCCCGCCAATCTATTTCACTTTTGATCAATTGTAGCCCCAGCTTTTGAAAACAGCCGTTCCGCTGGAACGGAGGTGGCTACTGAGCCCAAGTAAAGCGAGTGATTTATGGTGGGCCCATATATCGGAACTACACCCACCCTAGTCATTGTCCGAATCTGCAGATGAGGAACCTGGGGAAGGCACGTTGGTTGGTATTGCAACTACCAGTTTTTTAATTTGGGTAAGGGTTCGGGATGAAGCAATTGGATCAGAAAAATGTATGGTTTTAAACCTCGGATCAAGAAACATTGGTAGTGTTAATAAAAGGGCATTTTCACGATCTTTGAATCTTGCCTCAAACTTGCTATGGATGTGCGGTATCGCCGAAATCCGGTGTGGCGTTGTTGTTGTAGCGAACGGTTGGATGGATTTAAGTTTAAGTAACATAGTAACAACTACTCAAGTCAAAAAATCAATCATTACGTGCATTAAACTAATTTGAAAAATTTAAATCTTAATTTGAAAAGATCGATATATTTAGAGTGTGGACCTCGATGTTAAAAAAACATCGGAAACAAAACCTCGATGTAAAAATATCGATGTTTTTAGTGCAAAAAATCGATTTTTTAAAATATCGATGTTTCTTTGCCATCCCTAGTCCTCGGACTACATAAGTTTAAGAACCCCTGTTCTAAACTATTACAGTTACCAAAGTCAAAATACTAAGAAAAAAAATAATGAAAAAACAGAGCCTCAAACTTTATACGCATGGATAAATAATTGCGACGTCCTGAAATGTGTGAAAATTCACACTTCACATCATTTATTTCTTTTTATGGGGCTCCATAAGGCCTGGAGGTCGGGTACCTTGCATCCGTTGCACCCTTTCCGTGACCGGCCGGGTGTACATGGAAAAATACGGTTTATCTCTTCCTTTGAAGTGTCATTGTAGTCGTCCTAATTTATGTATTAATTCAAAACATTATTTTACTTTCAAATATTATGTGAGTTTTACCTTTATAACGTTGTCTTATGTATGGTAAAACTGTTGCCTACGGAGCATAGTGACGGGGGTTCGAATACCCTCACCTCTTCGGAATTTTTATCTTCTTTAAGTATTTAATATTTTAAATTGATATCTGCTTAAACAGGGATAATAGGATCAGTGATCTACACATTCTGCATAATTTACGCAAGAAACGTTCGGCATCAAGTTTCTGTGTGGTCTGTGCTGCACGAAGATCGTTCGGCAAATATAGTGCAGTGCAGTTTGTGTTGCACAGTCGTCACAAGTTCAGATCGTGCGACAATCTGTGCAATAGGTTTCACGGTAAAAATATAAATTATTATTTCTACAAAACAATATAAGTGAAAACAATCAAGATATCATTGTTTATGCCTGCAGCATTTGCAAAAAAAAATAGTACAGATATGAACCTCATGATGGAGTAAATACAATGTAAATACACCAGTACTGGGATTCAGTCGGTTCGTGGGAACCGGTAGCGAAAATTTTCGTTCTGCGAACCGGTAGTAAAAAATGAAAATTACTGAAAATTATTTTATTTTATACTTCGCATTGTATAAAGGGATGAAGAAGTAAAAAAATAATATACCATATTTTTTTGTCAATGGTCATAGCTAAATATAAAACGATGTAAGGTAATTGGAAAAATACCGGAAGTAACTAGATATTTTACTTCTATACCAAATTATTTCTGAAAATAATTCAGAAATATTTTGCTCCATGTAATATAAGGTGTCCACAATATCGATTTTAACATTATATGGATAATGAATTTTTCTCGAAAATTGATAATAAAAAAGATATCCATTTGGTAGCAATGTTAGATCACGCTGTATAATTTATTTAGATACATAAAATCATTTATAATATTTTTATTACCATTTATGTTAGGTTTAACCTGTAATTATTGTTATATTTTTCCATGATTATACACAGATTTTTTTTAACATACCCCCCCCCCCCGGATCGTGCTTCCATAGCGAACCGGTAGTAACATTATTTGAATCCCACCACTGAAGTACACCCAAAAAGACTCAAAATTTACTGGATACAAGCGGAAATGTACTTTAAATTGATTTGTAGTCATGTTTGGAACAGTAATCTGCATATTCATTAGATATTTTATTTGATGAGAAAGACAATTCAGAAGAATTTTCCAAACCAGAAAATATTTTGGAAAAATTTATTTAACAAAATTTATAACAAACAATTTTTATTTGAGACATTTTTTGATAAAGCAGCATAAATTAAATAAGTACTTTGTGATAGCGGTCGGTCCTGTGGTGGCCACAGATGAATTTTTATTACTCATTACATTACTAATAGATATACCATTAGACGTTAGTGTTTAATTAATTAATAAACCAAATAATTAATTCATTAATTTCCTCCTTTAATAAAAAAATATAATAAATAAATTAATAAATAAATTTAAAAAATAAAATAAATAAATTAAAAGAAAAATTTGATAAAAATCAATACATGAGTTTAGTCTATTTTAATGACATTGTAAAAGATACTCATGCAGATTATAGTAGCACTTTTTTAATAAGAAGTCAACATTTAAATGTTTTAAGTGATCCATAATCTTTGAGGTGTTGCCGCAGATTATTTGTAATTTTTCTTTGATAATATGGCCGGGTTGATAGACGTAATTGCAAATTTAGTTTTAGGTAGTTGTAAATGTGCTTTGTTCCTCGTGTTGTATACATGTATATCCGACCCTCTTTCATAATCTGACAAATTTTGTCGTACATATACACAGGCTTGACACACATACATGCATGGTAAAGTCAATATCTTCAGATTTTTTAAAATAGTAATACAGGATGTTCTTTGGCTGTATCCAACCATATTGCGTAAAATACTTTTTTGTAGCCGAAACAATCTAATTCTGTTCTGTGAGTTCTGAACCTGTGCCCCAACAATGTATGCCATATGATGGTATAGAACAGTGTTTCTCAACAAAAAATGCACTGCGGACTAGTAAAATATATAAGGTTTTAACGAGGACCACTAATAATAATTCTGGGTTCATTTTTTGCAAGAAACATATTTAATGTGTTACTAAACATATTTATTTTATCTGTTGAAAATCACAGAATGTTTTTCAGAAAATAAGCAAAATATAAATTATTTACATAAAAAATGTGCATAAAAATAACAAAAAAAACTTCAAAAAACACATACAAAAACTTTCGCGGACCACTAAATTTTTTCTACGGGTCCGCGAACCTTCTGTTGAGTAACACTGGTATAGAACATATATTTGCAAAGTAATAGGTTCTGATTACTTCTTTACTACATGTCTTGAATATAATTTTTAGTTTCCAACATACTTGGGACATCCTTTGGCACAAAAAGTCAATTTGAGTATCCCAAGTAAGATGCTGGTCCAGATGTATATCCAGAAGTTTCGCAGATGAAATTTGAATAACAGATTTCTTATTTTTAATCAACTGGCTAACATCGTCAGTCAATTTACTTTTAGAAAATTTTATGAAACTACATTTCTCATAATTTAAGAGTAGATCATTTGATGTCAACTAGTTGTAAGAAGAATGTAAATCTTAGTTAATATTGGTTACAAGAGCTCTACAATCTGGGTCAGACCCATACTGTGGTAACATCTGCAAAAGAAACAAGTTCCGAACTCAGAGCAACCTCTACAATGTATGTTATATACATGTAGAGGATGCTCTGAGCATGCTCTGAATTTACGTATGTTATATACATGAGAGGCCCCAGTACACTACCTTGTGGGACCCCTTGGATTACACATAAATGATTTGATTCTGATTCACCAATTTGAACATATTGTGCCCTGTTTTCGAGGTATAATGTAAGCCAATCCAAGGCTTTTCCTCTTATTACTAAATTTTCATGTTTTCCTAGCAGTATTTTGTGATCAACACGATCAAATGCTTTTGATAGATCCAACACTGCTAGTGTGTGCCGGTTTTTGCCCAAATTTTCATATATAAATTTTAGTATCTTTGCAAGTGCCGTAGTTGTTGAACGTCCTTTTCTGAAACCATGTTGCTCCGATATGCGCACTCTTTTCCATAAACTCGACTATTCTATTGGACATTATTTTTTCAAATATTTTAGATATGGGAGAGAGCAATTATATCGGTCGACAGTTTTCTACCTGTTCTTTATCACCTTTTTTAAATATCGGCACAACTTTGGCTATTTTAGTTACGAAAGTACGAGAATGCGCTACAGTCGTGGAAACACCACCGAACATTTCAAGCACTGATCTTTCTATGCTAACAATTAATTAATGTTTTAACTCTAAAAATAAAGATTTGTCGGCCGGGTGCGATGCAGCTCTTGCACCCCTCGGGTTGTGATGACTCTACTTATCAGCATTAGATAGAGACAGACAGGGCCGGATTTACATAACGCGAGGCCCTAGGCTACTCAAATTTTTAGGCCCAATATTTTCAATATTTTTCAGTAGACTATTATCTGTCTCAATTTGTAATACGAAACTAACAGGAAAACTTCATTTTTTTATGTTGTTTATTTAAAATATCATCTTAGGGTGGTAATTCTGAAGTAACACCTTTCAAAATATTTGACAATTCATAATTGACATTAAATTGTATGTCAACTTACTAACACAAATTGTATAAAACACTAATTGACAAGTATTTGAAATATATTTTAGGCAACCAGAACAGAAAATATGAATAAGCGAAATAAGATGAAATAAATATTTGTATATAATTCAAAATATTAGACATGTCAATCACAATTTTGACATGTCAATTTCGTATCTGACATGTAGTTTTTGAGTGAATATAACCTCAGTATAATGAAACTTCACAAAAAATGTAAAAGCCAGATTTACAAGTTTACATGGTTTCAAAAAAGTCTATTTACACCACAACAGTCACCAAAGTAACTAGATTTAGTTTCGTATTACAAATTGAGACAGATTATACCACTTTTTTTTTGAAAGTTTATCACTTTCAATGCTCAGAATGCTCAGTGCGGATAATGTCTTCAGACATTGTGATCCTTAATTCATTTTTAATTCTTTTAAGTTTGAAAAAGACCTCTCTTCAAAGCAGTTAGTGACCATTAAACTAAGAAGTAGTCGTAGGACTGCTTTTATGTTAGGTAAAGCCATTAGTATTTTTTCTTTATGCATTATTTGGTAGAGGTCTGCATAAGACTGAGGGAGCTCTTCTAAAGGGTTTTTTTTACGGATTCCTCAATATCTCTTAGTCCCAATGAGATATCGACTTTTTGCTACCCATAAATATGTTCAAAAACGTATTTGCCCTAGTTAACCTATAAAGGGAAAAACTAGAGTTAGGGTGAATTATAAAACCCTTCGTATGGTCTGTTTCTTGAGTTATAGCATATTTTTAATTTTTTTTTAGTACATATGCATCTTTTTGAATATTGAGGCCCTCTGAACTCAGGAGGCCCTAGGTTTAAGCCTACTTAGCCTATAGGGAAATCCGGCCCTGGAGACAGAAGATAGAGTTTTGTAAATATGACGATACATCCCTTACATTGTCAGTCATATGTCTGAACATATCATATGTCTGATACTGAACTGTCTGTTCGGTAGAAATTGTGGTCAAACGGCTGGACTAGGGAGTTAAAATTTAACATGCATATATCGATTTTTAACCCACTGATAGGAAAATGTTTTTCTTCTCATCTCTTCGTTTTATTTGCATTTGTTTTTTCTTTTTTTCTTCTTACTACCTTTCTTTGTATTTTTTGCCAACTATCAAGTACAAGTTCTTCCTAAGGTGTTTGTCTTTTCTTCGTAGCTGACGGCTTTTCTTCAAGCCTGTATTGACACTTTGAACTTTTTAGAATGCTTTTCTCAGGAGTTGCGGCCAGTACGGAATTTGCACGGAAACCAGAATTCGTACAGTCGCTTGGTTGCTAAGCAAATGTAAATAGATGGGTGTTACGTTTCCTATACCAAGTAACCATCACAGATATTATTATTGTATACTTTCTACATTTTTTTATTCTCTCCAGCCCCATATTTCAACTCCATATAGCAAAGAATGAGTTTATTGAAGAATAGACATTTTAACCCAAAAACTTTCTTTCATCAATTCTCTAGATTTGGTGATACATGAATTTCTTGTGGTGGCGTATCAAATGAAATATGTACTATAATACATGAGTTCAAAAAGAAATTACATAAGGGTTGGCTGTGGAAAAATA
Source organism: Liopterus haemorrhoidalis (assembly GCA_963971575.1). NCBI lineage: Eukaryota > Metazoa > Arthropoda > Insecta > Coleoptera > Dytiscidae > Liopterus > Liopterus haemorrhoidalis. The sequence goes on along the minus strand of OZ020616.1, from coordinate 21,071,551 downwards.
AAATAATGTCTATTGCAAGCTTTATATAACAATTGACTAATGTTTAGGCACAGCCTTTGTAATCATTAAAATTTGAAATATTTTTTTATTTATTTTTTTAATTATATTGTTTTATTGGCCATTAGTCTATAAAACCATATTAGCCAGCTAAATACTAATTTATACATTACAAACAATATATTTTTTGATTTCACAGGTACTGAAAAATAAACATAAAAAACTAAAGAAGGTGTTCAAAATGACCACCGTTTTCCTGCAGACAGAAATTTACTCGTCTTTTCATACTATTAAAAGCATTTATAAGATTTTGAGGAGTTATATTATTACACTGTTCGGTAATTCTGTTTTGCAGTTCCTCGATATTGTTAATAGGAGTCTTGTATATATTATTTTTCAGATAAGGGAATATAAAGTAATCTAAAATAGTCAAGCCTGGTGATCTAGGTGGAAATTCTGGATTTGAACGTAAACTAATTATTCGATCGTCAAAAAATTCACGAAGGTAATTGATGGTCTCTTGAGCGGTGTGGGCAGTTGCGCCATCCTGTTGGACGTAGCCTTGCTGGAGCTCATCCTCATGAAGCTGATTAATAAATTTACGTACAATATTCCGGTATCTCTGAGCAGTAACAGTTTCTTGGAAAAATATGGGTCCGATAATACGTCTTCGAGACACAGCAATCCAAACACCAACTTTTAACGGGTGAAGGGGAGTATCACGAAAAGTATACGGATTTTGAGCACTCCGTAACCTCATATTTTGTGAATTAATTTACCCTGAAACGGTGAACCAGGCCTCGTCAGAAAAAAACCTTAAATTTAAAAAATCATCATTATTAATTAAATTTTGTTGGAACCAGTGGCAATACACAATTCGCCTATTGTGATCTGCTGGCTGCAACTCATGTAAAGCAAGAATTTTGTATGGGAATAGATTTAAATCTTTTTTGACAACAGTATGGCAAGTTCCTAATGATAAACCAGTCTCTTGCGACAGTGTACGTAGTGATGTGGTGGGTTGCTTGTTCGTACGTTGACGAACATCATTAACTGTATTTTGAGTACAAACTTTTGGCCTTCCAGTTCTATCTCTATGAGTAATGCTCCCTGTATCTTGGAATAAATCAACACATTTTCTAAGTGCGCTGTAAAAATCTCCTTCAAGGAAAGCAATATCTGGAAATTGTAGCCGAAATTCCTCTAACTATGACACCGCACTGTAAATCCATTCGCCGTTCACTCGAACACCATTTCGAAAATATGATTCAATCATAAATTTTTTGTGTTCTATTGTAAAAACCATTATAATTGTAGCTTAATTGAATTTTCAACAACAGTGATGACAGTTAATTAATTGACAGTTAAAGCTTGCAGTACACATTATTTTATTTTTCCACAGCCAACCCTTATGCAATTTCTTTTTGAACACAAAATTACGTAGATTAGTATAATCTGTCTCATTTTGTAATACGAAGCTAGATCTGGTTACTTTAGTGACTGTTGTGGAGTAAATAGACTTTTATGGAAACATGTGAACTTGTAAATCTGGTTTTTAAATGTTTGGTTAAGTTTTATTGTATCGAGGTTATATTCACTCAAAAACTATATAAACCGATATTATAATAGAAATCAATTTATTTTTTTTGCATCATATTTTTGACCAATCTGACAAAATTCGTTGTAATGCACATAAATGTGAATCGGAATATTTCAACAGGATTTTTTTCTATTAGGAAAGGATATTTTTTCGAAAAATCAATTATTTGGTGTAGTCCAAAAAATTAAAGTATAAGCGGTTCACTTTTGTAAGAACAAACTAAGAGGGAATTTTGTTTTCAATAGTTTGCACCTTTGAAGCTGTATGTTATGTTGGTATTAAAAAATGTCACTTTTTTAAAATGGTGATCCATTTGACATATGTCATATTGCAAAATGATATCTTAATTATAATGATCATAACCTTATCAACCTAAAGTCGGTTTTACAGCGTAAGGAATATTTTTAATTGACATTTAAAGTCAGTAACACACTATAAAAGTAACCAAAATAACCATATTTAGTTTGTTCTTACAAAAGTGAACAGCTTATATGTATTATCTGTCTCATTTTGTAATACGAAACTAACAGGGAAACTTCATTTTTTATGTTGTATATTTAAAATATCATCTTAGGGTGGTAATTCTGAAGTAACGCCTTTCAAAATATTTAACAATGTCAATTATGACATTAAATTATATGTCAACTTACCAACACAAATTGTATAAAACACAAATTGACAAGTATTTGAAATATATTTTATACAACCAGAACAGAAATTATGAATAAGCGAAATAAGATGAAATAAATATTTGTATATAATTCAAAATATTAGACATGTCAATCACAAATTTGACATGTCAATTGGGTATCTGACATGTAGTTTTTGAGTGAATGTAACCTCAGTATAATGAAACTTCACCAAAAATGTGAAAGCCAGATTTACAAGTTTACATGGTTTCAAAAAAGTCTATTTACACCACAACAGTCACCAAAGTAACCAGATCTATGGTCTATTTCAAAGTAGAAAAATGTGTGTAAGAAGATAGGAGCTGTTTGTCCTTGCTTCGGATGTCCTCGTTTGGATTGGTTTAAATCGTCATCCCTATTACACTGTAAAAATATTGTTTTTAATCGAAGTTGACAGATGTTCAGTGTCGTACATTGGAAATATATATTATTTATATTATTTAATTTTTCTCATATATTTTGTTATTATTTACATATTTAGACTTTTATTTATATTCTTGACATAAATTTTACGGAGAAAATTCTCCATGTAATTTGTTTTTACGCAGTTATATATTTTTTAGGTTATCTGACATATAAATATTTTTTGACACTTGACATTTAACAGATCAAGAGAGAGGACTAATGTGAGGCCAAAAGACAGCCCAGCTAATTGTGCCCAAAGAAGAAGTTATTGATATAATTTTTAGACCTTCATATATACATATATTTTTAATTTTTATTTACAATAATTATTTAAATAAGAAACTTTAGCTCTGAAGATATATTGTTTGTTTTATTGCTTTGTTTAAACTCTTTTAGCCAAATCTCTCTTTTTATATAAAGTACATAATTTTTAAAATTAATATTTTTTTAACTTTTTCAAATTTCCCATTAAACTGAATTTATATCGTATAAATAACGTAAGTGTATTATCTGCCTTGTTTATTTCAATATCTTATTAACCTTTTTTATATTAAAAAAAAATCACTTGTTAACCCAGTTGCTACGCCCATGCCCTAGTTGTAACTTATTTTAAATTTCCCGCTATACTGTACTTGATCAGTGTAAATCGTACTCGGTTCGCAGCGCTATCTACTTTTTTCTACTTTGAAATAGACCATAGTTTCGTATTACAAATTGAGACAGATTATATCTATTATTATTTTTTAAAATTTATTGTGTGATATCAAAAGCTCTTGAAACGTAGATTAAGGAATAAAAATTATTTTTTAAATCTTTTCATATTAATTACAAAATTATTTACTTGCCCCACAAATTGGCCCCACACTGTAACTCAGAGACAGGCAAGCACCCATGCGGGGGGCCTCAAGGGCTTTAGAGATCCCCCTCCCTCCCGAAGCTAAAAAACATGTGGATTTTGTCAAAATACAAGTGGTGACCATTTTTAGGGTTTTGTAGGTATGACCAAAAAACCCTTATACCGTCATTTTGCCGTCTGTCTGTCTGTCTGTCTGTTCGGTAAAAAGTGTAGCCAAACGGCTAAACTTAAAGAGTTGAAATTTGGCATGCTTATACAACTCTTTGACCCGCACATAGGAAAAATACTAAAACATCTAAAAAACATATCCCCCTAAAAATATAAACAAATATATGCTCAATGAAAAAAAATTCTGAATAGAGTATCAAATGAAAGCCCTTAGTACGTGGATTAACGATCAAAATTTTTTCAAAATAAATTATTTTGAATCGATTTTTGTCAAAATTGTACAAAAAAATTTTGTTCCATACCCTGTAGCACAGATGGTTTAAGCTAAAAATCAGAAAAAATTCTGAGTAATGTACATTGGTGTGAACCGGAATAGTACAACAGGAATTTTTGATCAAATTATTTTTTCGGAAAATAACGAATTTTTTGTGTTTTTTGGTTGACCATGTAAAATATTTTATATATTATGTAACACAGTAAACCAGTATGCTTTAATGGTGTAGTGGTTAGACATCTCGCTTTCTAAATTGCAAACAAGGGTTTGCTTCCAGTTTGGAGACAATTTTATTTTTTTGTTTTTTTTGCATTTTTATTTTGCTTAAATTATTTTTTCAAATTCTAGTTATATTTTGGCAAATGTTGCATTTAATTTTTAAAAGAGTAAATTTAATAACCAGTGGCAATTGTTGAAATTATAATTTAATTCTATGTTTCAGTGTATACGAAATCAGAGGAGCGGAGCTTATGACGTATAACAACTAATGGAAGCCATAGGCGCAATATTCAAAATCTTAATGAACCTTGCTATATAAAAAAAAATGCTGAACATATTTAGAAACCTAAATAATGGTCTTAGAGTACGTTCAGGATAACTTCATGCCAGGTCTATATTACCGACCGGGTTGCGCAGAAACCAAATTTCGTCCATGACGTGAACAACAGTCGGTTTCATACATTTCAGTGGCGTCACTTACTTTGATCTGTTCTTGACTACGCTTATATTTCGATTTTGATTGTTTAATTCCGTTTTTGTTTTCTTTTTTAAATTTTGTTTATTTTCTTTGTTAAATTTTGTTGTTTGTTTTCTTTGTTAAATTTTGTTGTTTATTTTCTTTGTTAAATTTTGTTGTTTGTTTTTTTTTTTTTTTATATTTGTGTGTTATTATTATTGTTATTTGTGAAAATGACGCCAAAAAAAAGATTGGGCTTCCAAGGTATGTTAATTCGGAGCCAAGCGAGAGAAATCATAAAGAATGTCGCTAAATTTACGAAAAACGAGGCAGAAAATGGAGTCTGTATACCGTTGGAGAGTTATAGGTTAAAATTAAAAACTGTTACATACGGGATTTATATATAATTTGTATTTACGGGGTGAAATTGATACATTTATACACAAAAATATATTATTATTTATTTCTCGTACGTTTTCAAGTATGCCGTGTACTAAAACGAGAACAAAAATTAATTTGAAATACATGATTTTGTTTGTTTGGTATCCACAACAATTGATAAGGCAGAAACCCTTATGTACGTCTATGTAATCAGCTGTTTTCTCGCTCAGGATTGATGACGTATTTTATGATGCCCTGGCATGAAGTTATCCTGAACGTACTCTAGGCACTCGAATTAAAATTAACAAAAAAATATTTTAATATAAAATTTGTTTTGGCATCCCAAATAATTATCATTCACTTACTAAATACCTGCGAAACCCTAAAATGTGTGAAAATTCAAATTTCACATCAATTTTTTTAGGTCATTACTTGTATTTTGGAAGTAAGGACCTCTTTTTTTAGGTTATAGCCACAGAACACAATATATTAAGAACGGACACTGGCAGCAAAAAAAATGAGTACGTTCCCTCTAGGAATGTACCAATGAACTAAACAACAACAACCGCCAAATTTAAATTTTACTATCTAATATATAATAATCCATATATATTAATATAACATATAAATAAGGAATTTAAATAAATAAATCTAAATAAAAGGTGTAAGCTATTTATTTTTGAAACACAAAATTATACACAACATTAAATATTATTTTAAACACAACATTATAATTACTAATTACAAAAACTGTATTAATAAAATTGGAGGCTATACCTGTTTTTTTTTTATTTTTTCGGCCTCATATTTGGTTTCAACATATTTCAGATCATTATAAGACAATATCCGCAAAAAATCAATTTTTGTCCGTCTTCCCGAGATGTACAATGTATGTATCAAATTCAGTATAAGATGACCAAAATTGGAAATAAAACTCTATTATTTGAACCACGTATTTGAAAATTAACAAACTTAAATGCGTATTACTTCAACACCAACTGTCATGTGTTTGATAGCTAATGGCGGCTGATCTACAGCTAGAACACGACGCTTCTGATCGTTCGAAGTCGGGTATATTCCTAATTTATTTTGCACTCTGTCGCCATCTACCAATATGCCAGAAAACTAAAACTCGAGCCAAGGTCATTACATGCCAGTGTCACCCGGGTGGTTATTGAGAACTGACACGCTCGGATACGCAGTCTGGTGGTCAAATATTGTACTACGCGACTGTAGTACTGTTTGAAATTATTACATATGTTCTGGTGTTGATTTTTTGTTAGAACGTCGATAGATACATTTTCATAAAATAAAAATGTACTGTGCTTAAATTAACCTGTTCCCTGTTAGCATATTGACAGCTGAATACTAGACAATTCAGCCATTTTGCCATGAATTACAGCGCCGCCAACGGTAATGTCACTTCTCAATAGCCTCCAGAAGATAATTATAATCTTTATAAATAAACTAGACTTATATTTAATGGAATGTCAAAATATTTATTGAAAAACAAAACTTACATTTTTTTATCCTTAACTACTAAAATTACTTAGGATACCATGATAATCACTATTCTATGGTATCCTAGGTGATCGCTACAAGGTCATTACTTGAATTTTGGAAATTAGGACCTTATTTTTAGGTCAACTGTTGCCGAGTAATTTCTTGATACCTACCCTTTTAAAACAATTTGCTCTTCTGAGGACCCCCTCCCCCAAGATATATATATGCCTGGGTGCGTGCCTGCTCAAAGAGATTGATATAAAAAAATCTAAGTAAAACATACTGATGTGAATCAGAATAATTCAACAAGATTTTTTGATCAGATTATTTTTTCGAAAGAGTTTTTGTGTTTTTGAAAACAAATAAAATATGTTAGGCATATAGATTTAGAGACGATAAATGATTTTCAAATATTGTTCATATTGACGTGATTACAGAACAGAATGTTGTCTTAGACTTATATCCTTTTCACACTAGATCTTTAAGACGAGTGAACTTAAAGTTCAGCGATGTTTAAGATCGGTGTGCTTTCACACTTGATGTTTAAATCTCTGGTGCTGTCATCAGCTACAGTAATTTTGTCCTTAAGTTACCGTCATGAAATTACCAGTTTTGAACTGTCTGCGCAGACGCACATTTTGAATTATTATAAACAATTAAGGATATTTCATTTCATTCTACAATAAAGGCACTAGAATAAAGAATATATTACACCTGTATTAACATCTAAGTCGATACATTTTATCTCAATTATTGTAGCTCTGTATTTTATTAAACACATTATTAAAATAAATAATTTTAATATAACAATAAGTATAAACTTCTTATAACGTCGATATAATACAGTATTCTTGTTTATGATAATATAAAATGTTGACAGCACAAATTCAAGGAGTATTTTTTTATAATAGAAATTAAGTTGACAATGCGTACGAAGTTTAAGACGCAGATCTCTGTCTTAAACATCGGTCGTTTTTAGACGAGGCCGTACGGTTTCACATTAGCGTTTAAAGATACATTCACTTTAACATCCGATCTTAAATATCTAGTGTGAAAAGGGTAGTAGGGTCGGTATTTCATATTCCGCAAGTCTAGACCAGTGTTTCACAATAGGTAGTCCCCAGAAAAATTTTAGTGGTCCGCGAAAGTTTTTATGTGTTTTTTTCAGTTTTTTTAAAAATTTTTATGCAAATTTTTTATGTAAATAATTTATATTTTGTTTATTTTCTGTAAACTTTCTGTAATTTTCTCCAAATAAAATACACCTATGGTCTATTTCAAAGTAGAAAAATGTGTGTAAGTAAGAAGATAGGAGCTGTTTGTCCTTACTTCGGATTGGTGTAGATCGTCATCCCTATTACACTGTTAAAATATTGTTTTTAGTCCAAGTTGATAGATGTTCAGAGTCGTATATTGGAAATATATATTATTTTAAGTCTGTTCCAAACGGTTAGGCGGAACTAGATTTTGCAATCTAGTTACTTTCATAGTTTAAATCATGCTTTTCGGCCGTTTTGTATAAGCTTTGTAAATCATACTTGCAACAAACATTTTTCGGTTAAGGTTAATATCATTTTAAAATGTCATTTTCTTTATATTTTGATTTTTTGTGTCATTCTTAATACAAATATCCCATTTATTTATTTTTTTGTCATTATAATATGTAAGAAAAATAATTTAATTTTGACATATGTCATTCGTTTCCATGGTTTCATTGTTGGAATTTTAAATTTTGACATTCCAACGTGAAAAATGAAATAACCCAAGCAAGGTCCCTTTTCGTGACAACCTAAAAGAACGAAATTCCCATTTAGTTCCGCCTAACCGTTTGAAACAGACTGTATATTATTTAATTTTTTTCATATATTTTGTTATTATTTACATATTTAGACTTATTTATATTATTTATATTATTATTTATATTCTTGGCGTTGATTTTATGGAGAAAATTCTCCATGTAATTTGTTTTTACGCAGTTATATATTTTTTAGGTTATCTGACATATAAATATTTTTTGACACTTGACAATTAACAGATCACGAGAGAGGACTAATGTGAGGCCAAAAGACAGCCCAGCTGATTGTGCCCAAAGAAGAAGTTATTGATATAATTTTTAGACCTTCATATATACATATATTTTTAATTTTTATTTACAATAATTATTTAAATAAGAAACTTTAGCTCTGAAGATATATTGTTTATTTTATTGCTTTATTTAAACTCTTTTAGCCAAATCCCTATTTTTATATAAGTATAGTACATAATTTTTAAAATTAATATTTTTTTAACTTTTTCAAGTTTCCCATTAAACTGAATTTATGTCGTATAAATAACGTAAGTGTATTATCTGCCTTGTTTATTTCAAAATCTTATTAACCTTTTTTAAATTAAAAAAAAATCACTTGCTAACCTAGTTACTACGCCCATGCCCTAGTTTTAACTTATTTAAAATTTCCCGCTAAACTGTATTTATCCAGTGTAAATCGTACTTGGTTCGCAGCGCTATCTACTTTTTAGGGTTTTGTAGGTATGACCAAAAAACCCTTATACCGTCATTTTGTCGTCTGTCTGTCTGTCTGTCTGTTCGCTAAAAATTGTAGCCAAACGGCTAAACCTAGAGAGTTGAAATTTGGCACGCTTATACAACTCTTTGACCCGCACATAGGAAAAATACTAAAACATCTAAAAAACATATCCCCCTAAAAATATAAAAATGTTGTCATCGAAAACAAAAATATTTTTTTAAAATTCTGAGTAGGTTATCAAATGAAAGCCCTTAGTACGTGGATTAACGACCAAATTTTTATTTTTGCAAAATAAATTATTATGATGCGATTTTTGCCAAAATTGTGGAAAAAAATTTTTGTCCCACACCCTGTAGCCCAGATGGTTTAAACTAAAAATCTAAAAAAATTCTAAGTAGTGTATATTGGTGTGAACCGAAATAGTACAACAGGAATTTTTGATCAGATTATGTTTTCGGAAAATAACGCATTTTTTGTGGTTTTTGGTTCACAAAGTACAAAAGTTATACCACTGTAAGACACCCACATGCAAGGCGTACGATAGCGTAGTCGTTAGAGCACTGGTGTCGTAAGCTAAAATTCGCTGTAAACGAAGGGTTTCGAGTACGGAGTGAATTTTATTTTTTCTGTTTTTTTTTGCATTTTTATTCTGTTATGTTATTATTTTGTCAAAATTCTAGTTATATTTTGACAAATGTTGCATTTAATTTTTTAGAGCGTAAATTTAATAAGCAGTCTTATTATATGATTAACAGACGATAAATTGTTTTAAAAATATCGTTCATTTTGCCTACAAAGTACAAAAATTACTACAAAGTAAAATTTGTCCTACACACTCAGCATGCCGCCTTCACTTATTATATACCTGCGAAACCCTGAAATGTGTGAATATTCACACTTCACATCAATTTTTTTTTAATTTGAAATAGACCATAGACCCCACTTTGCGTCGTAGATACGTTTCAAATTTTGCGACGCAGACTGAAACAGCGCCAAGTGAATTAACATTTTGTATGAGAAACTATATGAAGATTATTTGTGTGAATTAATAATTTAAGAAACATAAATAAAAGAAACTTTATTAATTCGTCAAAAAAAAAAAAAAAAACAGAAAATATGACATGAAAATTCAATTAGACACAAAATAACAAAAGAAAAGTACAACAAATTCTTTATTTATCTGATTCAATTATATATGTAGATGTAGATGCTAATGATTCTGTAGATGCTGTTTCCTGCGGTTTTTCTTTAACGAGATATTTTTCGATGGTCGATTGAACAGCATTTTTTTAAAACCGGACGTAAAAATATATTACACAAAAAAAAAGAAAAATAAGAAAAAAATGTAATGACGCAACTTCGAAAAATCTATGACGCAGAGCGAAAATTGGTGTATTTTTAGGAGCGACGCAAGTTCGAAACAACAGGTGTAAATGTATTTAGTAGCACATTAAATATAATAAATTATATATTATACTGGTCCGCGATGCGTTTTTTTGTTGAGAAACACTGGTCTAGACCAGGGCTTCTTAAACTTTTTCATATAGCGACCCCTTTCAAGCCTAGCAAATTTTAAACGACCCACCATGTAATGAAATTAATATTGACCGTAGATGTAGGTGTAATATCGCGACATTGTAGAATCTACCTTGTAGATTCTAAAAATTTATTTATTATTACCCAAAAGTAGCAGATCTTTGCGACCCCCCTTCAGTAGCCTCGCGACCCCCCGGGGGGTCGGGACCTATAGTTTAAGAAACCCTGGTCTAGACGACCGCCTAGAGGAGCCACAGGTTTGGGCAAGGCTATAAAATTATTACTTTTATGTACTGTGTGCAGCATATAAAAATTCAGTTTTAATATTTTGCGCTTATCTCCATTAAATTGTATTACACGAGAGCGTCGAATTATGCTTTGCGTATGGACGCTAAATTATGTCTTGCCTAGAGGCACCGAATAACGTCTTGCCTATGGGCGTCGAATTTTCTTTTGCTCAGGAGCGCAATAGATTCTCGCGGCAGTCCTGCCCTACACATTCAGCATGCGGGTTCCTGTTAACCGCCATCCGTTTACCTATGGAACCGTGAAATGTGTGAAAATAAGGCGCGTACCCAGGAATTGGGGGGGGGGGGCTCCGAGGACGAAATGATTTAAATTATTATAAAGATTCTCATTTCTAAACTACAAGCGATGACCTAAAATAAAACGTCCTCACTTCTAAAATACAACTGATGACCTAAAACAGACAAAAATCCTAGCTTGGAAAATTCAAGTGATGACCTAAAAAAAATCTACCAACTTGTATTTTGACAAAAACACATAACAACCATATATTTTTGGAGCTCTTCGGGGGGGCTTATCACTTTATATTTTGACAAAAACCACGTATTTTTGGAGTTCTGGAGGGGGGTCTTAAGCCCATCAGCGCCCCTACCTGGGGTGCGAGCCTGTTGAAAATTCACATTACATTTTTTTTGCTATATTTTGTCCCGTAAGCATTGGGCTGTTAAAAAGTTGGCAGTTTTATATTAAAAATGTTCTTTCACTTCTTGTATACGAGGCTTTATATATTGTTTTTTTGTAACATATTGTGGACAATAACCTACAAAGTAAACACAAATTTCAGTGCCATCTATCAAAATAACTGCGCAACATGTGGCCAATAACAACCCTTTGTTCAATATAACACTTTTATTAGAGTGTTGCCGCGCATGACGCAATAAAGGAGGCGTCTTATGGTGCGACTTGCCTGTAAGCTGTTAATTTTCATGAAATTAAATCTGACACGACTTGATAAAGCGACAAATACTGTTAGGGAAACATCTGTCAATTAACTTTGACGTTTTGTTTGAAACTTTAAGCAAACTTTAAACAGTTATGGCATTTATAAGAAGTTATTATCAAATATATTTTGTTTCTTTCTGTTATCCAATATTAATAATAGTAACAATAAATAACTGTAAGTAATAAAAAATAAAATAAAACTGCTGAAAACTTTATAGTTCTGGAGAAGTGTATCCAATATCACAATATTTTAGCGATCTTCAGTAATCTGATTAGTGACATCGTTTCATTTCTTGTAATATCATCTTAATTAGAACATTTTTTAATTTAATTTTCCTCTTTTGAAAAGTTAAAATGTTTTAATACAGGATGGGCGCAAAAACTTCATTTTTTTTGAAGGCAAATGAAATAAAATTTATTTTTGATAATGAAAGAACATAATTTCAAATCATGCTGTTTTAAACAAAATATCTTTAGCCACCGTTCTCTATGCACTGATGCAACAGACTTCTGACGTTTCTCTCTACACGTTTCAACATGTCCACCGGAATACGCTATTTCCTGCCGAATAACTCTTCAGCTAAAGCAGGGTTGTGGGACGATGTTTAAAAACCTAGGCCTTGAGGTTTCCCCATAAAAAAAATCACAGGGCATTAGATCGAGCTGCCCACGGGATGTCACCTCGAATCGCGATGAACCGTCCGGGTAATATTGCCCTCATCGAACTGTCATTGAAGCTTGAGCTGTGTGGGCCGTGGCACCATCCTGTTGGAAGAGCCGGTTCGAAAATGTTTTGAATCATGTCCAAATACCGCTATAAATCAACAGTAACTGGTCGATTGTTCTCCTCAAATCCGTTGTCTGCCTGGGGTTTTTTCACCACACTCCCGGTTGCCCTAATGTTCTCTACCCACAAAACAATCGATTTCCGGTTAGGACCTCTGGGCTGAATTCCGACGTGAATATGGAACGTACGCCACATAGGAACGGTTGTTCGAAAAATAGTCTTCGACCGCAAACGCACTCTGCTCCTTCGTCCACCTCATGTTTTCTGCTGAGGGTTACTAGACAAAAACTTTCGGGACTGCTGCGTTCGCCATGCCCATCTAGAAACAGTGAAAGGCACGCGACAGGGGCACAGGCCCAAGGCGCCAGTTTTTAGAGGCGCCAACACAAACGCTTAAATATACATATTCTAAGTTTTTATCAAGTTTTTCTATTTTTATTTAGATCAGTACATATTAAATACTAAATTGAATTTAAAGATGTACACATTTATTGATTATATAATAATATTCACTCTTCTTTTGGGCTGTATATAAATAACAAAGAAAGTCCATTTTTCAATGTTCTGTCTTGTTGAAGACTGTTTTCGAGATTTTTTAAATAATTTAACATAGAAAATGATCGTTCAGCAGTACGTTGTTTACTGGTAACGTTACTATAGTCGGATTGCTGATAGGTGACTGTTACATGTATGTATCAAGTAGTGCATTCATATAATAATCTAGTTACCATTTTTCAGCGATTTTAAAAATGTTTTTTGTTATTTGTCTTAACTGTCAGTGTCAGGTAATAAGTATTAATTAAAATATGGCTTGCGGCCAATTATTAAATTCACAAACTTTAATTTTAAATCTGCTGGAATAAACAACAAATTATAATCCAAAATTTACGTATGAGTATAAATTTTTCCTTATTTATAATTATTACCTTAAATTAATAATTTTGTTTGTTTGAGTACTGCTGTAAATTTATTTTCGCGATCTAATTAGTAAAGATATCTACGAATCAGGTCGTTTCTTTCTAATGATTTGTTTATTATTCAAATAATTTTGAAGGTTAGTTGTCAACTTGAGTCACTATACGTTACTATGGGTATGCAAATAATTATAATGATATAGACAGAGAAAGCATATAGTATTGAATATCGATACTTGTAGCAACGAACAGTCACTTATCAGCAATCCGACTATAGTAGGCTGGTTTGCTATTAGAATGCAACTCAATTAAATTTTAACCAGGGGTTCTTGACCAATGGGTCGCGAAGCATATTCTGGAATTCTGAATATAATATGTTCATCTATAAGCTGTTCACTTTTGTAAGAACAAACTAAGAGGGAATTTTGTTTTCAACTGTTTGCACCTTTAAAGCTGTATGTCATGTTGGTAAAATGTCGATCAATTTGACATATGTCATAATGAAAAATGATATCTTAATTATAATCATAACCTTATCAACCTAAAGTCGGTTTTACAGCGTAAAGCGTGTTCTACATTATACAATTCTCATCAAATTTTCATACTTATTTCTTTGACTAGAACTTGTACTAGAAATAAATCAGTGAAATTGTACAGTGTAGAACACGGTATATAGTCAAGGTCAACTTTATTCAAAACTAGATTTGATCCAACTATTCTTGAAAACACATCCAACTTGGAACTCGGTGCATGCGCAGTAGACAGTTTTAACAATTGTACCAACATTAAAATTACGCTTGTAAATATTTTGTATTACCACGTGTTTAATAGTGTTTTGTTGATCATTGGTTTGAATAAGCGAATATATAAATTGTGTTTTATATGTAAATCAGTAATTTTACAAATCTAATAGCTAGGTTATAAACACTTGACAAGATATGAATCATATTTTTATGTTGGTACTTTAAATGAACTGAATCACGTGTAAGAATTTCATTCTCTACCAAAAAATTGAAAAATAAATTGTATTAAAACTTTGACAACTTCTAGTTCAAAGAAAAAAGTTTAGAAAATTGATGAATAAAGTATAATGTAGAACACGCTTAAGGAATATTATTAATTGACATTTAAAGTCAGTAACACACCATAAAAGTAACCAAAATAACCAGATCTAGTGCGTTCTTACAAAAGTGAACAGCTTATACAAAATTTATTATTAAAGTCTGTTCCAAATGGTTAGGCGGAACTAGATTTTGCAGTCTAGAGACAGAGAAAGTATATAGTATTGAATATCGATACTTGTAGCAACGAACAGTCACTATTCAGCAATCCGACTATAATATTTTTACCAGCTTTTATAGAAATATATTTGATTAACATCTTAAAACATCTATAACCGATTTTGGTTGCACATTTAGATATACAATTTATTCCTGACCACGGTTCGTATCTTAAAAAGTATGTAAATAGAAACCCAATTTTCCGTTATATCTTATGAGAAATCAATTAATCCGTTCCCAGATTAAAAAATAAATCTAATAAAACTAAATAAAGAAAATGCAAAGAAATGGAGGAGTGAGGAGGAACATTTTTTAACTATAAATATGCATTTTATATACCATTACATATTAAGTTTTAATTATAAAATTTTCTGTTTTACATGATTAGTATGAAAATCATCTACCATTAAATTGTAAAAAAAAGACAATTTTCTTGTGTCTGATTTTGTGGTTCAGGAATTTTCGATTTGTTGCCTGTAGTAGTAGCCTGTTTCTACAACTAGAGAAACCAGTGGCGAAGGGAAACCTCCGCTAGACTTGCCCTCCCATAAAAAAAATATTTAAAAAAAAATAGTAAATTAAAAAAAAAAAATTAAATATTTAGATAAATCTTCAAAAATACATCAAATTATGTTCTATACAAATTTTTGTCCAAGGCTTACTTTACTAGTTACGAATTAATTATCATGACCATGGAAACGTTACATATAAGTATGAAAAAATTGAGACTTATGGACGATATTTATCGAAATATTTTTCTGTTGCTAAATATTCGCAAAAATCTTAAAATCGACACGAGTAAACTCCCATTTCTAGTCAACCGATTTTCATAAAAAACAATAGGGTTCTTCCCATTTAATAGGAGAATTTTTTAGTACCAGAACGAACTCTTTAAGTTAAACCGTTTTTGAGTTATCGTGTATACACACAGACACACACACAGACACACACACAGACACACACACATACGGACGGCACTTCGAAAATAGGTTTTTTGGATTCCCTGGACCATGAAACGTGGTCATCCGTCAAAATCTCGACATCGAAAATTTTCGCGATTACAATACTTGCCCCTTATATATTAAGGTCGGGCAAGTAAAAAGTTAAAAAATGTATCATGTAAATCAGGATTTAATTCATTTTAAAAGAAAAATATCACGGTTCGTATAGTTTCACGGTTCCTAGAAGTCAAAATGGGATATGAAAATAGTTTGAAAAGTTCGTATGTCGAGAGGTTTGTAAGTCGAGGTACCACTTTATACTGTATTAGCATATTTACTTAGTTATAACCAGGGATGGGGAGTCGGAGTCGGGAGTCGGGAGTCGGAGTCGGAGTCGGGAGTCGGGAGCCGGGAGTCGGGAGTCGGGAGTCGGGAGTCGGGAGTCGGGAGTCGAGGAGTCGAAACTTTTTGGAGGAGTCGGAGTCAGAGTCGGGAGTCGGAAAAAGTTATCGTCTCCCGACTCTTTGATTAAATTTTTATCAAGGATGAGAAAAATCCGAAAACGAAAGCAAAATACCATACTACCAGAATATTTTAAAGCACGGAAATAGGAACGACATTTTGTACCTCTGTTCATGAACGAAAATGAAATTAAAAGTATACAATACTGGTTTTACACGGTTTCCTTCTTGCTTTCCAGTTAAAAATTTAATTAATATTATTAGTATTAACAGATTAATGATATCTAATTTTTCTTTTTCTGTATACTTTGTTTATTATGTTTAAACGGAATTAAACTGGATTTTTATTTTCTCAAATTGTAACAAGCTTTGTGATTATTTCATGTTTCATTTTGGCAGCTGAAATCTAAATGTCAAAAGAAAAAAGTGACATGTTATGAAAAATAAAGTATATAAAATACAAAACTATTTTTTTTAAAACTAATATATTCGAAAATTTGTATTAAAAATGACTCAATAGTCAAGATGAAATGAAAATGACATTTTATAAAAACAGCTCACCCCAACCCAAGATATTTAATGTAAGTATAGTCTGTTTCTTTGGTTTAAGCGGAATTAGATATCGAAACCTACCAACTTTTAAAGATTGAAATGAGGCTTTGTATCATTTTGTTTAGCAAAAGCCCACTTTGATCGTTAAAAAGTGAACTCGTGATAAAAATTCCATTTAGTTCCGCTTAAACATTTGGAATAGACTGTACAATTTACGAGTGAAAGGAGTCGGGAGTCGGAGTCGGAGTCGAAGTCGGAGTCGGTTTTCAAAAATACCGACTCCGGAGTCGAGATTCGACTTTCCCTGGTTATAACTAGTATTCGCTTAAAATTTTAAAATATTTAAATTGCAACCATCTAAAAGAATATGTTTGAAATAAGATTGCATATTCTAACAAAAGGGCGTAGTTTGGCGGGTTTGCCCCGGGCGCCAAAAGAGCTAGCGCCGGCTTTCCGCCCATCCCCACTTTTCTATGACCCAACCAGCCTTCACAAAGTGCCTTCAAAAAAAGGAAGTTTTTGCGCCCCATCCTGTATAATAATGTATGCCCAACGCCCACGTGACGCACGGGGATGGCGAAAAAATTAAGTTTTTTGTTTTTAAAGCTGCGTCCAGATTAGCGAGCCGAACCTGTAACGTACCGCGTAATGCAACACGCCGTATAACATTTTTGTCTAGTTTGGACGGTATTACGTGCACAAGCCGAGCGGTTCACATACCGCTCGACTTAAACCGCTCTGTATCGGTTTTTGTCGCGTATACAAAGGCGTTCGGTGAATTTAGTTGGACGCGTTCGAGGTAATTTTGAAACTCGCGAGCATGTACGTTTGACAAAAGTTTACATAACCTAGAGTAGATAGCAAATGTTAGTTACTAAATTTCTTTAATTATTTTTCAACATGTTTGGCCAACAGTTTAGTTTTTTCAAGATTTTTTGTGTCTTGTATATATTATACATGTGAAGTTTTAACAAGAATTTAATAAAAATAAAATTTAAAGTTTATCCTAACCTAACATATCTTAACCCAGTAATGCCGAAGTAATTTTTTTACGAAACTTGCCAAAAAATGAATTACATTGTGTATTTAGAATACACTTTAACTGAAATTTTAACATTTTGGTTATGTTCGTACGAGGGTTGCCTCTTATATTTGGGGACAGCGCTAAACTAGAGCTGGTCCATCTGGTAACTGATGCTTCTATCATAAAATTTGACATTTTTCGGTATACGTACTCAGATCGTTATGACGTACGAGCGCTATTTGTGATTTTACAGTAACTAGCAAAAATTCATCTCGACCAAAAATTGAATTAAATTGTGACCATTGTCGAGCGATTATTTTTTACAACTTTCGACCTGGATTAACCCAACAACACCGCATTGCTGAACTTAATTCGATGAAGCACCATCAAAGACTACTGTTTATCGCTGGTTTTCCGACTTTTTAGGACGAATATCGTGAAGGTCGTCCAAAATCGGATGTTGTTTCGGAAAACATTGATGCTGTGCGTGAACTGATACTGCAAGATTATCATGTGACTTATCGTGAGATTGAGCTATTTTTGGGCATTAGCGGGTCCAGCATACATTCACTATTGCATGAACATTTGGCCGTCAAAAATTTTTGTTCGCGTTGCATTCCACATAATATGGATAGATAATCGTTTATTCATGCCTTTCGGCCTTGAATTTATACATTAATGAAATTAATGAAATAATTAATGAAATTACTGATAAGTTTGAATCCATACTTCAATCTGTAAACTTCTGCAGTGATAAAATCTCGGATTTTGAAAAAAACTTAAATTTGACCCAAGAAAAAATTAAATTAGTGGATACTTTAAAACAGGAAAACATTCAGTTAAAAAAGCAAGTCAGTGACTTAGATAAAAAAGTCAATGACTTAGAGCAATACTCTAAGTTGAATAATTTAATTATCCACAACTGCCCAAAGTCTCGCAATGAGAATACAGTCAGTTTAGTCACTGTGATAGGCAATAATCTAGGAATTGAGTTGGGAAATTATGGTATAGATGCAGCTCATCGTCTTCGTTCTAATCTAGACAATGGTAATGAAAATAAAAACATTAAAAATATAGTTGTTAAATTCACTACTCGCCGATTAAAGGATACATTTTTAGCAGCCTGTAAACTAAAAAAAAAAATACAGTCCAGCGCCTTAAAAATTGACGGTCCTGATCATCGAATTTACATAAATGAACACATTAATAAAGAAAATGCGCAACTGTTTAAAAATGCAAGATTCACACTGCGGCAAAAAGGATACAAATATATCTGGACCCAAAATTGTAAAATTTTTACCAGAAAAGACGATAACTCTAGAATACATGCCATTAGGTGTGAAAATGATATTCTGAGTTCCTAAATTATAATATAATTAAATGTTTTTACACCATCTATCCATCTATGGGACTCACTCTTTACTACCAGAACGTAAGAGGATTAAGAACTAAAACTAACACTTTTAAAATTAACTCACTTCCTGGTGATTTTGATGTTATTTGTCTCACTGAAACTAATTTAATTAATTCTATTGGTGATAGTGAAGTTTTATCTGACAGTTATAACGTTGTACGACGAGATAGATCATTACGTACCTCTAAGAAATCAGATGGTGGTGGGGTTTTAATAGGAATTAAAAGTGATGGTGAGTTTTTTGTGCGACACGAGTGGTATAGTGACGCCGAAGATATTTGGGTAACCTTAGTTACTAATGATAACAATAAGAAACGTAAACTGCATTTAAGTTGTGTATATCTTCCCCCTGGCAACTTAGAGGCCTTGAATATATTTTTAAACAAATTGTATAATATTTATGATTCCGTTTCTGATGGAAATTTTCTAATTTGTGGTGATTTTAATTTGCCTCACTTAAAATGGTCTATGAACGGCAATGAGTTTATTCGTAATAACATTTAATCAACTTTAATCAATATAATGGTATTGTTAATCATAATGACAGAATATTAGACTAAGGGCCGGTTTCTCGAAAAATTCAGTTGTAGATATCGTATCGATATACTATCCATATCCATGGATACCGCAACTTATCGACACAATAGCACAATTTGGGTTTCTTGAATGTATTTTTCTATTTATTGATGAGATAGCGAACCCATAACTTATTGATACGTTATATTGCCGATGAGACACCCTTTATCGTATCGATAAATATGAGAATTGACATCTAATGTCAATTCTGACATAAGACAGATCAGATTATATCGCAATTGCAGCATATTTTTGAAAAAAATATATTTATATTACAAGATATACTAGTAATTGCTTCTTAAAATCATATAGATTAAGATATTCTTATACTGTTATAGAGGTAAAATGGACAATTTAAGTTCTAATGAATTTGATGTTGTAATTGCAGTATGTTTATTACATCGGAGAACTGTGAGAGATAAAAGTGACCCATTCCGCATTTATAGCGAATTAGAATTTATTAAGGTTAAGCAAAGGAAAATGTATGGAATTATGCCATCTAATAGGAGGTGGTTTGGAACCCATGACCCAAAGAAGTAAATCTATTTCGGCACAACTTCAAATTTTAATTGCTTTGGGATTTCTAGAAACAGGGGCTTTCCAAATGCTAGTTGGTGATGATGTGGATGTACACAAAAGTACAGTTTGCTAAAAAGTAATTGTTAAAAAAGTAATACATTGAATTGCTCTGTTTAGACCGCGTTTATTTATATGCCGGAAAATAAAGAGGAACATTGAAAATCAAAAAAAAAATATGTCTGTTGCAAACTTTGCGTGTGACATTTTTACACATTTTTTCTACAATTTTTTAACAATCTATTTTTAAACTAATTGGTAAAATATATATATTTTTGTAAATTATTTTTGACACTGACATTGACTATTGTCATTTGTGTCATATTCAACAATTGATCACATAAATGACAAGAGATTTTATAAATATTTTGGCTGTGTGAACTGAAATGCATACATATCGCTACAATAGTTATTGGATACAATAAACATGTCAGATGAAAATCGAGAAACCGTCAAAAAGTTATCGACTCGATAAGGTTTATTGTATCGATAACTATTGAGGCGATATCGTGTCAATAAGATTTTTTTCTAGAAACCGGCCCTTAATTATTAGCGACATAATTGAAGTAAATGTTATTAGGTGTTCAAGCCCCCTTAGTAAAATTGACCTTCATCACCCGCCACTGGAAACCTACATTAACAATATTACTATTAAACAACTAAATATTATTCCTAGAAATATGTTTTTGTATAATTATGCTGATTATAGTAAAATAATTGAAATACTTAATAATATTGACTGTTCCTTGTAAACGCGTCAGAAAAAATGTTTATCCTACATGGTACACTGCTGAATTAATTAAATTAATTAAAGAAAAATATAAGGCTCATACGAAATATAAAATATATAATTCAAAAGCGTATTACGTAGAATTTTCCTATTTGAGAAAACGTGTTAAATATCTAACACGAGTGTGTTATAATGACTATTTACAAGATATTGAGGACCAAATTTTATCTAACACAAAAAAATTCTGGTTCTATATAAATTCTACTAAGAAAGAATCTTTCCCTAGTTGTACGTCATATAATAACTCCACTTCTAACGAAGCAGCTGATATTTACAATTTCTTTTCTGAATATTTTAGCTCGGTGTATACGGTTCCATCTGTTGTTCTTACAACTAATGTAAATTATACATCATTATCAAATAAAATTCTATCAAAAATTTATTTTAATACATCTGAAATACTTGACATAATTTTGCAATTAGATGTATGTAAAGGTGGAGGGTCTGATAACCTCCCATGCATTTTTATCAAAAAATGTGCGGAACCCCTGAGTAAACCATTAACATTAATCTACAATAAATCTCTTAGTGAAGGAATTTTCCCCACTCTTTGGAAAAAGGCTCTAGTTATTCCAGTATTCAAAAAAGGCAACAAAACACTAGTGGAAAACTATAGACATATCTCTAAGCTCTGCATTTTTGAAAAAATATTTGAAAAACTTGTTTACAAAGTCTTACTTTCATTTGTGAAAAGTGACATAATTTCTCAACAGCATGGTTTTTATCCTGGAAGGTCTGTTGACACCAATTTAACTTTGTATACGGACTTCATCTTAAAATCAATGGATCAACGTATACATGTGGATGCCGTATATACCGATTTTAGTAAAGCGTTTGATACCATAGATCACAATATATTAATACATAAATTAGAAAAAATTCGCATTCATGGCAACTTGTGAGCCTGGTTTCTAAGTTATCTTACAAATAGGACACAATGCGTTGTTGTAAATGGTTATCGATCTGATGTAAAAATGGCCCTCTTCTATTTATCATTTTTATTAATGACATCTTATCTTGTTTTCATTACTGTAATTTCCTTCTCTTTGCTGATGATCTAATAATCTTTCTACAAATTTTATCTCTTCAACATTGTTTTCAAGTTCAATCTGATTTAAATAGACTATCTATGTTTCTAAATATCAATAAATTAAAAGTAAATATTTCTAAATGTTCTAAAATATCCTTTACAAGAAACAGAAGTATAATTGATTTAAACTATAATTTAAATGGTGATATTATCCCGCAAATTACAATTGTTAAAGATCTAGGTGTAAATTTTCGATGTCGAGATTTTGACTGATGACCACGTTTCATGGCCCAGGGAATCCAAAAAACCTATTTTCGAAGTGCCGTCCGTATGTGTGTGTGTGTGCGTGTGTGTGTGTTTGTGTGTCTGTGTGTATACACGATAACTCAAGAACGGTTCAACTTAGAGAATTCGTTCTGGTACTAAAAAATTCTCCTATTAAATGGGAAGAACCCTATTGTTTTTTATGAAGATCGGTTGACTAGAAATGGAAGTTTACTCGTGTCGATTTTAAGATTTTTGCGAATATTTAGCAACAGAAAAATATTGCGAAAAAATTTATTGAACAAAAGTTACTATAAATGCAATTACTAATAACTTTTATTTGAGACGTTTTTTGATAAAACGAAAAATTTTGAAATTTTTTTGTAAAATTATTTAAAATTTTTTCAAGTCTCAATTTTTTCATATTTATATGTAACGTTTCCATGGTCATGATAATTAATTCGTAACTAGTAAACCAAGCCTTGGACAAAAATTTGTATAGAACATAATTTGATGTATCTTTGAAGACAAAGACAAAAATTTAATTTAATTTTTTTTAAAATTTTTTTTTACGCGAGTGCAAGTCTCGCGGAGGTTTCCCTTCGCCACTGGTTTTTCTTTAGTAAGAAGTCAGTTGGAATTTTGTACCGTATGTTGGTCTCCTCAATATCTTGTTTATATTAAACGAATTGAGAATATTCAAAAAAGATTTTTAAAAATATTAAATTTTAGATTTCAAAATGAATCTTTAGAAAACAGAAGAATTCTGCATGATTTAAGTTTTTGTTTTAAAATTTTCAACAGTATTATTGATTGTCCAGATCTTCTAACTAAATTTAACTTCAAAATCCCAATTTACAATACTAGAATTAGTGAACATTTATCTTTGCCTTTTAGTAAAACTAATTCTGACTATAATTCACCAATTAATCGAATTTCTTTACATGTAAATAGTTTAACTGAATATGATATTTTTTCTACCAGTTTTATTACCTTTAAGAAAAATATCATTAGTATACTACAAAATTTTAACTAAAACTTAAATAATATTCTGTATTATCTATGTTAATATTAGTCTACTGATAATTTAATTCTGTTTTTTTTTCTTCTTTTGATGCTGTGTAAATAACTTTGTATGTAAATTACTTTAGTACCACACTTTTATTGGGCTTGTGCCTGTTGTGTGGCCAAAATTAAATAAATAAATAAATAAATAAATAAATAAATTAATTAATTAATTAATTTTCCCAAAATACTATTTGTGTGATATCACATTCAATAATAATAATAATAATATAAATAATAATAAATTTCTAACAAAATAACAATAATTACATCAAAATTAAACAATAATTCTAATATTCAAAACAAATACGTATTCTGGCTCATTGGGCTGCGCTTCCTAGTATTTTCTTTTTTCTCTCCTTTAACACTTCTCTTCTTTGGATAACCTCCTTCATCCACAGATAGCCACTACCTGCCTCGTCCAACACTCTGTGTATATCCCTTCGTTCCTCTCCTACTCCACTGCAGGACAGTAGGTTTTCTATTGTCGCGGTGGTTTCCCCGCATGTTCTGCATGTCCTTTCACCTTCAGTTCTCCAGAAGAAGTTAGCCCGTTCTTCATTATCACACAGGAATCTGGCGATGGTCTTCTGATTTTTTCCTTTTGGCTTGACGAGGTATAGGGGCACTGAGGGAACTTGTATGTTCTTGTATCTCTGATTGTACCTTGATTTCTGGATCTGTATCGGTACCGAAAACAAGCGTACTGGATTACTGGTTGAGCACACGCTAAACGCTGATATTGCATGTGACACTGACAGATGACATAACCTATATTTTGAAGTTTTTATTTATTTTTTCTTATTTATCGTACATTTTTTAATTATATTGGCTTAGCATAGAGCGAACGCTAGTTTTGAAAGTGTATAGCTACTCTTTCGTATATTGGATCAATTATATGTTGAAATAAGTGAAAATGGCGAGTTCTGAGTCATCTTTGGATGAGTTGTTTCTAACAGAATCACTATATTTAAAAATGGAACCAAAAAGAAAAGGTATTCATGCAATAAACCAAGAGAGACGTAAATATGGGGAATACCACCAACTTTTTCTTCAATTAAAAGGAAATGATTCAAGATTTTTTAAATATTTTTGGTTTCGCCGCTGACAACAAGCTGCTTAAATTGCTTAAACGTTTCGGTAAGCGGGTAGCGGACGCCGACCAGTACACAGCGTGTACGGTTATATTTAAAAACATGGACAGATACTGCGACAGATCAGCGCTTGTTGCCATTAATTTCTGTATGTTGGCGGCCTAATAGCCTTCCTTTAGTATTTTTATTCATTGAGTGTGCTATGCCTTTTGCTAGGCAACAGAATGTTAAGATAGATGTTTTAACGTTTTAATCATATTTTTGACACGTAAAAGGTAATTAATAAACTACAGATACCAAGTTCCAAGAAGATACAATTTATTCAGGTTAAATATTAGCTCCTTAGTGGGTCACAATTGTTTGGAGAGTAATAATCAAAAACATTCACACAAATGTAAATGTAAGTATGAACCTCACGATTAATTAGAACATCATATAGCATATTCCACAAAAGTAATTTTGAATATTCGTGCAGCACTCTACAATCCTACCGAAATGGCGTATCTAAAAATTGTTACGAAAAAACATGTAAATTCTCAGCTGGTATCCAAAAACAAAACATCAAAATTATGGTTAGAGTCAATTCGACAGTGTACGCCAAAAATGTGGACTAATATTATTTCACATACAGAAAAAAATATCAAGAATGATTGGACAAAATATACAGGGAATTATAATTGGGATGATATACCTCCATTTGTTATAACTTTAGGCGATTCAGAAATTTCTGATTGTGATGGATCGAGTGAGGAAGATCAATTTTTGGATGTAGAATATTTGAATGAGGCATTTATGGATGAGGATGCAAATGAAGAACTTTAATATGTAGTATATTTGGATGAAGTTTGCCAAGGAGAAAATTAAGATCAAAATTCTCATATATTTAATACTTCTATATAGTGCACGTCTATCTCAATATATTGACAAAATGTCTGGCGATATAGTGAAATGGAAAAAATGGTTTCTTAGTTTAGACCGGTATCAGTATATGTATGCGCATAATCAGAGAATTTTAATTTTATAATAGTATATTCTGTAACAAGGTTGGAATGAGAAAATTTTCGAATTTTCTCTTCTAACCGAGTCACAGACTCTACTTTCTGCAGGACCACCAAAAAGAAAAAAAAAATCAACAAATAATTATTTTAATAAACATTTTATCTGAACACATAATTTATATTACATAACAAATTAATCAATTAATTAAACTATTTTTTTTTATTTATTATTTGTTTAATTTTAATTTAATTTGCCGCACATCGGCCACTATTTTAGGTTAGGAAGTTATGTTGCATTTATTTAATGTAAACGTTGCATATATCTTAATGTAACCCTACAAAAACAAAAGACAACAAGTATGGAATAGTTATTCCACAACAAGTGAGGGAATGAAATACACGCAAAATGCATAAGAAGATAAGTGCTTTAGAATAACATTCCAACTCTTGTGTTAGAATATTAACTTTCTGTAGTCAAAATTGGTTTTAGAATTGGTAAATTCTATAGTGGTCGTGGAGAAAAATAATACTAACAGAAAAAAATGATTTCTTTATTCTAACCGGCAAATTTTTATTTAAAATCTGTTTTCTGAAATGTCATGTTCATTTTTTAGGTTATAACTGTTGAATAATTATTAAAAATAACATTTCAAATTGTTTTATTTATTTAGTAATAATTTTTGTTATATTATTCAGTAATACAATGTTCCATTACTCGACGAAAGTAACCGCGGTTTAAGTTTCCCGTTCCGAAAGTGTACGACATTAACCTTTTCAGGAAAATTGTTAGGTTTCGGAACGCGGTTACTGAAAATTTTGGTTACTTTTTTGTAACCAAACTAACCGTAGAAATATCGCGGTTAGTGTGGTTATTTCCTCCCACTACAAACTTCAGATCTAATGTAAACTACAAATGGCGGGAATTTCAAAACAATTACAATAAGGCGAGAGTTAAGTGGAGGGAATTAATCGTTTCTTTGTAGTGCAAGTAGTAAATTATAATATTATTTTACTATAGTCTATAATTAAAACAGTAAGAATGAGTGTAAGTAACTGATTTTTAGTAATATTGACCGATGTCGTGAAAAATAATATCGGGAAAAATCATATATGTTCTTATATAATGTGCCATTGTAAACAAGTACTAATAAAACAAATATTTTTATTAATAAATTTGTAAGAGAATATCTATAACCTATAACGTTCATAAAATGACAGTTCAGTTGTCTGTTTTATCAACTGTGAAGTGTGACTACCGTTCCGTAACTAAAACTCGTTTTCAGGTAACCACTGGGTAACCACAACTTACCACGACTTTACCGTAACCGCTACCGCGGTAGTTAGGTGTGCAGTTACGGAAC
This sequence comes from Liopterus haemorrhoidalis, assembly GCA_963971575.1. Classification (NCBI taxonomy): domain Eukaryota; kingdom Metazoa; phylum Arthropoda; class Insecta; order Coleoptera; family Dytiscidae; genus Liopterus; species Liopterus haemorrhoidalis. The sequence continues at coordinate 21,044,566 of OZ020616.1, read as the reverse complement.
ATTATATTAGTATAGGCTATTTCAAACCTTTAAGCCGCACTAAATGGAATTTCAATTTTCTTAAGTTGTCACTAGCTGTCTTGTATATTGAAGTTGGCTTTTCCTAAACAAAATGATCAAAAGTTTCAATCAATCTGTAAAAGTTACTAGATTTGAAAATGTAGTTCCACTTAAACCAAAGAATCCGCCTATATAGGCTATTTCAAACTTTTAGGCGGAACTAGATTTTGCAATCAAGTAACTTTTATAGTTTGATTCGAGCTTTTGACCATTTTAGTCAAGCTTTGTATATCATACTTATAATAAACATTTTTAAGTTAATACAGGGTTTAAGATTAAGGTAAAGGATAATACAGTCTGTTCCAAACGGTTAGGCGGAACTAAATGGGAATTTCGTTCTTTTAGGTTGTCACGCGAAGGGACTAGCGTTCCACCTCTTGGCTGTCGAAATCCGGGAGAGGAAAAAAAAACAATATCAATTTTCATAACTTTTTATTTATTTTGAACTTATATTTTGCATTTGATCGTACGGATTTCAGAATATCTGGTCTGAAACTAACAAATTTAAAAAACTCTTTGCAGTCCATTTTAAAATTGAAGAACGTTAGGATTTCTGCCTTGACATGTTCTTCATTTAAACGGTTTCTTACCTTAGTCCATATATCGAATACTATACTAAAAACACGCTCGCAGGCAGCGTTTGATACAGGTATAGACAAAACGAATGAAACTACTTTCTTCAACATATCTCCAACTCTATTTTCGACTCTATTTCGACAGAAAAATTTTGCCCACCTCAGATCCACTCTTACATTTGATTTAACAATGCTGCCTTGAACCTTCCTCAAAATGCAGAAATCTTCAAAAAGTTTATTTTCATCAAAATTGATCTTTAAATCAATGGCCAAGTCTCTCAAAGCATCCCAGGTAATCGGTTTTTTCATTGAAAGTATGCTCAATTTACTATACTCTGAGTTTTCGTAATCATACCATTTTTTCAGGTAATCTAAACATCTCTCAAAGAAAATGTCTGCGTGTTTATAAAAGGTAGCCTTGTCCGTTTCATTTAATTTGTTTAAAAGATCTTTGACTGAACTACCAAAAAATTTGTCATTTTTTTATTTGTTATTTTTCGGCGGATTTCAAGCATAACATGGTGCAATTCTGTGCATTCCGGGAGAGTAATATTTATTTTAAATTCCTTCCGGGAGCCGGGAGCTTTTAATTTTCAGGGCTCAATTCCGGGAGAGGTGGGAACCCTAGAAGGGACCTTGCTTGGCTTATTTAATTTTTCACGTTGGTTTCATGTCAAAATTTTAAATTCCAACGATGAAACCATGGAAACGAATGACGTGTCAAAATTAAATTATATTTTTACATACTTACGAATGACAAAAAAATAAATAAATGGGAAATTTGTATAAAGAAAATTACATTTTAAAATGGTATTAACCTTAACCAAAAAATATTTATTGTAAGTATGATTTACAAAGCTTAAACAAAACGGCCGAAAAGCACGATTTAAACGAGTTTGTTCTTACAAAAGTGAACAATTTATATCATTATAAAATGCCATTTTCAGTATATTTTAATTGTTTGTGTCATTCTTAACGGTATGGCTATAACGTTGGTATAATATATGAAAATTTAAAATTCCAACAGTGAACCATGGAAACGAATGACATTTATTAAAAATATGACATATTTTTACATATTTTAAAGACAAATAAAATAAATAAATGGGAATTTAGTTCTTTTAGGTTGTCACGAGAAGGAACCTTGCTTGGGTTGATTCATATTTCACGTTGGAATGTGAAAATTTAAAATTACAACAGTGAAACCATGGAAACGAATGACATTTATTAAAAATTTTAATAAATTTTGAAGACAAAAAAAAAAAATGTGAAATTTTCATTAAGAGTGAGAAAAAATTAAAATGCAATGAAGAGGACATTTTATAATGACAGTCAATTTAATTTAGAATTAGCAATGTGAGTATAATTTACAAAGCTAATGATATAATGACCAAAAGTCCGAATTAATAGATAAAAATTACTAGATTGCAAAATCTAGTTCCGCCTGAACGTTTGGAATTGCCTATAACTAGTTTTTTACTTTTATTTTTAAGAACTGAAAATATTCTAATGATATTCTGGATGCAACTTGACATTTCATTTTACACATTGTAAAAATAAACTAAAATAATAAATTGCAATGCAAATTAAACTTTTTCCTTTTCCTCGTACACATTCATAGTGCAAGAATATTTTATAAAATATTTTATAGACAGTTTTTAAAAATTGACAGTGAATTCATGCAATAATATCTTTGAAGTTATTTTGCAATGGTCCAATATTAATGCGGACACCTTTATTTTGGACGTTTGCCATTGCTGATAGTACTAGGCTAGAATAGTACAATATAATGAGTATTAATATCAAAAAGATATAATACTTCAAGAGTAATATAAAAAATAAATTCGGACGTTTCGGAAACTGCTCAACAATCTGTTTCCGACAAGTGATGATCACTTTTCGTGATCGCTGAAAACGGAAACAGAATGTTGAGCAGTTTCCGAAACGTCCGAATTTATTTTTTATATTACTCTTGAAGTATTATATGTTTTTGATACTAATACTCATTATATTGTACTATTCTAGCCTAGTACTATCAGCAATGGCAAACGTCCAAAATAAAGGTGTCCGCAATACATGCAATATTTGAATTGAACACGTACATATAGGGATTTAACATGTAAAAACAGATATATTTGATTTCCTGCTTCCTCTTGGCTATACAGAAAAAAATATATAAAAATTGTTTAGAATTTTATTTTTAATTTAATAAATTCACAAAAACTAAATTTACAGTAAATATTTTAATTTAAAGCTATTTTTTTCTGCTAAATTGTATCCATGGTGTGCCATGACATTGGAGCTTTTGTCTATCCAGGGCTGTGCGGTGATATTTTGGCGCCTGGAACAGACATTCTTACAAGACGCCTTTATACTGAAGTGACAAATTATTAAGGCTGCCAACTTATTACGAATCCCCCCCCCCCCCTCCATAAAAGTATCTATCTATTCACCATTTTTTATAAATGTTTCTATTCCATTTTATACAAAGTTTCAGTGAACACCCCTTCGTGTAAAGGAATATTCTTTCTACAAATTCTCATTAAATTTGCAAAAACGTTTTTTTTGGCGACATAATGGATGTTAAGGGTAACGAAATTAATAAATAAATATTAGTACAAGTCAAAGTCACAGTTTTGATCACCAATAATATAGCTTTGAACACCAATAATTAATCACTTAATAATAGTAAACAGATATTAGCAGAGCCGCAGTAAGGAAAACGATTTTGAAATCTAGTTACTTTTATCGTTTGAATCGTGCTTTCTGGTCGATTTGTTTAAGCTTTGTAAATCATACCTACAATAAACATTTTTTGGTTAAGGTAAATATTATTTTCTTTATATTTTGATTTTTTGTGTCATTCTTAACACACTATATGCCGGGCGGGTATTTGTACCCGGTTTGAAGATTGCCGTCTAAAGGCCGGGCGGGTATTTGTACCCGTTTGAATGTTTATACTTTAAAAGCATGACAAGAGATGTTTACTTTATCGGTTTATTTATTAAACTAAACATAATAAACGTAGAGAGACAAAAGCACATAAAATATATTTATGTAAGATAAATATACACTCTGTTCGAAGAGTTCTTACATCCTAAAAGACGTAGAGTTTTGCAAATATCGTCCAGTGATTCTGAAGAAAGTGACAATGAAGAAGTGAAGTGGTCAGAACGTGATAATCCTCCAATTATTGAACCGTTTTTAGGACAAAGTAGTGTTTATGTGATGCCAAATAATCCAGAAAGTGTGATTGATATAGTTCAACTTTTCATAGGCGATGATTTGTTTGACTATATGTCAAAAGAAACCAATCGTTACCACACACAAAATGTTGACAAGTTTAAAGACAGTAAAGATAGTAGGGATGAGTATTGGTCTAGAGACAAAACCATTGAAACCCCAATTTTTTCACAAGTGATGAGATATGTCGTTGTATAGCTTGAATTTCAAATATGCAATTTTTCGCTAATTTTGCCGGCTACACAGCCTGTTTGGTCTGTTTAACAAGCGGCATATAGTGTGTTAATACAAATTTCCCATTTTTTTTTTTTTTTTTTTGTCATTAAAATTTGTGAAAAAAGTGACGAATGTCATTCGTTTCCAAGGTTTCATTGTTGGAATTTTAAATTTTGACATTCCAACGTGAAAATTAAATAACCGAAGTAAGGTCCCTTCACGTGACAACCTAACAGAACGAAATTCCCATGTAGTGCCGCCTAAACGTTTGGAATAGCCTGTATGTGTTATATTTGCATATTTTTGTATAATACTGTCTTTCAGAGAATTAAGTGTACAGTGTAATGGTGAAACAAAAACTATAGTAAACAATGGCACACTATTTTTAATAATTTGCTATTTTCAGTAGAAAAAAATCAACATAAATTAAATATTTACTTTTAATAAATATTAAATTTAGTTTTTATGTATTTATTAAATTCAAAATTAAATTCTGAATAATTTTTATATTTAAATTTTTTCTGTATAACCAACGAGGAAGCAGGAAATCGCATATATCTCTTTTTATATGTTAAATCCCTATATGTACCTGGTCAATTCAGCACTTTGTATTTTTGTTTTGCATTTCCCCTTGACAGCACTTGCGATTTACAATTCTTGCTGCGTACATAAAACAGAAAATGTGTGTGAATATCTGGAAATTCTAACCCACTTCCAAGTATGCCATTAATATAACGATAAAAATAAGAAATGAGGAATTATTAATTTTGTTTTCAATTTTATTGGCGCGTCTATATACGAGCCCTGTCCACTATCAGTTGGCCCAGCTACGAAATTTTTACTTATTGGTGTTCAATTAACAGAATGCGAATAGCTTATGAAATCTAGGTAATATTTTATTTTCAATTAAACATTTTAGAGATTTACGATTAATATTTACAACTACAGTCTGTTCCAAATGGTTAAGCGGAACTAGATTTTGCAATCTAGTTACTTTCATCGTTTAAATCGTGCTTTTCGGTCGTTTTATTTAAGCTTTGTAAATCATACTTATAATAAACATTTTTTGGTTAAGGTTAATATCATTTTAAAATGTCGTTTTCTTTATATTTTGATATTTTGTGCATTCTTAATACAAATTTCCCATTTATTTATTTTTTTGTCAATAAAATAAGTAAAAAATAATATTAAATTTTGACATATGTCATTCGTTTCCATGATTTTATTGTTGGAATTTTAAATTTTGACATTCCAACGTGAAAAATAAAATAACCCAAGCAAGGTCCCTTCTCGTGACAACCTAAAAGAACGAAAATCCCATTTAGTTCGGCTTAACCGTTTGGAACAGACTGTATTAAAGTAAATTAATAAGAAAAAAATAATATTTCCATTGGAGAGCCATTAACTTGGAAACCTATTTCAGAAGTTACCACTGGGAAACGTCACCTTTCATTTTTATAACGGCATTAATTCTTCTAGGCATAGTATCTACAAGGTCTTGGCATTGTCGAGGAGTAAAATTATCCCATATTTCTTGAAGCTTTAGTCTTAATTCTGAAATTGTTCTAGCCGGTGTTATACGCAATCGTTTTTTCATTTCGTTCTAAAGTGTCTCGATGGGGGATAAGTCTGGGCTACTTGAAACCCACTCTAAAAATGGAATAGAATGATCACGGAACCATTTCAAAGATTTTTTTGACGTATGGCATCTTATGGCAAATAAAATCCTCCCCAGAGATTAATGCATGTTTGTAAATATTTGGCTGTGTTAACAATGCCATCGATAAAGTAAAGTTTTCCTACACCTCTTGCAGACATTGAACCCCACACCATTACAGATGCTGGAAATTTCACCATCCTTTTCAAGCAATCGGGATGATATGCTTTATGTTTCTGACGAACAACTCTGCTCCGGTTGTCCCCTACACAGACTTCAAACCTAGACTCATCGCTCCATTGCACGCTGTTCCACTTTTCACAATTCCATATTTTATGTTCTCTTGCCCATTTCAACCTGTTTTTCTTTTGCTTAGACGTCAACAACGGTTTTTCCTTGGCCTAAGAAAGTTTTATAAATTTCTGTAAATATACATTTAAGAGTCCGATTAAAAAAATATTACCTTATAGGTTCCAAATCCTAATTTTTTAGCTTCCTTATGATATGTAGACCTTGAAACATGTCTTCCAACAGCATCGCTCCACAGTACATTCAATTGACTGTAATTAGCACGTCTGTTATCTTTAATAATTCTTTTCAATGCACGTTTGTCATTGTCCGTCAGTGTAGTTTTCTTCACGTACTGGGGCTTTGGGGCAACTGAACCACTTGTTTTGTACAATTTTACAATATTTCTAATATTCTATCTTGACAAACCTAATAATTTTCCGATTTCGGAATTGGTTTTTCCTGTTTTTGCTAAGTTTACAATTATTAACCGAATTATTAACCGAATAGCTTTGCCTCTGCCCATGTTTTAAAATTATTTAGACTTAACACTTTTAATACATCACAGTCAATAAACAAACTTTGTTTTCCAACGCATACTACGCATAGCTACCGCAAAAACCCAGTTATTTTATATACAGTACAAGAATACATGAACTCAAAAAATACGTTTGGATTACGAATATTATTTTTATAATCACAAATTAAATATTACGGAATAAATTTTGACCCCTTTGCTTCTAATATGATTATATTGTCAAAAAATGTACAAAGCAGCATTTACTTTTACTTATTATTTAATAATTTCTAAAGAAACTGAAAATTTCATAGCTGGGCCAACTGAAAGTGGACAGGGCTCGTATATAGTTCTGAGAAAATCATCTAGAAGGCAGGAATTTCCTTTGAATAGTTGGTTAGATGGCTGTGTTAACATCGGTCTAAGGTTGCATATCCCCAATTTAATGTAAAGCGCTACTGAGAACACGGGGATGCCTTATTAGAGCTGATCTCGTTATTGGACAAAACATATGTTTATTTTATGCAGAGCGAACTTTTTTACAAACTTCTTTGTTATTTTTTACTTTTTTTTTCGGAATATGTAAATATTTTTTTAAATAAACAAATCTTTTCTATTTAATACATTTTATATAAAGTACATTTGGTATTGGGCGTTTTAGTCAATAAACGTTTGGAATATACTGTTCTAATGATATCGATATCCCGAAAAGGACTGATCAACAGTCAGTCACCTTACTCGAATAGTATATTAACGTACCAAACCATGTCCGGGTCTTGGTAATAAACAAAAATAAATAACAAAGAATCTGTAAATTAATTAGCCATATAATTAAACTCACAATATCAATTCAATTAATTACAATTGACCTCTTACAGTGTCTAAAATTAAAGAAAAACAAACTGTTTTGATAGCTTTCTCCATAGTAACAAGACATATATGTAGTTTGTTATAGGTTATGTCAGGGCTAGCAATGTTTTTTGAACCTAGTACACAGACTACTGCCCTCTCGCTTTGCCGTGATCTCACTATCAATGGTATTCAGTATCACATGTGTACACATCTAACATACATTCTGTCAGATAAAATTTTTAATAATATTTAGTATATCATTTCTAAAAATATAAAATTAAACACATTGTGCTCGAGAGCCATATTATACAAATCATACTCTGAGCCGTAGAGATAGGGTAGCAGATAGGCAAATGCCTAGGGCGCCAATTGATTGTGAGACGCCATGCTGCCACATTATATTGATGCGGATTTATTGCCACCTTTTTCTATGCCTTCTCTTTTGAGAGGTTTGCAATCATCAAGACTATTTTCCCTTTGGAAATCGAAATAAATATCCAGCTGGACAACTAAACCTCTAATAGATGTCCCCGAAATTCTTGGTCGTACACTTCATTAGCCCGAAATTCATTATTTCAGCTAATTTAATTTATTTGAAATAATTTTTAACAGCGGGTATACAGGCTGTCCCAGCCAAGTGGCTCACCATTGCTGTCTTTGTTAATAATATAGATAGAGATTCGGTTAAATGGACAAAGTTCGAGTATTTTTTGTAGGAAATATTATGACAGACTCAAAAATATTTTTGTTTGGTTGAGAATAAAATGTTTCGTTGACCAGATATTTTGAAAATAAACATTTTTTTAATGGAATACCTGTATATTGTTAGGCCATTGGAATAATGATTTTTTTTTTTGTCTTTATAAAAAACTAAACATGTTTATAATGATTTTTTTTTAATAACGGAGATATCAACGTTACAAACTTATAAAAATAGTACGATTAAAAACTTACATATAATAAAACAAAAGTAAAAATTACCAAGTATTTTGGTTACAAATATTGTTCGAATAAATATCCATATACTGTTTAAACACAATCTTATTCTTTATTTTATGTTTGGCATTACATTGCGTAACATAATTTTAGCAATTTTGCTGCAAGCAAGAGATATTTTACGAAAAAATACACGTGCTTTGAATTCTACGAAATAGGGATGTACTTCTATGAAGGAAATTTGACTGTAAAGTATTAAGATTTTTTGGAAAATAGTTTTCAAGATTTATTAAACGGTGCGGCCTCAATGGCTTGCGCTTGTACGTCACCAATAGCTTAATCCACCACTGGTTTTTGAGTTGACCATTAATAGTTTATTGCATACAGCTATTTAAAGAGAATTAGTTTTGTGTATTTTTTTTAAGTATTGAACATCGTGCAGTACCATGTTATTTATTACTAGTGGCCTATGGACCGCCAGCGGCCGGAGATATTTTCTTGCGGCCGGTGACGCCAGAAGGAAAGAAAAAAGATGATTGTTTGTAGCCTATGCTACTCAAGAAGCTCTAAGCTATAAACCACTGAAAGAATTTTTCACAGTTTGCTTACGTGGCACACCAGTGGATCATGCACTCTCTGTTGGGAAACACATGATATGGCCTATATCACTCAGGATGGTCTAAAATATCCACCACTGAATGCATTTTTAAATTCGTTCATTAATTTATTTTGCAGCACACCAGGGGTTCGCGCTAATCAAATTTCACTTCAGAAGGTCTAAGATAGGGGTCGGGGAACATTTTTACCCATTTCCCAGAAATATATTTCTTTACGCCAACATTACCCCATTGATTTGTAAAAAAAATAATCATAGATTATTGTAATCGCGAAAATTTTCGATGTCGAGATTTTGACTGATGACCACGTTTCATGGTCCAGGGAATCCAAAAAACCTATTTTCGAAGTGCCGTCCGTATGTGTGTGTGTCTGTGTGTCTGTGTGTGTGTCTGTGTGTGTGTCTGTATGTATACACGATAACTCAAGAACGGTTCAACTTAGAGAATTCGTTTTGGTACTAAAAAATTATCCTATTAAATGGGAAGAACCCTATTGTTTTTTTATAAAGATCGTTTGAATAGAAATGGGAGTTTACTCGTGTCGATTTTAAGATTTTTGCGAATATTTAGCAACAGAAAAATATTTCGAAAAAATTTATTGAACAAAAGTTACTATAAATGCAATAACTAATAACTTTTATTTGAGACGTTTTTTGATAAAAAGAAAAATTTTGAATTTTTTTTGTAAAATTATTTAAAATTTTTCCAAGTCTCAATTTTTACTTGCCCGACCTTAATATATAAGGGGCAAGTATTGTAATCGCGAAAATTTTCGATGTCGAGATTTTGACTGATGACCACGTTTCATGGTCCAGGGAATCCAAAAAACCTATTTTCGAAGTGCCGTCCGTATGTGTGTGTGTCTGTGTGTCTGTGTGTGTATCTGTGTGTGTGTCTGTATGTATACACGATAACTCAAGAACGGTTCAACTTAGAGAATTCGTTTTGGTACTAAAAAATTCTCCTATTAAATGGAAAGAACCCTATTGTTTTTTATAAAGATCGTTTGAATAGAAATGGGAGTTTACTCGGGATTTTAAGATTTTTGCGAATATTTAGCAACAGAAAATGTTCCGAAAAAATTTATTGAACAAAAGTTACTATAAATGCAATAACTAATAACTTTTATTTGAGACGTTTTTTGATAAACGAAAAATTTTGAAATTTTTTTGTAAAATTATTTAAAATTTTTTCTCATTTTTTCATATTTATATGTAACGTTTCCATGGTCATGATAATCAATTCGTAACAAGTAAAGCAAGCCTTGGACAAAAATTTGTATAGAACATAATTTGATGTATTTTTGAAGATTTATCTAAATATTTAAAAAAAAAAAAAATTAAATTAAATTTTTTTTTAATTTTTTTTTTTTTTGCGAGTGCAAGTCTAGCGGAGGTTTCCCTTCGCCACTGGTTTCATATTTATATGTAACGTTTCCATGGTCATGATAATTAATTCGCCACTGGTTTATAACAAAAAATACTATATTTGAAGAAATGATTTTAATTTTTGATATAATAACATCAAAATCGGGACTTTTTGATGTTAGTGCGATTTGGATACAGTCTTTGGGGTCCAGTCGATTTCTCTGTTTCGTCTTAATGTTCGAATGGAAATTCCTTGTTCACAGAGAGAAGTTGTTGTAAATGGCAACAACTTTTTAATTGCCTCCTCATGAACAATTTTAAAAGATTCGGTTTTGTTTTCAACTCACAGTACTTAAATCAAGTTCTGGAAAATATCGAACGAAATGGTTTTTTAGGTTGTCAAGATATTGGTTAATTGTGACCTTGATGTCCTCAAAACGAGTATTATTCGAATCTTCTAAAAATAAAGCTAATTTTGGAAAAGCAGCTATCTTGTTTTGATTAGCTTTTTGTTTCCAGTAGAAAATCTTCGAACCAAACGCTGACCATTTTTCACTGGCAGATGTTATTGTGATTTTCTTTCCTTGTAATTCTTTATTAAGTATGTTGACATGCTCAAAAATGTCTACTAAATAAGCGAGGTATGCAAGCCATGAAAAAGTTGTGAACTTTTTTGACAGAACATGATTTTGGTCGATTACAAAACTTTTGATTTCATTTTTAAGAGCCCACAATCGGTTGAGTACATTTCCCCTTGAAAGCCATCTTATTTCTGTATGGTACAGCAGGTGTGTGTACTCGGCCCCGCCATCTTTACATAACTCACAAAATAGACGTGTATTCAGTGCATTTCCTTTGATAAAATTGACTATTTTAATAACATCATTCATAACGGCTTCCAACGTTGGTTCCAGATGTTTCATAATCAGTGCTTGGTGATGAATCATACAATTAACTTCCATTAATTGAATTTTGACGTCTTACCAAAGCCGAAAAACCATTGACATGACCCAACATAGCTGGAACTCAATCAACAGACACAGCGACGCAGCCTTTCCACTTTAAATTGACTGTATTGAAATATTCATTAACTTTATTGATGACTATGTCACGAGATCGCAACTTTCGAGGAGAAGAACAATTCTTCGTCAATAGCATTTAAATTTTTGTAACGAATATAAACCATCAGCTGCGAATAATTGCTGACATCAGACCACAGAGCAATCATGTTCGTTTATAAAATAGGCATTGTGCGTGCAGCGTTTGGGACATCAATTCGCACAAATTTATATCGTATTTAGAAACGCACTTTTTATGATTTTTTTTTTTTTGTATTTATATCATTTGTCTATTAATATCTCATTACCCCCAAGAATTTCGTTTTTACCCCGTCTGGGGTAATTTACTCCTGGTCTAAGATATCTACCACTGAAAGAATTTTTCAGATCAGTTTAATAGTTCAAATTAGCGTCTTTATAATATAATAAGATAATAAGAAATAATAATAATATAAGATAATAAGTGAAATATTACAATACAATTTTAAAAATAGGTAGCGACACCATAGCCCCCCAAATATTCTTTTTATTAAGGACTGCACTGCTGAACAGAAAAACAGATAATCGTTTTTTTCATTTTTACAGATTTTATTATATACATTTTTTAGGTAAAATAAATAAGTGAGATATTTAAAGATTTTAGTCTAGGGCAGGGTTTCCCAAACTGTGCTCCGCGGAGCACCAAGCAATAATTGCTTATTTTAACACCAATGCTTAAGTTCCAATATTTTTTCTTAATTTGACTTAAACCGTTAAATACCTTTGGCCTAGGGCGCGTACAATTCATAAGACAGCCTCGCCTGTATAACAGATAATCTTGAATTACTTTAGTTAGTCCGTGGGTTACAATAATAATGAAAGTAACCGAATTCGGACCAGCAAAAAAATAGAGTTTATAAAGATATTGTTTTATTTTTTATTCAATTAATATAAAAGATAATCAAGCTATACTAGCGTCGGCGAATAAATGCAGTTACGTCACACGACGTAACAAACGACTGTATTGTCTGGAACAATGCAATTATTTTTTACGTCATGTGGCATAACTGCACATGACTCACCGACGCTAGTATAGTTTGAAATCTGTTTGAAGATAGGTATGTGACATGTAAACATTTCCAATGTTTACATTTCCAATGTTTACATATATAATAATTCAGTGGCGGAAGGGGGGGGGGCTTGGACCCCCCCCCTTCCAGTCTTCTTATTTTATATAATTTTTATATAAATAGTAATGCTTAAAGTATTGTTTGTAATGTTTTGTAATCGTATTGAAAGAAATACATACATAAGTAAAAATGAAAGACAATGTTTATTTAAAAATATATATTTATATATTGTTCTGTATATATCACATTTCCATAAATGCTCAAAATATTCTAAAAACGGTTGTCTAAAATTTATAAATTCATGCAAACAGATCGTCGATTTCGTCAAAATACAACTAAAATGCATATAAAACACTAAAATCACCATTATAGAACAAATATGGATGTGTAAAAACTACATATTTGTATATTCATTTAAAATTATACTGTTTTTCAATTAAAATTGAAATTTTAACACATTTTGCGAACTTGTTTTAGGTTATAGGTTACAAGGTTATATATCAGTTTATTAAGCACTTCATGTTGCCTATAAGTTATTAGACAAATAAACCTATTTATTAGCAACCTAATAACTATTTCGGGGTGGAACTCTCGGGAAAAAAATCATGTTGCTAATGAATTTATTAGACAGTTTATTAGCTACTGCAATTCTCGGCCCTTATATATATTATTATTTAATAAGAAAAAGATTTGTCCTTATTCGAACTCTTTTATAATTTATTGAATTTGTATGATTAGTCATTTGTAAAAAAACTATTTTTCGGAATCCTTACTAATAATTCGTTTCAAATACGCTGTTAGCATCTCGTGGTGAGCATATTGTGACAGGCTAGACATTTATGTGACATTTGGCAGCCATCTTGTGACGTCATCTCACTTCCTGCCTCCTAACCTATTCATATTCTGCATAAATATTCATTGTTATGAAGATGGAACAAGTTTCATGAAAGTTGAACAAAATTTTGAGTTGTTATGAATATTTTACGTCGCATAATAATATTAAAACATTGTTTACATCCTTACCGACTTACTTTAGACAGCTTACATTTCAGTTTAATATAATATACTCCGTACTGCATAAGTCCTAGAAATATAGAGGCTTCGAAGTAATCGCCAACTGTGAAATTAGCAAATTTTGATAATTTAAAGATCATACGAAGCTACTGAGAAATCAGTTTTTTGAAATATGAATCTACAAGTGTATACTTCAGATTTGCTGGAACGACTGAGTTAGTAACGATGAAGTTATCCGAAGATTGAGTTACCAACTTGAGATTATCCAGAAAATAAAGAAACGAAAACTAGAATATCTTGGACATCTGTTGAGGGGCAAGCACAAATATCTTACAAAATACTGTACAGGGAAAAGTTGAATAGAGAAGATACTGCGGACGACCAAGAATCTTCTAGCTCCATAAGGCTGCTCGTCCTTTGGACGCGTTTTCATCCGATCCGGTCCGATCAGATTTTGGACGACAAGCTGCGAACGATCCCATCACAGCAAAATGAATTGAAGTGCGTTTTTTGGATGCGTTTTCATCCAATCCGATCAGACTAGATTTCGGACGAAAAACTGCGACCGATCCCATCACAGCAAAATAAATTAAAGGTCGTCCAGTGGATGCGAAGTTATCGGTCCGATTTCGTACGAACACAGCCGACGTGCCAACGATCCCATTCTGATGGGATTTTACATGCGAATTCATGAGAACGAGGGGAATTTCAGACATATTTTAGACTGATAGCATCCAAAATATTATGGACAAAATATAATGAAATATAATTGTTGGACTGATAACATCCAAAATATAATGGAAAGTGTCTTGAATCAATCGGTGATAAAAAAAAAAAAAAAAAATCGTCTATTTTCAAATGCTCGTATAGGTGATGAAATTCTCCAAGACTATTTCTTTCCTCTAATATATTATTAGTCCAGCATTCTTTTCTCTTTCTTTGAAGTCGGCGTCTAACTAAATAAGAGTTCTCCAAAAAAATAAGGTTATCCATTGCACAACTTGTTTTCAGAGCTTGTTGAAACAAATGAATTCTCCCACTCGCGTCGCATCTGACGCATTCCGCGTCCAGTGGACGATATGCAAAATCGTTCGGATCGGATGAAAACGCATCCATAGGACGAGCTGTCTTGTCGTCCGAAATCTGTTCGGATCGGATCGGATCGGATCGGATCTGATCTGATCGGATCCGATGAAAACACATCCAAAGGACGAGCAGCCTAATTCCTACTTACTTCGGATAGCACAGAGCAAGATGCATATTGTCATGATCTTATGATTGCATTGTTCCAGACAATACAGTCGTTTGTTACGTCGTGTGACGTAAGTGCGCTGATTCGCCGACGCTAGTATAACTTCGCGTAATTATTGACAGTTTGACATTATCCTACTCGGCACACAGGAGGCCTATTTTTTTCAAGTTCCGTTGAGTTAACAAAAACAAATAAGGGATATAGGAAAAGTTTTAATATACACAAGGGTTACTCACACGGCTAAATTATTTCTCAACGTAGTCGCCCACTGGCGGATTAAGTTGCTCGGGCGCTGGACGGTAACATTAAAATGGGCCCTCTATTTTTTTAAACCAATTTAAGTTTACCAATATAAAAAAAAATTACCAATATACTAATACCTGCGTAGAGATTTTCATTTTAAGTACCCATTCCTTTTTTAACTACTGATTAAGGTACCTATATAATGAAAAATAATAACAATTATAATTTAATGTATCTTTTTATTTACATTTATATCACAATTACTCTTTGTAGTTACATCAGATATCAGTTCAATATTTTGATTACACCAGCAAAAATTGTATAATTTCGTCTTAACTATATAACTACAATCATCAATAGACAGTGACTCATAAAACGTTTAAAAATTAAGAATAGAATAGAAAGTAATTTGTTTATTACTTATTAACAATAAAAAATAGTGAAATTGTGCAAAAGGCTTCATATGCTTTTTTACTGCGATTAAATTCGATTATCAGCTGATCACAAATTGTAAAACATCTTCTTTTACAGAAAATAGGTGATCGTTATCGCTTCTTTCATCAAAAGACATTTTTCGTTTTTTCGAAGAAAGAAGAACTTCTTTCTTCAAATTTACTACTTGTATAGTTTTCGGCCTCTTTCTCAACGGTTTCAAATTCATTCTAAATTGTCTTATACACCTTGAAGGACGGTGCACTCTGCTGATTGCAAAGATTTACTGGTAGCGTTTATTCTCTGCATAATCTTGTTCCAAATAATCGTGATCAAATTACAGTGAGTTTTTTTTTTTTTTTTTTTCGTTTGTCGAATCACTTATATTAATCATTGCTTCCTTAATTTTATGATATCCACATTTTAGAGCTAGAACAGCGTCTGCCCTTGCATCTTGTATCAGACATTTTTTTACTGTCAATTTTGTGTCACAATCTTGAAGTTTTTTGCATAAAACATTCCATCGATGAGTCGAAGCATTAAAGAAAGTGAATAAATTTTGAACGAATAAAAAATATCGAGTTGCACTACCACAACTTTCTGCTGCAAAGTTACCAACAAGGTTTAGCGAATGTGTGGAACAAGGAATATAGATAGTTGTCGGGCTATGCTTTTTAATGCGATTTTGCAATCCTGTGTACCTCCCTAACATATTTGCAACATTGTCGTACGACTGTCCTCTACTAAGTTTGATATCAATCTGTACAGTTTTTAACTTTGCAAATACTTGGTCTTTTAAATATGCAGCATCGCGCTTTTCAATAGGCAGAAAACCTATGAATCTCTCTTTTATATCTCCAGTTGGCAGCACATATCTAAAAATAAAAGTCAGCTGATCGACATGAGAACTATCTGGCGTCGAATCTACAATAATGCTGTAAAAATTTGCAGCTTGTACTTCTTCTACTATTTGAGTCGTTAATTAGTTCTATAAACTCATCACATATTTGGTGAGATAAATAGCTGGCATTTCCTCGTACACGATTTCGATATGCTTCCAAATGTAATTTTAAAAATTCGTCATATTCACTTAGATATTCCAAGCACGTTAAATAATTGTCTTTTCTACTAGAAGATTGGCTTTTGTCATGTCCTCTAAATCCTATAATCCTATACCGAGACTTGCAATTAGTTTTATTGTCGCTACTATCCTTCGTAAGACATCCCTCCAATAATTTTCTTCTTTTAGTGTCTGCTGTACTAATTTTGCATCAATTCGATATAATGCTGAATAACGTCCCAGCAAACATTTTTATCCGGACCAGTACTGGTAAAGCACATACTCGCCGGCATTGAAAGTAATGGGCCAGTGCTGGCATTTCGTACTGGGCCAGTACCCCGGTGTCCCGTGGCCCTTAGCTGGTCCATTGATGTATCAGTTGCTGGCCCAGCAACGGTAAAGTGCATTGAAAGTAATGGGCCAGTGCTGGCATTTCGCACTGGGCCAGTGCTGGCATTTCGCATTGGTCCAGTGCTGGCATTTTGCACTGGGCCAGTACCCCGGTGTCCCCGTGGACGTTAGCTGGCCCATTGATGTATCAGTTGCTGGCCCAGCAACGGTAAAGTGCAAAATAATCGCATTAGTTGCAAGATTTATTTCTGACAGACTAGTGCTTATATTATACCCACTCTCTAGTGTTTCAAATGTAATATATGTGTACTTACCCAGTATTAAAATAAATTAATGGTTAGGTGCAAAATAAATACTCATTTGGCCATTTTCACCATCGTTGAATAAATTTATTTAACAAGTAAAGTTGACAATATCGCATCGGTTTTAAACTATTAATGAAGAAATTAACATTGCTGTCAATAGAATGATGCGATATTGTTAACTTAAGTTGTTAAATAAATTTATTCAACGATGGTAAAACTAGCCGATTGTAAATTGAATTAACAGTTATAATTTATTGATTTATTTATAAATATTAAATAAATATAATTTCAGGAATAACAGGAATTAGTTTCTTTAATTTATTAATTTAATGAAGAATTTTAAGAAAATGGTTTTCTGCCATTTCGGTCAAACCAATTTCATCCTAAAGATAAGGGGTGACTAATAATTTTCGCCAATATTCGTCTTGTATTATCTACCACATCTTTTCCCCCTGACTTGAAGAGTGCCAACCTAAAGAAATCATACTTGTTAAAATAAATTCAATAAACAAATTTTATAAGCATTAATGCTATAAGCTGTTCACTTTTGTAAGAACAAACTAGATCTGGTTATTTTGGTGATTTTTATAGTGTATTACTGACTTTTAGAAACTTGGTTATATTGTAAAAAAAGCTTTACAGTTTTGGATTAAGTTTGTATTATTTTAGGTTAGTATTATATTTACAAAATATTTAAGATGTCACTATTCAAAATGAAATATGACAAATTATATTTTTTAAATGACATATTTATAATCTTGTATCAGATTTATTAATAATTGAAAATTTTATTACATGAAAAAACTATGATTGAACTAAACTAAAAATTAAACAATTTAATATGAAATAGTTTGTGTAAACTACGTCCTTAAATCTAACAAAACACACACAAATCACAATAAAAAACTGTATAATGCTCACTATCAATAACTATTCAAATACACATAAACTGTTCACCAACACGTACCAACTTGAACTCACAGAATATCACTTGTACCGACCCTCGAAGGCCACGCCATTAGGGTGTTTTATGACTAAGAACGGTCAGACTTTTCAAATTATTACATTCAAAAAAAGTTATAAACATAAGCACTGGCCCGCTAGAAATAACCTTGGATTAATACAAATAAGGAATGCTTATAAAATGCTGGTAAAGTACTTCGTATAGGCAGAGTGCGAAATACAAATGTGAAGTACATTATTAATACTGGCGTTGCACTTACTTCTGGTGCCAGCAATGTACCAGCGTAAAAGCAGTTTGCCGGCGTTCGGCCGTTAGTTCAATGTTTGCTGGGGTCTGTATAATTTGCACATAGAAGTTATATGTTCCTTTGAAACTTCGTGTCCAGATAAAGCTTCTGTAAGATGCCGCCAAGTCTGATATCCTTCGATTAACTTAGAGGTCGAATTAGAAAACATTTTACAGAGATAGCATTTAGAAGTCTCAGAAAAAACAAGCCGATTTCTGATTTCTGTTCATCGAATTTTTATCATGACATTACACAAATTCCACTTAAATTAGGAATAAAATTTGGTTGAAAGGAACATACTCTTAACAAGAACATAGCTGCGTATCAATAAGACTAACATTAGGATTATAGATACGCAGCTCATACGCTAGCACATATGGCTAACATAATACATACGTTATTTAGTACAAATTTATTTTGTAGAATAGTGTTTTACCTTGAATTTAGTGGGCATTTTGTGACGTCACGGTCATTTTTGAACATCCTGTACAATACTGATTAACATGCACTGTTTATTTGGTAAAAATGTGGTATTTTCATTTTTCAGTGTTTTTTCAAAAATATCTAGATTTATCTAGATACAAATATTTTTGGCATGTATCTGTATCTAGATATTTTTTATAATTCTGTATCTGTATCTGCATCTATTAATACTGATTAACATGCACTGTTTATTTGGTAAAAAATATGGTATTTTCATTTTTCAGTGTTTTTTCAAAAATATCTAGTTGTATCTAGATACATTTTTGGCATGTATCTGTATCTAGATATTTTGTATAATTCTGTATCTGTATCTGCATCTAGATACAATTTTTCTTAAGTATCCGTATCTGTATCTAGATATTTTTTAAATGTATTTATTATAACACTGAATGTGAAGATATCAACTAGTAAAAAAACTTCTTGAGAATGGATAAAGATACCTTCAATCTTGTAGCTTCGAATGTATCTTCCTTTCTTTTTTCAATATATGGCAATTTGAGAGAGTTGCGCATATCTACAAGACCAAATATACCCTCAAAACCCAAAATACTGGCTTCTCAATCCGTTCAACTTTTTCTTCACATCATTCACCATGCACTTATATATGGTATATAGTGGCTTAGCATCCCTTGTGGGATTTCGCCGCTCATTGAGCTTTCTACATCCAATTTCTTGGGGTGGATTAGTCCCCTTTTTATCTTCTTAATGAGTTCCTATTTTCTTTGATAACTTTCTTCAACGGTTTCTATCTCGTGCTCATTTATTCCGGCCCATTTATGTCTTCTTCTACTTCTTTCAGCCACGTTAATCTCGGTCTTCCTCGCCTTCTTGTTTCACCATGCACTTACCTTTTATTATTTTAGTAGTGTCAGCTAGGGTTACCAACCGTACTCTTTAAAGAGTACATGTACTCTTTTTGAGCAAGTAAAATTATGTACTCTTACTGTTTCTAAAAATTCAATAAATGTACTCTTTTTTAAAAATATTCACTAAAAATTCAGACATTTTAAAATCAGTTAAGGAGCTTGATGGAAAGAAAAGAAAAATAATTTTTACCATTTAAGTTGAAACATATATTAAAGGAGGAAGGGAATGCAAGTTCAGTAATTATCGGAGAACTGGTACATGTTTATCAAAGGGGTATGTTATAATTAAATACGTGGACAACTTCATTTAACAAATATGAAATTTTCGATTGGATCCTGTTAGACGAAAAACCTTCCGGGGAAAACATCGAAAAATGTATGACATATCTTTCAGAAAAAGGGTTAGACATAAATGACTCGCTGATTTTTGACCAGGCTATAAATTTAAACAATTTTATTGATAAAATGAAACACAATGAAGAATTTTCAAAACTGTCAGCTGATTAAAAATGGATTAAATATTTTGAAGAAAGAAATAAAACAGCATCTTCAGACTTCCGAAAGATGTGTTCATTTTTTTTTCGCGCACAACGGAAATGCGGAAAGGATTTTCAAAGCATGATGAAGAGTATTTGGACTGATGAAAGAAATAGATTCTTACCAGAATCAGTAAAAAACTTACTAATGGTACAATTTAATTTTAAAAATTTTAATTGTGAACAATTTTTTAAATATTGTGTGGACAATAAAAAATTGTTAAAAGAAACGAGAAGCAAAACCAAATATGATTTTGCTGATCGTTCGTGAGTAAATTACGTTTTGTTCATCGTATAATATGTTTTGTAATAAGTATATAGGTTATTTCGATTTTTTAAATACATGTATTTCGTATCTTAGCAATTTTTTATTTATTAAATATATAAATGACTATTGACGGAAATGATAAGACGATAGTTAGTAGGTACGAAGGAATCGCAATATAAAATATGGGTACGATTTTTTTAAAAGAAATGTACTTTTTTTGGGCTGGTCTGAGTTGGTAACCCTAGTGTCAGCAATCCTTTTATACATCGTTAATCTTTTATTTCTATTTTTATAACCCGGATGTTGATTGTAATACAACCTTTCATATCCCTGATACTCCGAAATCAATAATTTCGTTGAGAAAATGCACCACGTGAACTAGCCTGTCACCATCTTGCTTTCAAACTATTAAATCTTTTATAATGCCGACCGGCGTAGCGTAGTGGTAACACATGTGCTCTGCGTTGCTAAGTTCTCTGGTTCAAATACGTTCAGGCATGGAATTTTTTCAAAAATAAAAATTGTCATGTCTAATTGCCGAAGCAGCAAAGGCAAATAAATATATATATATATAAATAAATCTTTTATAAAAGATAATAGCTTACTGTTACCTTTTATAAAAGATCTTTGACAAAGATCTCATACTTAATACCCTCTCAAAAAAGTAGGATATGTCATAGAAAGTGACAAAAGAGAGCAAACAATTAATTTGCGTCGAATCATATAAATTACCAGACGCCAGACTTTGTAAGCTTTATCGACTCCAGCAATGGGAGTTTCTGATCATTTAACATACTTACTGAAATTTTTGTACGATAACAATTCAACCAGGATTGGAATCGATAATTAAGTTTCCAATAAATTTAGAATTCTAAATATCGCTAGACAGCAATGTATAACATCGACACTTCTATTTAACTAACTAATATGTTATAACTACATGGTACATCGTATTTGTTGTTTTTTTTTTTTTTTTATATATTTATCTGTTAAAAACTCAGAAAGCTATATACAATTCATGCCATATTTATACTTCGTATAGTATGCTTCTACTGTTTAAAATTTTAGTTGAGTTTTCTGCCGGTCCACATATTGTTTACTATTGAAAATTCAATCATATTTAAAATATGTAGAAGACATATTTGTTCATCCATAAAATTTTAAAATATTTTTTAGTCATATTTCAACATTTTGTGGCCATCCCTCAATCTTTTCATCTTTATATATAAAAATGGATATTTGTGGCTATGTCCGGAAATTCTAACCCACTTCCAGATACGCTACCGAGTTGAAATTTTGCATACAGGTAGCAAATGGCTTCATCATAACTAGAAAAATCGAAAATCTCAAAAAAGTCCCATCAGAAACGAGAAATTAATAATTTTGTTTTTAATTACATTCGACCATTGGTATATCTATCACATATGCAGTGACCGGATAGGAATTTTCATTCAATAGTTGACTGTCTAACTGTATGAACATCGTGAGTGTTCGCTAAATATCGGAAGTGTTCGGCCCGAGAATAACCTTTATCAGCAGGTAAACATTGTAGAAAATAAAACCGGTGTTTGGTTACAGCTGATAATAAATTGTTATTGTTATTTAGCAAAACTTATGGTTCGTGTATGTAGAGCGAGACATAAGCTGAATATCTGTTTTCTGGATAATTATTTTTAACGGAGTTTTCTTAACTTATTTTTATTATAATTATTTTTTTTTTCTATCTTTTTTTTACGAATATTGATTTAAATGCGATTGATAGCCATATTTTTTCAGTGTGGGCTACTTGCTCATTCTTCTATTTTTGTTTAAAAACATCTATTTTCTGTATCTATAAAATAGAAAATATTCGGAAATTGTAACCCACATATGGTACTGAGTTTTTATGCAAATTTGATGAGTGTGGAAATTTGGTTTACAGGTAGAAAATGCCGTCTGTATAACGATAAAAAAAATCGCATTAGAAACGATATTCATGAATTTTGTTTTTATTTATATTTGGGCATTAACATAGTTTTGAGAAATATTTAGTTGGATGGCTTTAGTGCAGCTTCGGACATCGTGCATTTTCGTGCGTAATTGTTGCGTAATTGAAAAACAACTGTTGCGAACGGATGTATGTTTATTATCTATCTATCTCTATCTCTATATATATAAAAGCAAGTGTCCTGACTGACTGACTCATTCACTCATCACCGCCCAGCCCGAACCGCTGGGCCTAGAAACTTGAAATTTGGAGAGTATATTCGCTCCGTGACGTAAGCACCCACTAAGAAGGGATTTTTCGAAATTTCACTCC